>CALNVZ010000174.1:27511610-27542008 GCA_940671915.1 Paracentrotus lividus | reverse complement strand
CCATCGCCACCATGCGCAGGTCCAATCGCCTATAAGTTCGTGAATTATCGCGTCTGTCGCCAACATATAAGTAGCAAAATTCTGTTCGCCGCTGCACAGTGGGCCAGAATGAACTAAAAGTGCGACAAAACTAATTCCTCACCGAAGACGGATAACTAAATTCTTAAGAGAACTCTTTCTATGGTTTTCAGACCCGCAGAATTCGATGAGAACAATTTCAAAAACTTATGACGTCATTAAAATGCTCTTTTCTGATTGGACAAGACAAATATCAATAGTAACACATAGGCATATTCATTTTACGTTGATTAGTGGGACTTATAGGGGGTTTCAAGACATGAGAAACACCATAAGAGTATTTTCAAATGTCTATGACGTCATTAAAATACCCATTTCTGATTGGTTAGAGCGGATTTCTTTGTAAAAGTTACATAACTGATATTATTTTCATAAGTGAGGTATGTATGGGGTTTATAGACCACGAAAACATTGTTAACATGATTATAGTATCTTTTAAATTATCTGACTTCAATAACATACTGATTTTTTTTTACTGGACGTGGAACAAATGCCTTTTTTTAGAGAGATTTAGATATTATTTGGAACTTTAATGGGGATTTATAGACTAATGAAAGGGGAGTCTCTTTTTTGATTCACAAAAATACGGTTTTCCTGATGAGACCAGTATGCCTATTCATCAAATAAGTAGAAAATCATTTTGATTTTGGCTAATTGTTCTTGATTATGACGGAAAAGTTATTGCAATTTATATACCTACGTACGATTCCTTCTCTAATTGAATTTATTGTATTGTATTGTATTTTATTTTCCAAATCGCAACAATAAAAAATACAGTTATCATATAAACATATAATAAAAAAAAGAAAATAAAAGAAGCATAAATGGCTTCATGGTCCATTCAGCTTTGTAAACACAATGCTGATCTTCCATTTGGTCCAGAAAGTAGAGAAATTCGAAAGACCAAATATTTTTGATATCAAACTATAAATATAAAAATGAAAGAGAGTATAATGATAAAGACACAGTTGAACATGTGATAAGTAGGCAGTATTACATGTTCCCTCCTGAGCCGAAGTGCAAAATATATTGAATACAAGTCATAATTTAAGAATGATCGGTTATGACTTTATTACATAATAATTGTTTGGAAACAAAGGATAATAACCTATTATGACATAGGTGAGCCCCCAATTATATACCATAATACTATTTCAAGATTGAGATCAATTCAGATGGTCATGAAATTGATTGGTTGGGGGGGGGGGTACAGTCTAAAGACTATATATCACCCCCATAAGCACACATTTTTGTATTTCATGAAAATCATTGTATTCATGTGTTTTGGTTGTCAGTTTGGTTTTTCGGCTTTCAATTGAAATATTTACGCGCCACTTACGGTGAGACTTTTGTGTGCGCAATACGTACGCATTAACGCTTTTTAGCAGATTTTGACGGTAAAAAGGCGAACATGCGGATGGAAATTGGTTATATCTCCGAAGGTTGCAGGAGGTTGCAGCTAATTTTGGTATTGATGTAAAGCATAAACTATATACAAAGACTCTCATTGTATTTTTAGCGCAGCAATCGGCAGCAATTTTAAAAATTTATGCGTATGAAATAAAAAGTGCAAATTTTCCCCTTATTTAGTGGTTTCTCTCCAAAATTACTTCCGAATGGATTAATTATTTGTCTTTAAATTCTATGGGCACTAAAAATGATCATTCTTAAACAAGCAATTTAATTTTAAATATATTGAGCTACCCATTTAGTAAAAATCCCAACAACGAAAATTTGTTATTTACACATGGTGTACCACTAACAAGTCATTTTTTGGTGATTTCCAAGAAAATAACCAACTAAAATCAATTTCATGATGAATATTTTTATGGAGATGTTCTAGAGGTTGCTATCTTTGCTGAGAATATTAAAAAAACAAAATTGGTTAGGTGACCAGAAACCAGTTTTGGCGCACTTTTGCTGGCGCCTGGCCCACTGTGCGCTGGTTTCTCACAAGTTAAACAATAGCCGGCGTCAGTTGCGTTGACGTCAATGACCGTAGCCTGTCTTCTCTTGTCGCGGCAAGGTACTATCGTAAATTGTCGCCAGATAGAACATGTTTAGCAAGGCGGAACGGCGCCAGTTGTAGGTTGCCGCGCTCCAGCGTACGTTGCACGCATCGCTGAACCGAAAGGCCAGTGATTTTAAGCCGCTACGACCTTTGTCGCCACCTACATTCACCAAAATCATGATCGGCCTCCCATTCAGATACTGCACAGTCGCCGCTGATTTTTTGAAATTTTCAAAAATCTCTCACAACCCAAATTATGATGCGCGACTGAGAGGACTATCACGAACCTAAAGGCGACAGGCCGCCATCAGGTAAGAAAACACTCGATCGCCTGTGTCAGTCGTAAGGATCGCCACAGTGCTCAAGTTCATATTTTAGTTGATTTTAAGCTGCGACAAGAGAAGTCGAGCCGCGAGATGCGCGAAGGTCGAGGCTATTGTATATCGGATACCAACTATTGTTAGCCTATTGTTTGCGTGGAAGCAAATCGTTGTCGTAGCCTATCGTGGACAGAGTATAGATACGTAGATGATCTTCGGTCACCTACGATTCTGACACGATTCTGACAGGTTCTAACATGCATAGGTTGTCGCCACAACGATCGCCTTCTGCGGGACAGGCCCTTAACGCACATAATAGTCGTAAGTATTTTAGTAATCGCCGTTTTCTCAGGCGATCCCACTGATTCCGACATTCGTCAGTTGTCGGCACAACGATTGCCTCCTGTGGGACAACTCATTCCATTATTTCCATGTTAACGAATGGATATATATGTATAACGGGCTCACTGAACCATGGGATGAATATTGTTTCTCATTCTACGTGTAGGCCTATAGCTGAACACAGATCATTAAGACAATATGAGCACATACCCGGAGTCAGACATCCAATCTCATCTGTAAAATCGTGACAGTCCATCACCTGATCACACCTTGCTACCATGTTAATGAACTGCATTCCAGAACCACACATGAAAGCATTAGTGTTCGAAAGATAATCCTGAGCACATATTTCGGAATCACAGGTACCTTTGTTGGATTAACAAAGAAATGGAAAAAGGGGGTTAGTAGCCATTTGCTATATGAAGTCATTCAGTTTTTAGTTAAATTATTTAATCCAATATGTTATCATCGGAAACTTTGATCTGTCAATGGTATCTTTGATTCGATATATGATGCAATACATTATAACAATTATATGTCAATCAGAGATTGAATCCTAAACATTTTCCTGCAAATATTATCATGATATATATATATATTTAAAAAAAAATTGTACTACTGAAATAGTGTTGTACAAGATGGCAGTCCTAAATGATAACATAATAACTGAAATTCATTCATGCAAAAATAAATGAGGTTTAACTTGCATAATGAGAGAAAATTATAAAGTATATAGAAAACAAGAACGGAAACATTAAACGGAAAGGAGTAAAATCCTGCATTATACTATGAAAATAAAGTAATCACCTCTTTCTTTGAAAATACCGTTTATGTGTAGTTCCTTTACAGTCATTGCAAAACCATGATGCATAAGAAATTCATCGCTGCAGAACCTAGCTGTGACCAAGCCCTCTGGTAGAAGTAGAGACGTCACATTACCGCTAACCAATTGGAAGGTTGTTTCGTTGGTATCATTGATGTGAAACAGGGATAGGGTATCCCAAAAACGTTCAATCATGAGGATATTTACCTCAATGTGGCCCTGTTAAAAATATATATGTATATATACATTTTTTTTTTGATTGCGGCAAACATCTGTAATCATGTATTTTGATTGGTTAATCATTCGCATAAATAATCACCGCGGGAGAAAAAAAATCGGGTATTAGATTAAACTCTTTAAAATAATTAATTCTTATGAAGACAGCAAATGTTGTTAAACACCAAAACATTGGAATCAAATCACGTTAACACTCCTCTGGTGTTGATAAAATCCCACACTCCTACATATACATTTGGCGTTTCTAAATTCCTCCTTTTTTGTTGAAATCATGATTGCAAGTTGAACATTCCAATTAGGTCCAATTAACGAATTCTTAAATTGGCATCAACCATTTGCTATTTCAATTAAATGCCGTAACGTATAATATATATTTCATTAGGCTATGTAGAGTTAGTTGTTTCTCGTATATTCTTAATAATAAAACCCCTATGGTCAGTGTTTGCTTTATCATGATTTAATTACGTGAGCTAAAAAAAAAAGAATCCTGAAAATATCATTTTAACAGTCTTTTTTTTTTGGGGGGGGGGGAATATCACAATGGACTAAAATATCTGTATAAAATGAAATTACTGTTTATTCAATTTTTTATCAAAAAATTAGTGTTCATGTATTGTTCTACAAGGAAGCCTTATTGTAATATTTATGAACAGGGATATACATGTAAACCGTAGCTTTACACCGTGTACAAATTCATCTTATTTTTTTTTTAAATAAAAACATACCATCATGCCACGGGGTATTTCAAAGGTCCATTCTCGCTTGTTCATTGGTGGGTAATAATCGGGAAACTCTGGAGACACCAGGGTCGTCAAATAGTTTTCTACGATCTGACATTCACATGATGCATCGCCGTGTACAGCTCCTGAAACGATCGAAGGATACTGAAGATACTTCCTTGGACTTGCACGCAACAATACAACAACAACAACAACAACAATATCAACAAGACAGAAAAACAACATATTTTGTTACGTGACTGTGACTCACTTCGATCCCTCACTACCTGCAATTCGAGTTTGGTGTAGTGCATGTTTTAATCGAAAAGAATCGGCATCGATTTACACCAGAGAAATATAAATCACCATCTCATAATCAAACTTGGTTAATGTGATTGTTTTGCTTAGAAATTACTATAATGGAACCAACAATTTTGGAGCAACCGCAGACATTTTTCTTTTTTTTTATGTAGCAAATTCTTAGAAAGTTTGAATAAGGGGTGAATTTGTCTTTTAACCATGACTTTTTCGCTGATGCGAGTTTTTTTGTGAATAGATAGATACCACCAATCAACCAATCTAAAGATAAGAATAACATTTTTGTTTTGAGCAGGAATTGGAAATCAGGATTTTAGCATTGGTTTTAGAGTTCGATATGGGAATTATTGATATCAATACTTCTGTGACTTCTATATAAATGATTTATTTCTTGGTGTCAAGAATTTAATTCTTGATATCTAGAATTTCCTATCTGCTAACAACAGGAAATCTTTTTATGATATCATGACTACAAATCTTGATATTTTAAATTAGTTTGTTGATATCAAAATATCAAAAATTCCCATTTGATTACAACAGAACACCCTTTCTTAATATCAAGTTATCAAGACATAATTTAAATATATTTCTTTCCTGCTTTTCATCACAGAATAGGGGGCATCGATCATCGGACATTAAAAACGACGATGCACATACAAATTATGTTGTGCATCTTTATAGATTCTTTAATTTTTTATTAAATATGTTTATTTATTTATTGCGAGTCAGGACTCGAGTGCAGGAAGTCCTTGCTCCAATAACAGACAACGAATACTTCAGAACATAACATTATCAGGTAAAATATAATGTGAATTATAAAAGAAACAACAAAAAAAAAAACAAAGCAAACAAAAACCAAACCAACCAAACCAAAGAAAAAACATGTAGCTTGTACCAAACCACAAACAGATTGTAATTCATTTTTACATAAGAAGGATCTGAGGTTTATCGTGAGTTTTAAAAATTATACTTTGCCATCTGCAAAAGGAAAAAAAAAAACAAACAAACAAACAAAAAGGAAAAAAAACACAAATAAAAGAACCTTAACCCTAA
Organism: Paracentrotus lividus; assembly: GCA_940671915.1. Lineage (NCBI taxonomy): Eukaryota > Metazoa > Echinodermata > Echinoidea > Camarodonta > Echinidae > Paracentrotus > Paracentrotus lividus. The sequence goes on along the minus strand of CALNVZ010000174.1, from coordinate 27,536,107 downwards.
TCAGGCCGGGCTTTTTTGGCTGTCCTTTGGCCGGGGGGGGGGGTTGAATCAACCCCCCCCCCCCTGAGATCTCGGCCGCCGATCGCGCGAAACGCCGCGAATTTTGCACAATGGTAGTGTGCAATGTAATCTACAAGTTAGCATCGTTAATTTTCCTGAAATAATGTTATTTTATTTTATATCAATTAATTATGTTAATTTATGCATAATTTATTCTTTTTGCTCTAATTTACTAAATAAAGCTCCTAGAATGCTAAAATTTGGTCTAAATATTCTTTGTACCATTCCCAACAATTGTACTTGAAAAAAAAATTGGTATCAAAATTATTTTCTTATGTATTTTATTGTTTTACGAATTTCTTATGTATTTCTTTGTTTTTTAACCTTTGTTTTTCTTTGTTCTTTGGTCAAAATTGATTGCAGAATCTTTTTGAAGCATAATTATGCTAAAATAAATTGATTTTAGCCAGTGAAAGTGAAAATAATCATATGATTATGAATTGCATGAGCAAAATCTATTCGCATTGACTTTGTACACAAAATCACGTTTTTGAGCGGTTTTCGGTCTGACGGATATTTTTGAAAATCGTGCAGCGTCGTCACCGTATGCCCAATTTTCGCGAAAACGATTTCAAAAGATGCGCAAGACTTGAAAGTAAAAAGTCATTGAGCGGCGTGGTCCAAAAATTTTGCGTGGCGGCATGGTCGCGGAAAATGTCGAGGGGGGGGGTTGATTCAACCCCCCCCCCCCTGGCCTGATTAGGGTTAAGGTACACCGCAAGTAATGGGTTGTATTTCATAATTCAAATAATTCACAGAAACAAATTTAGTACTGTTTATAAAATATGTTCTGAATTACTCCAAGGATCCCCCTCGAATTCCGTAATACGAGAGATCATAGAAGATTGTAAAAGACCTTGGATAAGTCCACAAAGATACCAGCAACACGAGACTTCATGTCAATCGCCTATGTCATGATCAGTTAATGACATTATAGCATATAGAGTTGATTTTTTTAGACCAATCATTTTATGAGCTATTTTATGTCACATCTAAAACGTAACTATATCCTCCCTGGACACTGTAACACAGCTAAAATATAATGTTTTGGCATGAGGCCGACGATATATGTATATCTGTACACAGTTATATTTCATTCTCAACCATTAAGCGTTATTGACAACATTATACATTTATGAATTAATTGACACTGTACCGCAATTCTTAAAGTACATGTACGTAAACAGAGGAATGCAATTTCGCTATGTTGCAATGGTCCCCGGCAATGGCCTTGCTTTCGTTGATCATCAAGTACGTACCAAGTTTCCTTGCAATGCAAGATCTGCTTCAACCTCGTCATCGCTTCAAAAATTTCAGCTCTCGTTTTGCATTCGTATTTTTCTAATTTTCTTTATTTGCCTATAAATAACAAAATACATACTTATACGTGTAATATTCACTTCTTTGTTTTTAACCACTTGTTATCTATTTTTCACCATCATTGTCAAACATTTGATAGGGAGTATGACTTGACTACAGTAAACAGTCTATAGGTTGATAATATTTTTAGCGATACTTACCAAAATTTACAATTTGCATATTTTGTTGATGTTTTTTTGTTTTGTTTTGTTTTTTTACCATGGGGCGAAATGGCACACTTTGTCCCAGTTCTCCCTCAATACGTTTTGTACGTGTTAGCAAGATAAGCTTTACTTCGTCATAATCCATAGACATATTACGTGGTATTTTTGTTACTATTCATCAAAGTCGCAATAATGTGATATCAATTAATTTCGTTTTTACAAATAATTCATATCTCTTTATGCTACATGTACTCCTGTGTAACAAAAACAGTATTACAATTCTGAAGAATTATCCAAATTGATTTAAATTGTCCACATACTGACGTTGAAACCTACACAAAAAACAACACATAAATCTGTTTCCAATATATTGATCAATGGCTTATATTTATAAATGAGTTTTAAGCAGGTATTTTCAAATACCTGGTTTTGTAGTATATTAGTGATATTACCTCCCCCACACAATTAAGAGGCTACTGTGAATAATCTAGGAGTTATACATTAAAGCTAAAATTGCAAAATCATGAGTTTTGTCCCACTTCACCCCGTTCTCCGCTACACGTTCAAATGATGTCCCACCCCAAACACGAAATGGGACAATAGAGTTGTAAAATCACTTTGGCCTCTATCATTATAGAAAATGCACTTAAAATGGTTAAGTATCCTGCATACCCTATTTTTACCCTCTATATGCCTATTCAGGTAAATTAAGGCCTTTCTATGTACAAGAATACATAAGAAAGTACAATATAGTGGGGTAGCTTTCATTACGTAATATCTTGATTGATTGTGTAAGAGGCTTTGGAATATAACAACCGTATGTATAAGGATTTATCGACATCGCGTCAAGCTTTGACACTGTAAAAAAATTACAGTTGTATTTACTTCTTTCATTTATGTTAAGAAACTGCCTTAATTTGTTCGAGTATTAACAACTCCATGCTATTTTAAGTATCTTCTACTGAAAATGATATGAAGTTAGTATTACTTAATTCAATAGAGTAAAACTTAATTCAACTGAGTAAAAGAATATTTAAAAAAATGGGGAGGGGACTTTCTAAGCACGAAAGTCCACTGACATCATTTCAACCTACGTGTTTAAACCAAATATCAGACTTCATTTTGTCACTTACCTGTAAGTGATAAGGTACTGACATTTATATGTATATTTATATCTCAAACAGTGCATCCTAACAAATAAAACAGTGAGAACTTTTTCCTAAAACCTAAAACCTAAAAAAAAAAAAAAAAAAAAAAAAATCAGTTGAGTTGCTCTTTAATGTTGCTCTTTCACAAGCACAAATTGTGACAGTTATCTAAAATTTTGAACATTTACTTGCTCTTAATGAATATTCATGTATTATGTAAATATGGCGTTAATTGAAAATAATAAGTACATTCAACTTGATTTTTTAAGTAATAAGTATTTAAAAGAAATGTGCTTAATTGAGGTTAAATTTACCTATCAATGAAAGAAAGCAGGTAAATCATGGCCCACAGTGTTTTCTCTGATAACTTGAACCAAATTATGAGTCTAATATGAAAATCTGTTGAAATTCTAATTAAACGGGAGTATATTAACCTTTCAAGTATAATATTAGTATGTGTCTGTGATGATTACCAGTTTCTCGTTTGAACCTTTTTGTAATTTCATAAGAACAGAATTTAAAAAAGACAAGTTTGAAACATTGGAAATTATGAATTCAAATGTCTTACCTTGCTCCCAGAGACTTTGGAGCAGAAAGATTACCAATACCATCTGAAGTCCCATTATGTCCAGAGCATTTAAGCAAAAACATGTAAACGATACGTCTGTCCCTTCACTGACAAGATGGGTAATTGGTATCCTCCGTGCTGCGTCTCAAAGCAAAGTGAATGAATTTCATCCCGAACGCCCGAACAAAAGTGATTCGATAGCGATGTTCTTGGCGGTGATTGGTTTACTCGTTTTGCACAAGTTCAGTTGTGGATTTAGTCGAAGGCCAATCAAATAACAGAGACTGTTTAAAATGACGTACAGTATTGAATATTCAAGTCTTGATTTATATCTTTCTCACGTCCCGACGCGTCGCTATAATAATTTTTATGACGTTATAAGTCGATCATTTGCACCAAAGGTTGTCGTCAGCAGATTAATGATTTTGACTTCTTGGAACACACATGACGTCCTAACAACGTCCTTATTATAATTCTAAGTCGTTAATACGACGTCTTATTATTATCATTATGACTTACATCAAAATCTAAAAGTCGTTATTTGATACTTCAAAAGTGTATTCACAAAAATGACACTTAAACTGATTGCCAGACATATAGGCCTTTATAGTAGACATAATTAGAATCTTCAGTTTCTCCGAGATAATTGCATGAATCATACGACAATCTCTGTTATAAAGGCGTTTTTGTGGGTTCTTTAAAAAATCTTTAAATTGTTATAATCATTTTTTTCTACCTTACCAACATTATTTTGCTCCGGTCCGGTTTCTCATTAGTTCAAAGCTTCAAGCATTTATCCCAATTTTCAAACCACGGGGTCTTGATAATCTCAAACTTCCGAGACAGTAACCCTTTCCAGTGTCAATGATTGATGGAAGTTTAATCGCCCACTCCTCCACTTTCCACTTCCCCCTTTTTTGTTCATTAAGTTAAATTTTAATTTATGGTTTGGCAAACTTGTCTTGAATACCTGAGTCACAAAGAAGGCCTATGCTATTTATTTCAGAAGCAAATAATGGTTTTAGTCGCTGTTTTGGAGACCCAAATTGAGAATTTCAAATTACAACGATTACAATATTATTATTCACAGTCATCATTACTTTGGGTAGGTAGGTAATTATTTTATTTATTCATTTATTACGTCTTATTTTACCAGGGTGACTCTGTCAGTGGGTCAACACTGTCAAGCGCGGCGATTTCATGTCACGACTGGGGGGGGGGGGTGGACGGAGACATCCGAAAGTGAAAAAATAATACACTCAAAATTCGCATACTTTGCACAATATGCAGAAACTAATGAAAATGTTTGCGAGCGCAAAGCGCGAGCCGAAAATTTTGACTTATAATAACATTTAGCATTGTATTTGACATACATTTTACCTCTTGATTAGCTTCACAAGCTAATCACTACATAAAAGATATGTTAAGCTTAAAAATCCAGGGGGACACGTCCCCCCCGTCCCTCTCCCCACCCCCCCCCCCGGGATCGCCGCCAATGAACACTGTTATGCCTACGGTATAGGCCTATTATCTTTTGCTGCGTGCCGAATCAAAGTGATTTGCGGATGATATTCTTCAAAATCATTTGTTTACTCACAATCTCTATTTTCCAGTGGTGGATCCAGGCAAAGGCACAATATTGAGGGGGATCCAGGTGAATCGATTCTTTAGCGCATTCCTCGAAGATATTGTCCATTTCATACACAGGAATTCTATTGGCAACCACCTATTGAGTTCTACGTTTAGCTTTTATTTTATCAAAAGAAGTCCCGCATGGGATTATGATCTCGCCGCTATTATTCTCCATACACATTAATGATATTCTTCTTATATTTACGGTAGGGCCGTCGGCTATATACCATTCCATGCCAATTTTCTCTGTTTTGTGATTATTTTATAAGTTCTAGAGTTCATTTCCCATTCCATTCGGCTATTCTCCTCAGATATAATCATTCTCTTTCTTTCTCTTGCTCTATTTCCTTCGTTCTATCCCCCGGGGGAGGGGGGTCACTCAAAAAAAAAAGTGCTACCCATGCGTGTCCCCGCACCCTGAAAATGGACCCTAAACGTCTCATAGCATGAAGCCAAATTTACACCCCTTTTCGACGTCAGACTGAAAATGGACCCTAAACGTCTCATTGCATGAAGTCAAATTTGCACCCCTTTTCGACGTCAGACTGGAATACATACCCTAAATGGCGTAAACACCGTGAAATTTTGACCCCAAAACAGCGATTTCCGCTGAAAACATCCCTATTTTTATGAAAATGCGATCGAAATTTAAAAACACCCCTATTTTAAGGAAAGCGTCGACGCCGTCGAAAGGCTGAAAACAGACCCTTTTCGACGCTTTTTGGGGACACGCATGCGTAGCACATCATGTGGTGAGTGACCCCCCCCCCCCGAGTTTCTATTCCTGTCAAAGTCAATACTTTCAATTTCCGCTTTCCTAACAGTCACCAAGAAACATAAGCTGTCATGCTGATGGGTTCTGATAATTGTAAGGAGTTTCCTTTCAGTATTTGCCCTGGTCAAGACATCGTCATTTGATGTGGTGCTTGTCCTAAAACCCACATCTGAACATGTCCCGCTTCCACATGCATATTTCAATATTGGTAGTACATAGCATTGTACGACGCTTGTTCTGGCCGCCATGGTGATCTTTGGGTTACTAGTACCAAGTCAGGGGCGTATCCAGGGGGGCGCAACAGGCGCGCGCCCCCCCCCTATTGGCCGACTAAAAAAAAAAAAAAAAAAAAAAAGGAGGAGAAAAGGGAGAAAGAAGGAAAAGGGAAGAAAAAAGAAAAAAAGAAAGAAAGAGACAGGGGAATAGCTCGATGCTTGTACAATTTTCGCCAACTTTATTCAATAAAAAGCCGAAAAGGCTTTATTTGGTTCTAAACGACCAATAACTAAGGCCTTTAATGTGGGGAGGGCCCGGAGGCCGATTTTCTCATATTGTATTTGCAATAATTGCTCAACGCCCTTTTTTAAGAAAGAAATACATTAGTGACGAAAGTAAAAATATTTAAAACTAAAGTTTCAAAATTTCACAAAGAAGGCCTCTTGACCCTCTGCCTCCTGGGAAACATAGTGTGCCTCATGGGTTTATTAAAAGTACCCCTTTATTAATTCAAAATCTTTTTGAAACCCCAAATTTTTGGCTCGCGTCGCGCTCGCTGATGCCAAATCAAATGCACAAAATAACTCTAAATTTTACCTTAAAAATTCTAAACCCAAATTTTCGGCTCACGCTTCGCGCTCGCTGAACCAAATCAAATGCACATAAAGTTCTAAATTTACTCTAAAAAAATTTTAACCCCAAATTTTCGGCTGCGCGCTTCGCGCTCGCTGATACAAATCATAATGCACAAATAATAACTCCAATTTTTACCTTTAAAAATTTTCAGCTCGCGCTTCGCGCTCGCGGATACTAAATTGGGTCTATTATACACAATATCTACCATTTTCTAGTACTAGAAAATGCCCCTTTAATTTTATTTCATATAACTTTAAAAACTCAAATTTTCGACTCTCGTTTCGCGCTCGCAGATTCCAATTCAGAGGGTTTATAATGCACACATAAATAGGTTTCTACGCAACATACTTGTCTTAGGGTATAGAAACTATGTAACTTTTGTGATAATTGAAAAAAAATGTGGAATTTCATGTACAATATGAATTAGAAGAACCACCTCCCCCTTCCCCTGACGGCGATAAAAATTTCCTTGCGCCCCCCCCCCTATTGGGAAATCCTGGATAAGCCCCTGACAAGACACCTCTCATCTTAGAAAAAGTGTCTTTCACGATAGCATTTCTTCTTGTAATCTCCTTTTCACATCTTCCATCCGAGGTAATTCCAAGTAACTAAACTATTTCACTTGTCTTTTAATTACAAATTAATGATATATACTATATTAAATCTGGGAATCCTTTTAAACTATGCTTGTGTGAACGATATTAAACGATGTCACATTTATATCATTTAGATGGCATTCTCTAAATTCGACATACTACGATTTTCAATTGAAATCAAATAGGGCCCATGCCCTAAAAAAAACTAACCAACTTCAGAGAATCACGGAACGGAGAGGGGTGTTTGCAGACGATTTTTAACAATTTATTGTATTTTTAAAATTTGTATTCGGGTTGTAGAAGAGGCGCCAAAAGACACAAATAACCTTTCGGCATCATCACCTTGCCACGGTTTTAACGTTCTTTTTATGAAATAATTCATAAATAAATCTGATTAAAAAAATCTAGAAAGCACTTGATAACAGGGGGCTAAGATCGATGTCACATCGAATACTTGATGCTTGATATATCCATATATCATTAGCACTTTTATAACTAGTGTTACACTAGTGTATTAGTTACTCAGAATTACTACAAATTTAGGCTTCTGAAAATGTATGAAATGTCATGAAATGATTATCACCTTTCCCACGCAACGATTTTGATGTTATAGTAAACAAAAATGAAGTGTAAGGATCACCTGAGATTAAGTTAACTAGCCAATATAAATGCAAAATAGATATTTTGGGGGACATTATATACATGTACTAGTATTTGGGCAAGTCCACGCTATTTATTCCCAAGGTGGTGATTTTTTTACTTTTTGAACATTGTTGTGTCAAGTGTGTCAGTGGGTTTGTAAAGGTATACATAATGTGTCATATATCACCATAAAGGGTATGAAATGAACTTAATGCAAATGAGGTCAAAAAGTCATTTCAAGGTCATATGACGTCACAAGGCTCATTAATATTCATGAAAAAAGATGCTTTAAAAATGCTATTTTCAACTATTTAAAAAAAGAGGTTTGTCATAGGAGTACAACCAAAAAGTATGCATTTTTTAGTTTTTATATTTTCATGGATAACTCTGGTGAAAATATCACGATCCTAGCACATAGCTTTCCATATTTTTAGACTTAAACTATTCAGGTCTCAGAAATAGTCTCACAAAAGTTACTGAGCTGATGTGAGATCATGCATTTTTATTACTCATCCTCTCACCTTTAGAAATGAAACAAAAAAAGTATTTTTTTACATTTGTGTTTTGTATTATGTTTCTTTTGTTTTATCAGAGAGATTTTTTAACAAGAGATGTTGCTACGCCTTGGCTACACCAATTGTTTAATGAAAAAGATTATAGGGAATAATTGTCCCGTTTGTTACTGTCCCGTGTGTTACCTTACACATTTTTTAAAACTTGACCTTGAAAGAAAACTCGAAGTTGTATTAACGTTAAAATATGTCCTTACAATGTTTATTACATGTTCAAGAGGATGAAACTATTCAAGTTTAGATCTACCTTTTAAATTCAGAGTTATGTGAACAAAGTCAAAATTTGAAAACACCATTTTTTTTCTGGTCCCGTTTGTTACCGACGAATAAATGATCATAAATTAATTATGAAATGAGTTATTTCAACTATTTTTTATTTTTGTGTTGAAGATTCTTAGTACTTTCAAGAATATATCTAAGGATTGAGATTTCGTTTAAGATTTTTCAAACAAGCCCTATTTTTTGGCTCTGAAGAATGTCCCGTTTGTTACCGCGCAAAATAGCTTGGACTTGCCTATTTAATAAGCTTGCGTGTTTGCCACATTTTGTTTTCTCAAAGAAACAACGATTTTTTGCAAACATTATTTTGTATTGTATTTGTAATTGACTGAAGGTATAGTAACTGACGACACACAAGTAGGGTGTCTTAAAAGCCAGCTAAGAAGATTAAAAAGAAAATCACATCAACTTTCCAATGGTGCAGCAAATTGTCTTTCTTTGACGCAGGAGATTACCCGCGTCAGATGGGAAAGATGAGGGAATAGAAAGCCTTTCGAGAATGCAGAGATTTATCCACGACCAGTGATATAAAAACTTGCAATTGATTGAGTCATCACATATACATGTATATATAAACTATATACACTATTGGTCAGAAAGGTTGGATATTTTTTTTCCGTGCTCCACCACCATCTTTTTGCTCCGGCTTTAATTTCTTGAAATTATTTGTCCCCGCTTTCACTTTTCGGGACCCAGGCTATATTTTGGACGTTCCCCCAGCCATTCCCGGGGAATGAAAAAAAAAAAAAAAAAAAAAAAAAAAAAATGTCAGCACCCACAAAGCCCATTTGTGCAATTTTTTGTCATTTAGGAGCCCCTTTCTGTTTACCCGGCTGACCAAGGACCCCTTTATCATACCCCCGCGAAACACGTTTGAAGTGTAAGGTAAATATTGTTCTTTACGTTAAATCAAATGTTAAGGTTGCAGTCTTTGGTTTCTTGTCTAGGGGAGGAGTTGAAGTAAAAAGTAAGCTTGGTGAAATATTGAAATAATTTATCCTACCTTTATGGTAAAAACATAGGAAATAAAAAAAAAATAATAATTTAACCCTAGATCATTATAATTCTCCCCAAATTTTGTTTCAGTATTAATGACACGGATGTAAATGGTCAGTATAGTCCATTTTTCATTATGATTTATGTTTGGCTGAAATTCTAAAGCACATTTTGGGGTTGATAGAAATTTCCATGGTGTAAAAATGAATAAAAACAATTTTTAACCCTATGGAAATAAACTTTGACCCTTTCCCTAGACAAGAGACGAAATCCTTTAAACTAAATACTTAATTTAGCGTGAAGAACAATAACAACCCTACACTTCAAACGCATTTCCTTGGGGTAGGATTGAGGGGGCCTTGGTCAGCCGGGTAAACAGAAAGGGTCCCCAAAATGACAACAACAAAAAAAAAAAATCGAAAATTGGCATTGCGGGGGCTGCCAAACTTTTTAAATTTTGTATTTCCCCGGAACGTCAAAGAAATAGCCAGGGTACCGAAAAATGAAAGCAGGGACAAACAATTTCCAGATATTAAAGTTGGAGCAATAAGATGTTGGTGGAGATAAAAAAAAATATACAACCTTTCTGACCAACAGTGTATATACAGTGGTGGCCAAAATTATTAGAACACCAAGTAAAATGTAAATGATTTTAGTTTTTTTCATTCAGTTCACCATTTAAATACCTATAAAATGGTTGGAATGTCTACGAAAGTCATCATTATACTTTAAAAACTAAATAACATAGTCATGCTTTTGGAACTCTCCCCAACTCGCCCTTTTTTGTGTTACGCTACCAATTGTAAACTCTAAAAATCTTGCCCCTATCAAGATCAAAGTGTCATAACGTTAAAAATACAAAGTCTCTCCCTACAAAAGTATACATTTTTAAAACGGAAATTTCATGAGGATGTCAAAAATAGCATTCACGAGAATGTAGGGTGAAGTAGTAACATCTTATGTGGGAATTTTTGAATTTGTTGGGGGCCCAACATTTTTTAACTTGGAGCCCCTATTCTTCAAGTCTCCCATTCCTCTAACCCTTAAATTTTCAACATATTTGAATTGCTCATGTAATTTCCTTTAAACAAAATTTATGAGGAATTTCTTCATTTCATGAAAAATAATCTTACCCTTAAATGGACATGGTTATTTTGGCGATCTTACCATCAAGGGAGGGGGCCAATCCACCCCTCCCCATGAGATCAACTTTTCTGAAACTTGACATGTATTTGGGGTATATTAGAATTAATAAATATGCAAAGTTTCATACTTCTATCTCAAATGATTTTGGAGCTACCCGCATATGTAAGTAGCATTTAGCATTTTACGTTTCTGCATTTTAGACTATATTAATACACGGTCTATGGGGAAACTGAAAGCGCATAGCGCAACGATTTTCAAAGATGCGCATTACCTGATGATCGAAACTATATAAATTTGGTATCAAAATATACGTAAGACCCTATGCTAAAAAGTCACGAAAGCTCATGGCACACAAAAGATATCTTTAATCTTACTTCGGCAAATGTAATAGGGTATTGAGAATCCCATAGACTATTATGTAGCTTCGGCTGTTCTAATAATTTTGGCCACCACTGTATACCGAGTGAGTCAAAAAAAAACTTAACACCTAGAAAAATGTCAATAAAAAGAAAACCCATATATAAACCCTAAATTATTTTACATATTCTGAAAGAGTAACTCCTCCGGCATCTTCTGGTACCATTTTTGTGTGGTATGTCTTTACGCTCGGATGAACACGACCCATTGTTTGCGCACATGCAAATTTCGAATTGTGCCAGGGTGGGGATGAAATTGAAACAACAAAAGCTGACAAAAAAAGCAACTCCATTATGAATAAAATAGCATAACTTTTTTAACGAAAATGTCTTCCGCTTAATAACTTGGCAGGGATGTTGTTATATAAATTGACTACATTTTATATGAAAATTAGATTGACTCGTCAAGTAATGCACGAATGAGTACACATCAAAGAGTAACTTGCAACTGACAGATCTAAAAAGGCCTCCTAATACTTTTGAAAAGAGATTATTTGGTATTTGACGTGTGCTCACTCATGCCTGACTCTACAGATCCATCTCATTTTCACACAAAATGTAGTCAATATGTGTGACAACACCCCTGCCAAGTTATTAGCGTAATACATATTTGTTAAAAAGTTATGCTATTTTATTCATACTGGAATTGCTTTTTTGTCAGCTTTTGTTATGTCAATTTCATCCCCACCCTGGCACAATTCGAAATTTGCATGTTCGCAAACAATGCGTCGTGTTCATCCAAGCGTAAAGACATACCACACAAAAATGGTACCAGAAGATGGGGGAGGAGTTACTCTTTTAGAATTTGTAAAATAATTTAGGGTTTATAAATTAGTTTTCTTTTTATTGACATTTTTCTAGGTGTAAAGTTTTTTTTTACTCACTCGGTATATACAGTTGTCCGCAAAATTGTTCATACCCCTGTCGTTTTTTAAGTTTTTTGAGTCTTGCTCGTAATTGAATGCGTTTCGTCAAACTTTCTGTTGATAAATATGTTACTTACAATTTAACAATTAGGAAAATTTGAAGTTTTGAGAAATTTGGTATTCTAGGGGTATTTTATTAACAGATTTACTTTAAAAAAATGCCATGTTCATAATTATTCATACCCTGTAGGGATGCCAAATCTAATTTCTTATCTTATCATCTCGTTTATAATTATTTATTTAAATTTCCACCTAAAATATTTCTTGCGAATGTCCAGAACCATCATTCATGTCTTCCGTGGGTTTTGACCAACGCGTCCTCTGGAGAACGTCCAGGCTGTGTAAGGTTGCATGGTCTTTGGGCCATTTTGTGAGTCTTCAACTTTCTAGACATATTTCTTAAGGGATTCTTGTCAGGTCCACGAATTTCCTCTCCAGATCATTCATTATGATTGTCATTGAACTACTTCTTGACTAACTTGGCCTTATGCTTCTGAACTTCGTCCTGTTGATATGTCCAATGATGTCCAGGTAACATTAACAAGCATAGGCCTACTTCTGCAAGTTTTCATCCAGGATCATAATAAAGATGTCCTCACCGGGATGCCTCCGATTCTGAACAGATTCCCAGTGCTACCAGCAATGATAATCCCCCATATCAGTTCTATGTGAATGCCACGTGCTAAAATCAGGACTCTGTTCTTTAGATTGAAGTAAATCTGTCAATAAAATACCCCTGGAATACCAAATTGCTCAATATAGCAAAAAGTTTGACGAAACTCATTTATTTAAAAGCAAAATTTAAAAAACTAAAAAATGTCAGGGGTATGAACAACTGTACATGTATAGTTATATATATACATGTATATAATCCAATTGCTAGTTATAAATTTGACATGATGTTGTATATTTTGTACATTTTAGTATTTTTGTTACGATTCATGATGAAGATTAACAAAATCGAAAGCTCGGTATAATAAAAAATAGGTACATGTACATAGAAGCTACGACGAGCGTTCATTTCTTCATTTATTTCGCTCATATAAGTCATGCTGGGGTACTACATGTACTGAGCATGTATACTTTACCTGTCAAGTTCTATTCTTTTTCTTTATACAATGATATATTTATTCTTTTCAAGTGTGTGCTACGAACAGGGGCCAGACTCGACTAGCACATGTATTTGTTTGGCTCCTTTTCTTTACCTGTATTCATTTGTGTATAACCTTGGAGGAAGAAGAGAAATTCATGCTGTATTCATTTGCGTATCATTCATTCTGTATCTCAAATATTGTAATCAATGATGTTATCGATGAGGAATAAACAAAAATCAAATCAAATCAAAACAGTTGAAGCAATTTTAAAAGTTCAGATTATACAAGACATGTGTTATTCACCTCTCATAAATCGAATTACACCTAAGTCGAACTACACCTAAGTCGAACAACTTTCTAAGGTCCCAAGAGATTCGACTTGAGACAGAGTTACCTGTATAGAGATTATATTTTTTTAGATTGTCTGACCGAAATTATTTTTTGGGAGACCCTCTCCACCTCAACATTTGAAGAATTGTGGAGATAATGTATCCCACTATTTAAGCATTATCTCTGCTTACACTAAAAACGAAAACCAACATCACTGAATAAAACACAAGATTCTGCCAGTTTGAGTAATTGGTGAAAGTGGGTAACGATGAATAATAAAGATCTTTATTGAGTTTCTTTCGACTGATAAGAACCACAAAGGAAAGAAAATAACATTCTTAAACTGCAGCTTTCGATAATACTAATATTGCATCAAAAATGTAATAACAAATACTAGAAACATGATGCAGGGCGATTAAAAAAAAGAAGGAGGAAAACTTAAAGTACACTCTCAATGAGGAGGATATTGTCTACTGGCTAGCCAGCTCACTGTATATAAACTGAAGTAATACACACTGAATAATACTAAATAAAAGACAGGCCCTTATTTTTATTCATAGAACAAACACTAAAAATAGAAAATCTACACGTAACACACATTTTGTTTAAAGGTTTCTACTGACAATCCAAAGTAATTTAATTGAAAATAATCACTCGGGTGGTCTCCAATTGAATTTTCAGCTGACAGGGTGGGTCCAAACAGTAAGAGAGTGAAAGAATAGAGAGAGTAGGGTATATGAATCCGTGACTTTCAATTTGGCAAATATTCAAATGTCTTACTCAAAGTTTATACATTTGTGATAATTTATATTGCTAAACCTTTACAAAAAAAAAAAAAACAAACAAAAAATGAAATCTTAACTTTATTCACAATCAGACATGCTGTGTGGCATTTTTAAAAATTAACTAATAGAAATGGTCGCATATATTTAAAAACAAAATTGTGATAAAATAGAAAACATCACCTGTGTTTCACTATCTTGACGTCTAGTCGTAGACAATGGGAATGTTATAAAATATAGGTTAAAAGCGAAATGTTTTATATCAAATTTAAACATTGCCAGAAATTCCCCAAAATTATAAAGTTTGTTTTGTTTTCAATCTTTCCATAAGTAACTTTTCTCAACAGATAACTATTATATCTTTAATCAATACAAAAATATGTGTAACATTAATTTACTTTTCCATATCTGCCATATTAAATTTCTTGCTCATTCCTGATCTTTCCTTACACCTATAGATACATACTTCTATGAAATACAAGAAATGCAATAAATTTGATATTCAAAGGCACATTAACATATTTCTTATACGGCATGAAACATATACACATGATATAAGGTTCTACTGGTACTGTGTTTTACAATTGATATTTACTTCAATGACTTTCATCTTAAACCTCCACAATATTTTGCACTAACACACAACACGGTCTTACGACACATTCAAAATAAATCAAACATTCCCTGTTACTCACATGGAAACATGCTATTAAAAGGTGGCATTAATCTAGAAATGATGACACAATTAATAATGATAATCAAAGTGACTAGTCTTGTCACGTCACTCTACACACAAAATACAATCGCAATGCAATATACTAGTAATCTGTAAACTGGATAATAAAGGAAAATGAGAGAGGTTTTCATTAGTTTGATAACATTTATACAGAAATACTCTTCATACATAAACAAAAAGGATATGTGAGGTACATGTTACTGTACCTGTATCATGTTACTGTACCTGTATTGACATATAAATATAATCTACATGTATGTTTAATCATATAAGATGTAGATTAAAATAATATACAATTAGAGTATTTCTACAGAAACTGTTAAGAATTATAAATTGGAAGAGCAGACAGGAAAGGATACATCACAATATCAATGACTTTTAGGTTTGCCAATTTAATCTAGTTTGGACATAAAAAGAAATTCCTGCAGAATATCCATTCTAAAAGTATATTTTATATTCCCGATTTGCAAGTAAACTAAAACCATTTTCACAGCTAAAGTTCTACCAGTATATGTAATTGCTGCTAGCGCATTCCCATGTATGCATGTATATTTATATTATATATTTCTGGTCAGTTTCCTGCATCGTTTAAATTCATGTCTATTTATATCACTTAAAATAAATCATGAAATAATGAGTCATTGAGTGTTCTAAGAGACAAAAATGAATAGGGATTTCACTTTACACAAGTTGTAAATGCTTGTTATACTGGGTGAGTAGGGAAAAAAACTTTACACCTAGAAAAATTTCAATAAAAAGAGGACCAATATATAAATCCCAAATTATTATATATATTCTGAAAGAGTAACTCCTCCCGCATCTTCTGGTACCATTTTTGTGTGGTATGTCTTTACGCTTGGATGAACACAACGCATTGTTTGCGAACATGTAAATTTCGAATTGTGCAAGGGTGGGGATGAAATTGAAATAACAAAAGCTGACAAAAAAGCAACTCCATCATGAATAAAATAGCATAACATTGTTTTTAGCCAAATAACTTGGCAATGGTGATGCTACAGTTATCAACTAGATTCTGTGTAAAAATTAGATTGATTCATCAAGAAATCCGTGAATGAGTACACATCAAAAAGTGAACTGTCACTGACAGACCTAAAAAGGCCTCTTAATACTTTTGAAAAGTGATTATTTTGTATTTGACATGTGCTCACTCATGCTTGACTCTACAGTTTTATCTCATTTTCACACAAATTGCAGTCGATATGTGTAACAACGCCCCCGCCAAGTTATTTAGCGCAAGACATTTTTGTTAAAAAGTTATGCTATTTTAATCAGGATGGAGTTGCTTTTTTGATAGCATTTGTTGTTTTGATTTTACTCCAACTTTTGCACAATTCAAAATTTACATGTTTGCAAACAATGCACCGTGTTCATCCAAGCGTAAAGATATTACACAAAAAATTGGTACCGAAAGATGCAGGAGTTATTCTTTCAGAATATGTATAATAATTTGGGGTGTATAAATTGGTTTTCATTTTATAGACATTTTTCTAGGTGTAAAGTTTTTTTTTTTACTCACTTTTACTCAGAGGGATCCTCTAACAGTTCATTTAAACAGTATAATTCTTACACTTTTCTTTAAACTATAAGCATCAAATTTACTTTTATAGAGTAACGTAACATACAATTAGAAATAAAAATTAGCAATAAATAGACACATTTCCATATTTGCAATTTTGTATTATTGTCAAAACAAAAAAGGACTATTGAGTTGGATATCAATGCGTAGTTCATATTCTGATTGCTCTGATCAATTTCTTGAACAAATAATTTAAAGACATACATGTAGGCATGGAGGTAAGCTGTTTCATCAACTCCTCAATAATTCTCTGACATTTCTTTTAATGTTGTTGTTATTTATATATTTTACGGCGCTTTCATTCATTATATGAATATTTACGACTGACATTCAGATTTTAAAAAAGGAAAGTTCTCTGGAAGAAGAGATTTCAACCCTTTCTGCAATACCAGTGTTCACAAATTCAAAGTTACAATCAAGATAATTAGAAAATGTTGCATCATTGTACATCTGTAAAACATAAAGCAATTTCTATCGTTCAAAGTTAACTTTTCAATGCATTTTCCTTAAAGAGGAAGAATTTTTCATATTTCTCGGGTACTAGTCATCAGTTTTTATGCAATTGTGTTTTTGGGTTTTATTTTTTTTTGAGAGAGAGAGAGAGAGAGCTTTTTCTAAATCTCTGAACCCGTTTTTATTTTTTTTTTCCTTCACACACAAATTATACTCTTTTGAGTGCCTAGATGCTTCACAACATTTCTTAAGAGGCTGAAGTATCAGTAAAAAGAGACAAAGTATTTTTTCACAGATGGCATGTATTCTAAATGTCTGCTGGCAGTCACAGTACAAAAAAAAAAAAATCAATACTTTATTCTGCAGTTATATAATGCCCTACTACATGTGACACAGCCATGGAATGGTTAAGTGTAGCTAACTTATGTTCCAATATATCAAACTAATATATAATACTGCACCACATGTAAGAGATACAAAAAAAGAAAAAAAAAATAATAGAATTGTGTTACTAGCTTTGGTCCTCCATTCTAAGTAGAGTAAAAAGCACAAGTAAAGCAATACTGATAGTAACAAACATTTGAAAGAATCATCACATTTTTTTTTTGCATAAAGATGAAAAAATCTAGCGCCCAAACATTGTCACAAATAGAGCACTCAGAATTAACAATTGAAAACTAATTAGCTTCCTTTATAAATATGTCTGTTTGATAAATAAGAACAATAGGGCTAGGTATCGTGTACGTCTACTGATTATTGTGTTCTAATACAGTTGACTCCTGTTATACCGAGCAAGGATATAATAAGATTTCATTATAACAAGGTGATTCTCCTTGTACCGATTCCAAACATGTCCACATTGAGTGTAACAAGATTTCATTATGAAGTCAAAAAAAGCCTGAGCTTTCGATTCTAGCAGAATCTTCGTCAGAGATAATTTCATTATACAAGATACGAGGCTTGGTCGTGAGCACCTCATTATAATGGGAGTTGACTGTATTATTACTTCAATATGTTTTCATCTGTAGGAATGATTTTTCTAACATCCATCAAAGTGTTTCTATCCAAATATAACTGGTTTAATGTTGTGTAATGAAAATCCTCTACTGTATTCTATAGTACACAATGGAAAAAGTAAGGTAAAATGAATATGATAAAATGTTTGGTTGCATGCAGTTTTGGAGTAAAAAAAAAAAAAAGACCCCAATAATACATACATACTACAGATCTGGTTTGTAACGGTCATACATTCACTATCAGGCATCCATTTCATGTACATGTAAGTACGCAAAGTATAATTTTTTGCTTAAATAATGACAAGCAAATAATAATAGCAGTTTTTACAAGATTTGTCCCCCCATACCATGTGATTTTCTTTTTTTCTCAAGATAATATATTTTTCAATCTCCTTCATCCATTCTGAACCACAGGGGTGCAATAATTAAAACTAAGTATAATTAGATGATCACAGAAAGCCTAATGCATGATCTGTAAGCCAAATATAAAAAGCATTGTTAATTGACAAAGCATTATCACATAGCTTTCATCCAAATATATCAAATTAAGGATGATTCTAACTGAAATTATTAAATCTCATGGTTTTCTGTCATCCTTAAAGCTGGTGTATAGTAAATTGGGAGAAAGAAAAAATTAATTTGGATTCACATTTAGATAATTATGAAAGATTGAATCCTATAACTATAATAAAGAAAATTATAGTACTTGAAATCTCGTTTTAGTGACTTTATTTCACAATATAAATTTTGTATAAAACGTGGAAAGTCAGGGATCCGACTCGTTTCAGCGTTGAGTCAGCGTTCACGTGGAAAACCAATGGGGATTCTCTTGTGTGGCTGATACACAGAGTAATGTCACAAGATCTCTTACACATATCTTGTAGTGCAATGTGGACAACATGAGACTACATTTGATTGGTTTTGTGCCAATTCCATTTTTGTTACCAACACTATACACCTGGAGGGCATTTCATGAAAGGACTTGTCGGACGTTTTATCCGACAAACTGTTATAAGCTACTGAAATGCTTGCATCTGATTGGCTGAGAGCAAATTTGTCGGGAAAAATGTCCGACAAGTCCTTTGATGAAATGCCCCCCAGGTTTAATGTACTGAAGAGATGCTGTGCATAATGGTGCATCTTATACAGTCTTTACTATTGTACTAAAATAATGGTTCATTAATTTAGAAAAATTAATGGGAATTTATATTTTCATTTCTAAAAGTTAAGTGAAAAGAGATTTTAGACATTTTTGTTTCATTTAAAAGCTTTTAGGGGAAATTTTGTCACCTGAATATTCAGAGTTATTGCAGGTAAGAATAACATTTGTCGGCTAACAGCCACCGGCATCATTGATTCATAGAATATGAAAATGAATGTTTTTTTTTGCAAAATGCAAACTGTTTGATTTTATTTAAATAGGTACACACTCAAATCACCATGTAATGAGACTCATCATACACTAACATCAATTGCAACTACATGTATGATGTCTGACACCAAATTGCACATTTTTGGTAAAGCCAAGCTCTACTGGCATCTATAAACCTAAAATCAACAGTAGTAAGTAAATTATCAATATTTATATTGATGACCCAAGACAGCTGTGCTGCTTGAACTGTCAAACAATTGCCTTTTTTCTTATCTTAACAGTTAGTCTAAATTAAATAGTACACATTAGAATAATTAATAATAAGGTCCATATATCTTACTACCTGACAAAACAAAAATTAAGGGCAAGCCCTGTTAATGATGGTGTTGAACATAATAATAATGATAATGATGATAAAAACTTTGGTCATGACGATGATGATCATGAGGGTAATGCTGAATATTCTAAGATTGATATAACTTTGAAAAATAATAAAGATGATAATAATAATATTCTGGATTTAAGTAGTGTCTAATACATAGTTAGAATAAGGTTCAAATATTAAAGCCACATTCAAATAATCTTACACACATATGCTGGTTTGTCTGAAAATATATATTTTTTGATACCATATTCAGTAAATATATTAATCTGGTCCCACAAGTCTCCTATAAACTGGTATTGCTTTCAATTAGATGATACAGGCAATTCAATCATTAGGTATACATATAAACATAATGACATATTGCTGTCAAGGTCTCAAAAAATATGTCATAAGTCTTATCCTGTATTTAAAAAAAAAATCTTTTTTTCTGTCAATAGCTACAAGGGCCTAAAATCATTTGAATGTTGACTCAATGCCTTCCTACATTGTAGCTCTTACCAAAGACTGAATTTCCATTTTTTTTTAATGTTGCAATGCTGCCACGTACATGTAGTAAGTAATCATGAGCCACTCACGTAGGCCTTGATGTTTATAGCATCAGACAGTTTTCATCTATTTGTCAATGGTACATCTACTTACTAATTATAACCAGCCAAGTAACATGAGTACATTTAGTTTAAACTTTTCATATTTATGTTTTCAAATTTAGGCATTATACATACAAGGTTCTACTTTGGGAAGTACAGGTATGAAGTACCAGTGGCACCATAGGGCTAAAAATTCCTGCTAAACACTGAAGTCAAACATCTCTATGTGAATCAATAATAAATACCTTTCTTGGGGAGAGAGGTCTATTCCATCATAAATATACTTATTGTATTAATGATTTGAGGCAAGGAGATGCAGAGACACACACGATAACAATATTTTGATTGCGAGGAGAAAGTCTAAATGGAGGCTGCTACCTTCTGTCTCCAACTTTCAAGCAGAGGTACAGTGGTAAAAGGAAGGATGAGGTGTTGGCTTACATTGCAGCAAAGGCAAAGTTACACCTGCAGTTCAGCATGGTCTTTGCCAGGCTCCATGTGTCTGTGAAAGGATCGTACCTCTCCACCCGGTCCAGATAGGCTGCTCCAGAGTGACCGCCAGCAGCATAGATGTGACCACCCATAACTGTCACTCCTAGACCTATGACATGAGATTTAGATATCAAAGAAATATTTAGTTTAATGACACTCAAATACAAATGCTCTTTAGGTCACATAAGGTATTCTCACCATATGTTACAGTTAAATATAAATGGACATGCCCATCAACAGTTTCAGGCTAAATTTTCAATTGGCTATTTTTGCTTTTTAACAGACACTGCTATTGCTATTTAAACATTGAAAGTAGAGCATAAATGTTCAGAAATTAAACCAATGGCAGATGATTAGCTTCCACATTATAAAAAAAACACAATATTTTCTATAGCCATGTGTCAAGTATTTTAATGGAAAAAATCTGAACTTTAACCATGCAGTGTTCATTTTTTTCCCCCTCCAATGTTGATTACATTGTCATGTTTCCTCCAAGTAATGGCTTTGACTGACCTGTCCTTGGCATGCCCATTGCAGCAACGGTCTTCCAGCTGTCCTGGTGAGAGTCATACCGTTCTACACTGCTCAGATACTGTTCCCCATTGTGACCTCCCACAACATAGATGAAGCCATGAAGTACAGCGACCCCAAAGTTAATCCGTCTGTCAGTCAGAGGAGCCACCTTCTCCCAAAAGTCTTTATCCGGATCATATCTTTCCATGCTAAAAACAAATAAAGGGTTCGCAATACTCAATCTCTATGCATAAACATATATATGCAGGCCTTAAATTTTCGTTACTTTTAGGGCAAGGCCATTTTTTCTCCAAAATTTAGGGCACTTTGTCCACTTCAGAGGGCATCCACGGCCATTTTTTTTTCATAAAAAGGGCATCGAAGGCCACTTTTTCTTCATAAAAAGGGCATCAAAGGCCATTATTTCCCCCTCAAATTTACCATTTTTAATTTATTTGATTTCCAGGCAACAAAAATGAAACAATAAATCTACATTATAATAATATAAAGCAATCATGACAACGACAACAGCCTTAAACATTACAAAATACATGTATAGGGGGAAAAGGAAGACGTCCAAAGATGCACCAGCCAGGTCGGCAGGTGATGCTTTTCTGTTTAAAATATTGCCTTTTCTTTATGGGGAAAACAGACAATTCCTTTCCAAAGGGATTTGCAGATGAAAATTCTGTTTGGCCTGACTATATCATTTAAAAACCACATTCTGTTTACATACTGACAGATTTGAGACTTTAATGTGACAAAATAGTGACATATTTATTTCCCTTTTATTGTAGGTATTAGAGTCAGTCCTTCAGGAAAAGGCAATAAATTTCATGAGAGGGCATTAAGGCCAGCTTGAAAAAAGGCAAGGCCAGTATGGCCGTGAATTAATCTGTTTTCCCTTGGGCACCACGGCCAGGGACATAGGCATCCACGGCAGAGCCGTCGATGGCCTCCGTGAAATTTATGCCCTGTACATGTAAACACTTTTAAATGCTTACAAAAATATTAATAATTTCATAATATTTTTTGTTCTTTGCTGGGTAACTTGACTGAAAATATGCAACTTATACCTTTCCATGCTAGGTAACAATAAAAATTTCACTCTGGTGGAAAAATTGGTGCAGGGGATCAAGATTGGAGTTTTTTTTACCCACGCATACGTGGTCCTTATCAGTAGGGATGTCCACACAGCTCTATATACATGTAGCCACTATAACAGTTTCCACTTCACTGTGTGAATGCGGTCACCCATGCATTTACTACATGTATGCAAACAATAACCCATGCACCAAGTGCTCAATAATACACTTGGAGGGACATAACAAATTTTTCAATAAAAAAACAGCTTTCGAAATTGCCTTTTGGCCAGTGGTAAATAACAATAATTTTTATCCCTAATTGGTCAGTTTCTTCCTTAGAAAATACAACAGCGGGTGACCAACTTCTGCTGTTGAAAAAATTGATGAAGAAAACTACAGCAGGTTCAAAGTGGTGCTTCTGTGTGATGTGTGTTATGACTGGAATTTCTCATGATTGGAATAGATTCAGATAAAGAGAAATTTGTATTTATAAAATTGAACTATTTTTGAACAAAAAATGTATTGGAGTAAAAGTTTTAGAACAGTGTTTACCACTGACCAATTAGGTTTTAAAATTACTCTACCCTCTTCAACAGTCAGCTCTGAGCCACACTACCATGAAATAGCCCACTATCTAGGGTGTTCCTATTGAAACATTCCCTATGGAGTATTTTTCCACGGTGGTCATATTGGATCACATATAGTAACCTACATGTCAAACCATCAGTTTTGTACTACCATAACATATTGTATAATCTACACATACACCTCATTGTGTTACTATAATCTCATTTCATGTTGATACACACATAGTAAATGTTTGGTATGATTTGGTAAAACAAATCATTGAAAAAAAGGACAAACTCGTGCTTTAATTGCATTTTCTGGCTTTGACTTAAACTTGCAAAAGTCTTCTAGCAGCTCATTCGAGAGAGTAACAGTGTTTCAAAATTCCAGGATAACTATTTCAACACTATTTTGATGCATCACAGCAAACAGTGTGAATCCTGAGTTTGTTCTTAATATTTGCAAAATCTCTACCTTTATTTACACTCTATTTATCCTGATTACGCTTCTAGAGTTGCAAATAAACCATTCTGCCTCCAACAGCACAAAACATCTCTAACTCTCCTCTTCTCTTCAATTTGTCTTTCATAGTTTTGTGCAGAGTAAGTCGATCCTCCGTGTTCAGTGGTATTGTAGCGCCTTTCACTACAGGTAACAGAGGGACAGAAAATGGTATTGAGCTAAAGACAAGGTGCTGATGAAAAAGTTCTTGGATGAATTTACTCCTGAATGTTCCGCTGGGGAATTTAACTGAGCTTTGGTGTAGAGTGGTTTCATTTGGTTTGGAGGTTTAACTGAATTTGAACAACTCTATTTTGAAGAATGAAGTTGTCTTTTTTGAGATCATTGAATGGAAGGTTACTGCCATTCCTTGTAGTAGTGTTGGGGAAGAAGAGTTACATGTAGAAAAGACATCAGTCTTGTGTGGTTAGATTGGAATCTGTTATATCATGGTTCTAGTTCTGTGTGGGTCTGGGACTGTTGAAAGTATTAACAGACCTGTTGTAAATACTGAACCTGAAAAAAATGAATAACTCTTTTAATATGTAAATGTACGAATATTTACCTCACTTTCAAAACTGGTCATTTTATAATTATTTTAAGATTATCCCATAATGATATGTTTCATTCCAGAAACCACAGATTGCGTGTTGCATAGGAACATGAATCTTTAACCTGAGTTCATCGTTAATTTCATTTGATTCTTTCTTTGGTCAGACAAGTTCAAAATATGGTTGTACATATTCAGCCTCTTTTATATGAATTACATAATAGAACATTTGATATCTGAAAGGGTTTGCTGCCAATTGCACACACAAAAAAAGGGGGGGCAATTTTAAAGGAAAAGGAACTAAAG
>CALNVZ010000174.1:27481858-27498743 GCA_940671915.1 Paracentrotus lividus | reverse complement strand
GGTTTTCAGTCGTTTTACTTCAAACACTAAAAAGATTCAGCGAGAGAATAAATGTAACTAAGATGCGAGAGTACCATAAAATACATATATTCGTTCATTACGTTTGATATACGGGTGATAACACGTAGAATCAGGGTGTTCAATATTGTTGTTTCTTTTTTTATTCTCAAAGTTTGCCTTTCCATATCAAAAGGGTTACCACACATAAAGCAATATCCAGTCAAGAATGGCTAAAAGAAACATTGAAATGTAACCAATAATGATCATGGGTACAATCAGGTACGCCAACACTAACATTTTTAGGAGTTGCCCTCAGGGCAACCAAATTTTGAGTTTCCTCCAAACAGGTTGCCTAATGAAAAATCGGGTTGCCCTGCCAAAATACAAAAAAACAATGACAACATTGGAAATTTGATTTTATCGCTAAAAAACTTCGCAAAAAACTTTTTTTTAAACAAATGAATTCATAACGATAAAATAGTATTACAGTGTTTAAAAACCCAATACATTTAAGTTCGTTGATGTAAGCACTTACATTAGTCTCGCCAAAAATGTGGTTTTGCCCAGTTCGGGCAACTACTTTATCTACCTTCCAATTTTGAGTTGCTCCGGAGTGGCAAGTGTTGGTTGCCCCAGGCAAACGGTGCACATGCTAATGTTGAGCGTTGCCTATGATAATAAGTATGTAGTTTCAGGGTTCCCACTAATAGGAGAACAAAATTCCCTAACAGTGTTTCAAATCCAGGATAACTATTTCAACCTATTTTGATGCATCACAGCAAACAGTGTGAATCCTGGAGTTTTGTTCTTAATATTGCAAAATCTCTACCTTTATTTACACCTTTTTTATCCTGATTTACCTGTCTAGAGTTGCAAATAAACCATTTTTTGCCTCCAACAGCACAAAACATCTCTAACTCTCCTCTTCTCTTCAATTTGTCTTTCATAGTTTTGGCAAGAGTAAGTCGATCCTCCGTGTTCAGTGGTATTGTGCGCCCTTATTCACCTACAGGTAACAGAGGGACAGAAAATGGTAATTGAGCTAAAGACAAGGTGCTGATGAAAAAGTTCTTGGATGAATTTACTCCTGAATGTTCCGCTGGGGAATTTTTAACTGGAGCTTTGGTGTAGAGTGTTTTCATTGGGTTTGGAGGTTTACTGAATTTGACAACTCTATTTTGAAGAATGAAGTTGTCTTTTTTGAGATCATTGAATGAGACAGGTTACTCCATTCCTTTGTAGTGTTGGGGAAGAACAGTTACATGTAGAAAAGACATCAGTTCTTGTTGGTTAAGTTGGAATTGTTATCATGGTTTTCTAGTTCTGCTGTGGGGTCTGGGACTGTTGAAAGTATTTAACAGACCTGTTGGTAATACTGACCTGAACAAAAATGAATTAACTCTTGTTAATATGTAATGTACTGAATATTTACCTCATTCAAAACTGGTCATTTATAAATTATTTTAAGATTATCCCTAATGGATATGTTTCATTCCCAGAACCACAGTTGGTGTTGCAAGGAACATGAATCTTTAACCTGAGTTTCATCCGTTAATTTCATTTGATTGCTTTCTTTGGTCAGACAAGTTCAAAATATGTTGTACATATTCATGCCTGCTTTTATATGAATGTACATAAATAGAACATTTGATATCTGAAGGGTTTGCTGCAATTGCACACACAAAAAAGGGGGCAAATTTTAAAGGAAAAGGAACCAAAGGGAAATTCTATTCTAATATTTACCTGTTCTTGGCACAGATCATTCTCCTTGATAAAGGGTGTGTTCTCATATAACTTTGTCAGGGTCTTGTGGGTGAGTTGGGGCAACCGAATACATTTGCAGCACTCTCCCAAGGTAGCATTGCCGTCTGTTCGGATCATAATTCAACCACACATCCAGGGCATCAAAGACAATTTCTTCTGATGACACATTTAGGTCGTCTCTTGAGAGGATTTTAGTCAGCTCTTCGAAGACAAGATGACAAAAACTCTTCACTCTGGCTGAGTTCTTGAAATTTGCAGCATAAATTTGTCCCCAAATGCTTGAAGTCCCTGCACGCATGGACTTCAGCAAAGTGAGTGATCCCAAGGCAGTTTGTGGCATGGAGTTTGAGCTTGTAAGAATTCGCAGCATAGTTTTTTAACAGAATGCATTTGAAAGATGATTGGCTGCTGGCAAGAGGGATTAACATTGCATGAGTAACAGCAATTTTTCCTGTGTATGCAAAATCTACAAGGACGTTGATTGCAGTTTTGTCAACGGATTTCAGATCAATTTCTTCTTTTCTCACTTCGCACAATTCCAGTAAACATGGCTTTGAAATATGGCTACACCTGACAACACAGCTCTGTGTGCTTTTACTTTGTGGCCGTCTACTCTAAGAACAACGTCACATAGATGGCCTTGTTGTTGTAAACAATGCATTTCTCGTAGCACCATTCTCGCATGCCAGAAACCTCGCTGCTGACTCCGCCGGAGTCCCGGGCGCTGGGCAGCTGGCTTGAGACCCATTGAGATTGCACACATCGCGACGGTCAACACAATCCTGATCACGACTCATTTTGATCAAGTTATCTTCCCGAAATTATAAGAATATAATTATCTTAATTACCTATACACGTTAACTACATTATTCGGCAGCATGTATCACTAATTATGGCACACTATGGGCTTTACAGAGGATTAAAAAAAAAAACATCTCCCTCAAAAAAATTGATCCCTGTTTTCCTCCATCTTGGGACGAAATGTTGATATTTGATTAACTATGAAGTGCAAATTGTGTAATAAAGTTTGTTGAAAGCATATTGGAACGGTCAAGAAGAACAAAACCCTTGGAACATCGAAGAAATATTAAAGATGTGACGAAATTAATAGTTATTACCATGGGCTGTCGATTGGGGGATTGTGGGGATGCATCATCCCCCCCCAATAATTTCAGTGGGGGGATGCTAGTGTGTACAACTCACCCCCCCAATATTTATATCAAGGAAAATAAAAATATTCATATTATATGCATATAAATCTACCATTCACAATTCGTTATCATACAAAACACTTTTTATGACTTATTATATTTATTTTTGCAGTTTCTAAAATGCATATTTTTCTGACATTCAAAAATCAAAAATTTTCTCACTCTTTCGTTAATCTTCCTCGTGGTGTGCCTATAGTTATACTTCTAGTAATCATGTAAACAATACACCGTTGTTGATAATGAAAGTGTTACAATCGATGTTTCACTATTCACAATTAGAAAAAAAAAAATCAAAACATCGATATAATCAGGGCATTGATCTCAGGGTGAATGGGGGACAGGTGCCCTCGATAAGTTAAAACTGGAAGTCATTAAGTATTCCCCCTCCAATAACCCACGATGGTTTGATAAATAAATAATTTGAATATTGAAAGAGTCTGTAATACTTAGCTTGGCTCTTCATCGACAGGTAACTTTTTGGACTCGGACCATTGATTATATAATACACTTTCACTAATTCTCTGGTGGCAAAATGCCCTCTTTCCAAAAATATTCGCTAACTTTTGCTCATCAAATATACAGATAACTGTCAGAATTTGTCGTTGAAATTTTCAGCTCGCGCTTCGCGGCTCGCATAATATAAGAAGTGCAAACTGCCACTTGCACTTTTT
The DNA here is from genome assembly GCA_940671915.1 of Paracentrotus lividus. Lineage (NCBI taxonomy): Eukaryota > Metazoa > Echinodermata > Echinoidea > Camarodonta > Echinidae > Paracentrotus > Paracentrotus lividus. The sequence goes on along the minus strand of CALNVZ010000174.1, from coordinate 27,495,097 downwards.
CATCTTTTATGCATGTACTAATGCCACGATGATACGGTTTTAAAACACTAATCCCTCCCCGTTCGTGCTCCATGTTGCTACAAGTATCTTGTCATCCAGGTCACTATTATTGAGAAACGTATCAGGACATTCCTCACCCCGAGGAAACCTCCCCGGCGGGACATTCCCGGAGGACAGCTCCCCGGAGGACATAGGGTTAGGGTTAGCGTTTTAGGGGTTAGGTTTAAGGGTGCTGTCCTTCCGGGGGAGTTGTTCCTCCGGGGAGCTGATCCTCCGGCAATTGTCCCCGGGGGAGTTGTCCTCCGGGGGAGATGTCCTTAGAACCTATGAGAACATTTTTTCAGCTCGCGCTTCGCGCTCGCACAATATATTGCCCTAATTCGTTCCATATTTATATGATTTGCGTTTCGGGCATTACTCATGATGTTCCGCTTCTATCAACTAGTTAAAGCCCCCTAGCCCCTCCATCAATTTCGTGCTTATAAGTCATGTAACCGCTATCACAAATTACCATGATGTATTCAGTCTTGAAATAGTTATTGAGTAAAATTTTTAAAGCCTCCGCGCTTCGCGCTCGCATTACAGCCCTATAAATTCGAGTACCTATACCATAATGTATGCGCGTAATAATGTGCATAATGTGTGTATTATATAGACATTACCATTCCATACTGGCCCCTTTGATAAGCAGAATAAAAGCCCCTTCCCGTTTCGCGTTAGATTATTCTACCATATATGTCCCATTTCAAGTCACTCATTTTTATTGCAGAAAAATTTTAGCTCGCGGCTTCGCGCTCGCATTAAAGAATTTGAGAAATCGTACTTAGTCTCGGATACTATCCAGACCATGCATGCTGAGTGTGTTATTCATATTTTAGCATTACATCATCATGGTCCCCCTTTAACAGCAAAACAAATTAAAGCCCCCTTCCTTGTTTCGCAGCTCGAAAATTATGCTCAGCAAATGCGCCACCCCATTTCAGTCACTATTATTTGAGAAAATTTTCAGCTTCGCGCTTCGCGCTCGCATCATTATTACAAGTACATTTTCTATATTATGAATGTACAAGCATATACAAAACATTTACCCCCCCCCCAACAAATACAACATTACCCCACCCCCAACAATGAACACTGCGTATCATATACCCATCGTTACTGTGTCACATTGAGGAAAAGAGGAATATGACTGATTCATCCCCGCCCAATCGCCAAAACAAATTCGACACCGTTGTTTATTACATAATATGAAAGTTATGAGTATTTGAATGTTAAGATCACTAATGCTATGAAGATTCAGCCCATTGGTAATTAAAATATATGAAGAACTTTCCTATTAATAAATACTCTGCTTCTGGTACATTTCAGCAACATTAATTGTCTCTTTTTACAATAATTATTCTAGATCATGTTTCTTTTTATCATTTTTTTTCGGGGGCATTTATGGAGGACATGAAAATTTAATGTAAGATACTCAAAATATGTCATGAATTAAACAGTCCTTTACTATCATTAGAATGAGGGAAAAATTGAGGTATAATTGCCATTTTTTCCATCGACTGGGAGTAGGCCTACTGGGAGCAAATGGGAGAGTCTGGATGTGCATTTTCACAATAGTACTCGGCATTCAAGTCATAACGATTGTTTTTGTTTGTGTTGGCGTTTTTCTGTTTGTGTGTGTGTGTGTGTGTGTGTGTGTGTGTGTGTGTGTGTGTGTGTGTGTGTGTTTGTTATACTGTCATTTTCTCAAAGTACATGGTCTGATTCTGTTTATTTTAACAAACGCTAACTTGACCACTTTGCTTTGCCAGTCTATCTTATGCAGTAATTCCTGTATTGTAACAAACTGGTAGCCTATAGCACGGGCGTAAAACCCGGGGGGATGGGGGGATGTAGTTGGGGGGATACATCCCCCCCCCCCAGATTTTGAGGAGGGGGATGCCCTGTACAAACATCCCCCCCCCCCAGTTTTCAAGAAAGAGATGAAAAAAAAATTACACTAGATAATTGTGTTATTGGTTAAAATAGCGCTCTCAATACTCTAAAATGCCTCTTTTTTACTCCAAAACCCTCAAATTTTCTGCTCGGTCGCTATGCGACCTCGCACTGAGTAACAAACAGTAAGCTAAGTATGAAAAGGTTGGATCCAATGTATCTGATTGATACACGTCTGTCAAAACCCAATACACCCCTCTCCTTAGGATAGGGTGTTGTTGACAAACAAAAACATTAATGTAGTTTTGTGCTGGCTAGGTTGGTGGATCAGGGCTTAATTGGGGCCCGCAGCCCACAAAAATTTTCATAGCAAAGAATGAGGATTCGTTTTCAATCGCTGTTTTTTTTTAAAAACAAAGCATGTAAAATGTATCTTCTAAATGGATACTAAATCATTTTCTGCTCACGCTTCGCTCTCGCTGATATTAAATAGGGTTTATAATCTCCAATTTTTAGCTTAAACATTTGGGCTCGCGCTTCGCGCTCGCATGACTTTTTCCATTTCTAAAATGAACAGGAATCAAGGCTACCATTATGATTCTTAAAAGCATACATTCAAAGACAAATTTTCTTCGTACCCCCTCCCTCTTCGAATACATTTCTCTCTATACAGTGTGTCCCACAAAACATGCTAATGGCACTTTAGATGGGTATATTATTAAAATTACATAATTATATTGTTTGAATCTTTACACCCGTAAATTAAAATTCGTTTTCTACAACTGGATGAAATGTTTTGTGATATGGTCTAAAAATCACAAAGATATGAGCATTTTGTCATTACACATCAGGAAACCTCTCCATCCAAGTTTATATTGAGTAGTACCGGATGTGTCGAATAAAAGAAAACCTAAGTTTGATCATTAATAATTTGAAAAATATTACAGAAGTGATTATGAAATTTATATCACTGTAAAGTGCAACTCATTACCATTTAAATGATACCTCTCTCAGCTCACCATTATCACGCATCGCCGATCCCCATTGTTCTGAAAAAGTCTTGCAAAAAAATTGTTAGTGCTCACTTTCATGCTCCTTGAGATGCATTATTCAAAGGTGCCTCAATGGAAACCCGACTTTGATCATCAATTAGCGTGAAAGTGACCCACTCACAACTTTGCAAGACATTATTTAAAACAATGGGGTTCACTGATACGTAATATTGGTGAGCTGAGAGAGGTATCATTTGAATGGTAATGAGTTGCACTTTACAGTGGTATAATTTCATTATTACTACTGAAATATTTTTCAAAGTATTAATGATCAAACTTGGGTTTTCTTTTATTCGACACATCCGGTACTACTCAATACAAACTTGGATGGAGAGGTTTCCTGATGTGTAATGACAAAATGCTCATATCTTTGTGATTCTTGGACCATATCACATGAAATTTCATCCAGTTGTAGAAAACAACTTGTAGTTTACGGGTGTAAAGATATACACAATATAATTTGGTAATTTTAAAATTATACCCATCTAAAGTGCCATTAAAGCATTTTTTGTGGGACACACTGTATATGCCAGCGGCGTAAATCCGTGTCGAGGAGTGGGGGGATAAGTGAAATAATTTGCCAACTTGTCGCGATTTTGTATTACACAAGCACTAAAACACAAGGAACGTTATTAATAGCCATATAGCAGTGGCAGTGGCGGATTAGAGAAGGATCGAAGTGTGAATAGAATTTGTCTTTGAATGTATGCTTTTAGCTTCAGTGGCTGCCTTGATTACTGTTCATTTTAGTAAAGGAAATGCGAGCGCGAAGCGCGAGCCGAAAATTTAAGCTAAAAGATGGAGATATTTGTGCATTATAGTTCCTATTTAATATCAGCGAGCGCGAAGCGCGAGCCGAAAATTTTATGCTGAAATTGGATATGTTTGTGCATTAAAGGTCCTATATAGTATCTGTGAGCGCGAAAAAAAAAAAAAAAAAACGAAAAACGAAAAACAAAAATATGTAGTTGAGGCATAATGGATTTGAAAGTGGGGTCTCGATGAAAAGGGCACCTTTTCTGAAAAGGGGGACACTTGAGATCAGAGGCATAAATCTAAAGAGAAATTTATTCGGAGAGCGAGGAGATACGAAGAAAAGTTGTCTTTGAGTGTATACTTTAAAGAATCATAACGGCTGCCTTGATTCCAGTTTATTTTAGTAATTGAAAAAGTAATGCTAGCGCGAAGCGCAAGCCCAAAATTTAGAGGCAAAGGTTTGAGATATTTGTGCATTGTAGTTCCTATTTACTATCAGCGAGCGCGAAGCGCGAGCCGAAAATTTTAAGCTGAAATTGAATATATTTGTGCATTAAAGGTCCTGGGTGGTGTTGCATAAAACTTTTTTTCTAACCCGATTTTTCTCAGGTTAAAAACTCCGCTTATGTAGACCTATTTCTTAGGTTATTCAACCTGAGTTTTAAAACTCCCTAAAAATTTATTGCATTAATACTTTTGAAAACTGTGGTATGTTTTTATGCAATGGAAAAAACAGTAAAAAATCTAGAAAAATATTGTAACCGGAGTTTTCGGACTTTAACCGGAGTTTTCAGATTTTAACCGGAAAAAACTCCGGTTATAGAAGTTTTATGCAACAGCAGCGCCCAGGAGAGTATCCGCGAGCGCGAACATAAAAAACAAAACAGAACAAAAAACACACTGTAAAGGCGGCGTAACGGATTTGAAAGTGGGGTCTCGGTGGAAAAAGGGCACTTTTTCTAAAAAAAGGGGGACACTTTAGATTAGAGACATATAGACTTAAAGAGAAATGTGTTCGAAGAGGTAGGGGGTACGAAGAAAATTTGTCTTTGAATGTAAGAATCATAATGGTAGCCTTGATTCCTGTTCATTTTAGTTATGGAAAAAGTAATGCGATCGAGTGCGAAGCGCGAGCCCAAATGTTGAAGCTAAAAATTGGAGATTATAAATCATATTTAGTATCAGCGAGAGGGAAGCGCGAGCAGAAAATAATTTAGTATCCATTTAGAAGATACATTTTACATGTTTTGTTTAAAAAAAACAGCGATAGAAAACGAATCCACATTCTTTGATATGAAAATTCTGTGGGCTGCAGGCCCCAATTAAGCCCTCCACCAACCTAGCCCGCACTCAACTACATTAATGTTTTTGATTGTCAACAACACCCATTCCTAAGGTTTGTCCCCAGACGAGGAGAGGGGGTAAATTGGGTTTTGACAGACATCAGATACATTGGATCCAACCTTTTTATACTTAGATTACTGTTTGTTACTAAGTGCGAGGTCGCATAGCGACCGAGCAGAAAAAATTGGGGTTTTTGGAGTAAAAAAAGAGTCATTTTAATGAGAGCGCTATTTTAACAAACAACACAATTATCTAGTGTTTTCTTTTTTTTTTCATTTCTTTCTTGAAAACTGGGGGGGGGGGGATGTTGTACAGGGCATCCCCCCTCCTCAAATTCTGGGGGGATGTATCCCCCCATCCCCCCGGGATTTACGCCCGCGATATAGGCCCTATAGCATACTAGTACCCCAAATTTTGAGGATTAGACTGCAATTATTAGATAATAGACGAATTGGCAATAACACCTTGGAGAATCTTTTCTCTATGATAAAGACCATGGAGGAAATTACTCCAAGTAATAACCAAGTGGTCCGAAATGTGAGAATGTAAAGGGAAATTAGACTAAATCGGCAACGTGAAATACAACCAGGTCTATGTGGAAAAGAGACAATCAGATAAATTGGGTCAACTACTGTTAGACCATTAAAAAAAAAAAAAAAAAAAAAAAAAAAAAAAAAAAAAAAAAAAAAAAAAAAAAAAAAAAAAAAAAAAAAAAAAAAAAAAAAAAAAAAAAAAAAAAACATTTTCAAGGGTCGATCAACAAGTCCCTGCAAGATAGGCCTAGGCAAGTGCCAATAGGCCTACATTGCAAGGGGGAGCCATCGAGTCACTAACACTTTTGGCTTTATAGTGAAAATAACAGTCTAGCAGACCATTTTATTAAATTATCTATTTAATTAGTTTTTAATGGTAGCACTTTCGTATGTTTTCTTTTTGGTTGTTTGTTTGGGGTTTCGATTGGGGCGGGGGTAAGAGTCGATTAGTGCAGCCTGAATTAGTCAGCCATTCAAAGTATTGAAGAAAAAAAAGAAAAAAAAAGAAAAGAAAAAAAAAAATCAAAATAACTCTCACACACACACACACACATAACATAAACAAAAACAGAAATACACACCAACAAAAGTTGTTTTCAGTTCTTTCTTCTTTTAAAAAAAATCACATTACATCATGCAGAACTAATGTGTAAAAGTTAATTTTTCTGACGAATCTACGGGTCGAATCCCCCCGGCTTGCAACGATCGTCTGCGTTCGCGGAGCGGGGGTGGAGCGGGGATGGCCGCACCCTTTCGTGAACACCGGGGGGGGGGGGGGCTTTTTCGAAAGGGTGGTTGAGGGAGGGGAGTAAAATTTAACGCACCCATTCGGGAACACACCGGGGGGGGCTTTTCTCGAAAGGGTGTTTTAGTAGTTTTCTGAACCAGTCGTTTTTATGAAAATTATTCATTAAATAATAATATAATATTAATAGATAATAATAATAATAATAATAATAGTAATACCCAATATTTCTATCGCGCCTTTCCCAAATATAATAAGAGAAATAGAGGAGAGCTTGCATTTTTGTTGATTTTGAAGTTCATAATTCTAGAGAGATAGAGAAATAGCGTGTTTTCTATTCTGAATAAATTTACATTTGCATAGAAGTTTAGAAGCTCCGTCCAACAATATTTAACCAGCCTTAAATAGAAAAGTAGCATTTTTGTTGATTTTTTAGCCGTGAGGCACGGACGCTTAGTTGGACACAGACACACATACTTGACCCCTTTTTTATATTTTGATAACCGAGCGGTTATCAAAAATCATGGACGAATGTGACCGGAGCAGACTCGGGGGCGCGCCCCCTCCATTCCAGTCTAATGCAAAGTCTTTCGTGCAATCTGTTGATATACAAGGGAACCAAACAAAGTCCAAACAATCGTCGAAGAATGGAGGGGTGGGAGTAAGGAAATACATTGCTTCTCGAACGGAGTCCATAATGAGAATGATTTCAGACACAATTCTTCCGCAGATCAGATGCAAGTTTAAAGCATACGCGTGGGAAAGTGTATTGCGCTTTGACGTTGAAGAACAAAAGAGACCGCGTTTCTATGATAATTGCCGACATGCGCGCGTATGACATATTTATGTAGATTAAGCGGCGCTTTGATTAGTCGGCAAATTTGTAAAACAACTCAACAGTTGTTCTCTATTTAAATGCAATTCTCCACGATTGGCTAGGTATAACAATAACGCAAGGGTTGCTATCTTTATTCTCAGTTCGACATAATATATTGCAAGATTCTAACCTGACACCAAATAATCAAAACATTCATTTAATCCTCTAAAAAAATTATTCTTTCTTTCTTTCTTTGTCATTTCATTTTTCGCGCTCGCGGATACTACATCATAATGCACAATTAACTCCAATTTTGAGCTCAAAATTTTAATAACCAATTCAGTAGGGTATAGACTGCACAACTAAACTCAAATATAAAAATCGTCAATACTATCATAATGCCACATATAACTCCAATATTTACCCTCAAAACTTTCAGCTCGCCCTTCGCGCTCGCGGATACTAAATAGGGTCGTGTAATACACAATTATCTACATTTCTTATACTAGAAAGTGCGCCCTTTATTCTAATAATCGTTTTAAACCCCGAAAATTTTTCGCTCGCGCTTCGCGTAGCGGAATATAAGAACCATAATGCACAAATATCTTCCAATTTTGATACTAAAAAACTCTTCAGTTCGGCGCTTTCGCGCTTGAGATACCGAATAATCTCAGTGGTAGGCCTAACATAATGCGCATAACTCCAATTTTTTACCTCAAGTTTATCTCACGCTTGGCGCTCGCGGATACTAGATATAGTTTATACTGCCACCGTCATCTCAAATTTTCGGCTTGCGCTTCGCGCTCGGCTTTCTTTTTGTCATTAATGAAATACAAAACCATTCTTAAAGCATCAATTAAAATGCAATTTTTGGGGCGCTCCCCCTATTCATCCGAATCATTTCTCTTTAGCCTCCTAGTCTCTATTGCCCCCCTTTTCAGGAAAATGCCCGTTTCCATCATGACCCCCATTTCAAATTCGTCTTCTACCGCCTCTGCATAACACACATGGCTATAACATGCCGTTCTTCCAGGTAATTAAATGGCAAATTTTGCACTCGCAACGTCTGATGTAATTCTAATGGAGCAAAAATCGCATTCATTGGTGCAATTTAAAATACATATTCAAACCACTAAAGTTTTTGTTTAAAAATTTTCAGATATTTTTTTCTTTTTGTGCTAATATATTTATTATTTGTTTTCATAGGGGTAAAAATAAATTTTTTGAAATTCCCCGTTTTAGGTAGTATAGGCCTAAATTATATCGGGAGTGTTTTAAACTCGCGATTCGCGCTCGTTTGCTCGCTCCGCCTCGAAAGATTTTTTTATCTGAAGTTGCCCCCCCCCCTCTGGAAAATCCTGATCCGCGCCTGCCATACATTGCGTGATTTTAAGCCCTTCAGTCACCCCCCCCCAACACGAATAAAAGAAATGAACACCTATTCTTTACCGGAAGAATTCGCCGCTGAAATAAATTTTTCATTTAAATAATTTTCAAATTTTCAATAAAGACAGAACGAAAACAATTGCGGAAGAAATTATTTAGTTATGGACTGTTAAACGGCCCAACTTTAGAAGCCGAAACTAATTCTTTTATCAGTAGAAGTCGCCGGTTGATAATTTTGTGAAATAAATTCTCCGAAAATCAAAAAAAAACAATAATGACACCCCCCGCCCCCCCCCCAAAATCCCCCTTATCTGGAGGTTATTCATGGGTGACCAAAACCACAGTCCCCAACTATCTTAATCCATTCGCTTCTGGCAGTAGTAACTCAATTTCGAATAACGAACCTTTTTCTATTTTCGGAATAAACGAACCTTTATCTATTATCAGAAAACCAAACCTTATTCTATTTTCAGAATAACGAACCTTGTTCTATTTCGTTCAGAATAACGAACCTTTTTCTTATTTTAGGAATAACGAACCTTTTTCTATTTTAGGAATAACAACCTTTCTATTTAGGAATAACGAACCTTCGGAAATAACGAACACTACCCCCCCCCCCTGCGGAACTACCGGACCTGCAGCGTGGCCGCGGACCTATCGGGCTATAGCCGCTGGCGGGGGGGGGTCTAAAATTGATGAACTTCAATATCAACAACAAAAAATTGCAAGCTCTCCTCTATTCTCTCCCATGTATAATCTATTAATAATATATTGTTATTATTTACATGAATAATTTTCATAAACGACTGGTTCAGAAAACTACTAAACACACCCTTTCGAGGAAAAGCCCCCCCGGTGTTCCCGATGGGTGCGTTAATTTTACTCCCCTCCCTCAACCCACCCTTCGAGAAAAGCCCCCCCCCCCCGGTGTTCACGAAAGGGTGCGGCCATCCCCGCTCCACCCCCGCTCCGCGAACGCAGACGATCGTTGCAAGCCAATCCCCCCCCCCCATGGGGCCCAACCACACGTATGCTCGTTCCGGATTTTTAGATATACTCCCTATCATAGGCTTTTGGAAGGGAAGCTGCATATAGGGGGAGCCAGCAAAATTACCCCCTTTTTGCAGGTTTTGGGGACCATATTCGGGACCCGTTTTCAGGATTTGTCCTAACAAAAATTTGAAAATTACCCCTAATCAAAAATAGGTCGGGGGGAAAATGCTAACAGACCCCTATCAATGATTTATCGGGATTTTTTCCCCTAAAATATATCCCAGACAAAATGAATTAACCGATAAAATCTATTTATCTAAAGCGTTCTTGATGCCGGATCCGAATTAACTTGCACTGCAAAAACGCCGGTGTTAAATGTGCAACACTTAAGCTGGCGTTAAGCATGTGGTGTTACTCTCAGTGTTAGATAAAAAATCATTAACACCAGATGGTGTTAAATGTTTAACACCAAGCTGGTGTTAAGCATCGTGGTGTTATTCTTATAATAAGATCAACACCAGTGGGTGTCACAACGGGGCGGAAATCAATACCTGATGTGGTGTCGGGTATCTAGTGTTAAATTTGGGTAAAATGACACTTCCGTAGCATTTGCCAGACCGGTTTATGCTTTTATCGATTTAACACCTGGACGTGTGTTAGAAAAGTCAGAATTGGGAATGCGCAAGAAATCAAGCTTCATGATTGGTTGAAAATCGGTACTGATATTTTTCAGAAGATCAGGCCGCGATCCGCCGTTTTCCCGTCGCGCCTGAGATTCAGATAATTAAACATGTTAAATCCACCTAAATCCAGATACCGTAATGATTGTTCGCGTGGTGGTTTGAGAAGTTTATTTTTTTTTTTACTTTTGGTGGGACCGTGGGAGAGATGGTAAGACATTTATCGTGATTATTGTAAATGAAATAATTTCATGCAAAGAAATAGCGCCATAAAGCTCCCGGAGACAAATGTAATTTCATTTACAATAATCACGATAAATGTCTTACCATCTCTCCCACCAAAAGTTAAAAAAAAAAATTAAACGCAGTTGTAGCTGACACTATAACCTCTTTTTTTATTATCAATAATCACGAGAAATGTCTTGCCGTCCTTAACACTGGAGTAAAATAGTGTCAAATTAACACCACAACAGTGTCAATATTAGTCAACACCCTTTTCAGGGGCCGCGGAGCCGGGGTGGCTGGGGTGAGCAGGGGGCTGCAGCCCCACTTTTTCAGCCAACGTGTACAATTTGTTTAAAAACATGACCAAATATATTGTGATTTTAGCCTGTTTCAGCCCCCCCCCACTTTGGCTCAGCCCCTCCACTTTCAAAATCGCTCCGCGGCCCCTGCTTTTAGTGTTAAATAGTTAACACCAACGTCTGGTGTTCATTAACACCGGTTGGTGCGGTCCTCTCAGAACACCACATCAGTGTTAAATCAACACATGATGCAGTGTAACTATTTAGTAAAATACACCATTATGAGTGTCATTAAATCGGCAACACCTTATAGGTGTTAAAAACGTGACACCAAAGTCTGGTGTTATTTAACACCAATTGGTGCGGTCCTCTCAGAACACCGGCCACGTCGGTGTTAAAATCAACACTGGTAGTGTTATTTTTAACACCACAGTTTTTGCAGTGTGGATGATTTGCGGGACAGCAATGATTGACATTCTAAAAATTGGCAAAAAGTTATGGAATTTACATATATGGCGTCCCTACATTTAAGCTCACTTTGGCTCCCCCTTAGTTTAGGGTCGAATTGGCGCCCTCCAAATTTTTAAATCGAATTGGCACCCCCTGGGTTCTCTTCATTCAGAGAGTGTACGCACATGGAGCAGCTCACAGATGCGTGAACAAAACCAAACCTTTAACTTGTGAGTCTGAGACTCGTTACGTGTTACATTTGATTTCCTGCGGTATAAGTCCGCTTTTGAGATCGCGATCCTGTCTGTCTATTGTCTTTTAGTTCGAGATCGAATATAAATAAATAATAGATAAAAAATAATATTAATAATAGTATCCAGGTGGATTCTTCTTTCGCCTTGTTTTTGTTTTTGTTGTTTTTTTTTGGTTTGTTTTTGTTTTTTTTTTTTTTTTTTTGTGTTTTTTTTATTGTTTATTTTTTTTGTTTTTTAATTTGTTTTTTTTTTTTTTTGTGTTTTTGTTTTTTTTTTTTTGTTTTTTTTTTTTTTATTATTTTTTTTTTTTTTTTTTTTTTTGTTTTTCGTTTTTTTTTTTTCTTGTTGTTTTTGGTTTTTTTGTGGTGTTTTTTTTTTTTTTTTTTTTTTTTTTTTTATTTTTCTGTTTTGTTTTTTTTTTGGTTGTGTTGGTTTGGGTATTTTTTTTTTTTTTTTTTTTTTTTTGTTTTTGTTTTTTTTTTTTATTTATTTAGTTCGGCTTGACGAGGTGCGGAGGTGCGAGGTATAACTTTTCATGTGTGGAGAATTTCTGTAAAAATATGGGGTTTTATAGTATTTTTTTTTAAAATCCAAAAAATATTTACAAATTTAAAAATAATGATTACCTTCAGAATAATAGTTAAAGATCTTTTTCAGTATTTATGAAAGAGTACAAATATGTCCACCAATATACAACAAACTCTTATATTTAGACTATTCAGGAGTGCTATTTTCTGTGACTGGGGATTGCCTGGAGTGACACGCTCGCGCAGCACGAATACACGTATCGCGTACACAATTGTACGTGCGTGATCGATGAGTAGGCGAGAACAGCTGCACGAATCCAGAACGAGAAGGAAAGAACCACATTGCATAACAAGTGAGAGATAAAGACAGAAAAGTTCGCAATTTTATTTTAATTCTGAGACATAATGGAGGAAGATACTGGTGAAACATGGGGTAAATCCCCTGTTCGCTTGCGATGTTGATCGGCTGCTTTATCGCTGGATCAGTTCCGTTGTCAATTCCGATGTCCGAGGTGAGAAACTGAGGTTCATCATCAATAATTTTTGTTGTGTGTTGAGAGAGAGAGCTGAAGAGGGGGGTGGGGGGGGGGGGGGGATTTTGTGACAAATGCAGTTTCGTAATCCATTATACTACTAGATCTAGGCGCTAGTGCAGTTTAAGCAATCCCGCGAGAGCGCTTGCTACTAACGTGAAGGGATAGGGTGGACAGCGACCCCCACGCACCACAGATGATACAGCTGCAAACCAACATCAGTCCGTATTATGGCGGTGCCAAGTCCTGCGCACCTAAAATTCGATCTTGATTTTATTACAAAGTAGAATATTATTTGAGAAATTCAATGTTATTTCGTTCTTTTATTTCTACATGATCAAGGAAACAAAACATTTCAAGAAATTATTCACAAGAACAATGTTTTTTTTTATGATTTTCAGACGGGCTGTCATTTGTGTAAGCGCAAAACTGATAGTGCCCGTCTGCGCACTCACTTCATTTGTGCACGCAATTCAGCGCAGTGAAGTTTCAGACCTTTTCTTTTTTGAGCAATGATTGAAATTTTCAAGGGTAGCAATGAAACTTGCTGGAACTCATTTCGAACTCAATTATTTTCGCATCTTTTTTGTTATCAATATACTAGAATTCAGTAGAGTTAAGATTGAAATATTGGTGCTCAGTTTTATGTTTTGATTTCTATGAAAATCGCGCATTTTACGGGTGGAGATTAGCGCGAGACATAGGCACTC
>CALNVZ010000174.1:27469528-27481833 GCA_940671915.1 Paracentrotus lividus | reverse complement strand
TCCCATTGCTTTATGAATCAATATGCGCCCTAAATTAAGGTCGAATTTGCGCCCATATGTTTTCGTCAATTTGGCGCCCTTTAAGTTTAGGAAGTATTTGGCGCCCTACGTTTAGCTCATTAAATTTGCCCCCCCCTTAGTTAAGGATCGATTTGGCGCCCCCCCAAAAAACTGGCTCCATGATTGAGGTAATTTGGCGCCCCATTTTCTTTTCCTTCCCCCTCCTTTTTTCCTTTCTCTCTCTCTCTCTCTCTCTCTCCTTTTTTCTCCTTTTTCCCCTTTCCCCACTTTTTCTCCCTTTCTCTTTTCCCTAGCTCTTTTTCTTTCCCTTTCTTCCCTTTTTCTCCTCTTCTGACGCCCCCCTTCGCGCCTACCGGGGCCTGGCACCATGGGCCCCATCAGAAGACGCACATGGGAGCAGCTCACAAATGACGTGAACAAAACCAAAACCTCTAATCATTACTAGATCGTTACGGTTTACTTGATTTTCCTCTAACCTCGATCGCGATCCGTTCTTTCTTTATTCAACAAAAAAAAAAATAATAAAAAATAAATAATAATAAATTCAGTGACTTTCCCTTTTCGCTTGACATAGTCAAGTCAGATTAGTCTTTTTCATGTTAGAGAATTTGAAAAATATGGGGTTTATAGTATTTTTTTTTAAAATCCAAAAAATATTTACAAATTTAAAAAAATATGTACCTTCAGAATTAAAAAGTTAATCTTTTTCAGATTTATGAAAAGAGTACAAATATGTCCACCATATATACAACAAACTCTTATATTTAGACTATTTTTCAGCTGGAGTGCTATTCTGCTGTGACTGGATATGCCTGGAGTACACTGCTTCGCGCAGCCACGAATACACGTATCGCGTACACAATTGTACGTGCGTGATCGACGTGAGTATGGCGAGAAACAGCTGCACGAATCCAGAACGAGAAGGAAAAGCACACTTGCAGTACAAGTGAGAGATAAAGACAGAAAAAAGTTCGCAATTTTATTTAAATATCTCGAGAACATAATGGAGGAAGATACTGGTGAAACATGGGGTAATCCTCCTGTCGCTTGCGATGTTGATCCGCTTTATCGCTGGATCAGTTCCGTTGTCAATTCCGATGTCCGAGGTGGAAACTGAGGTTCATCATCAATAATTTTTGTATGTTGTTGAGAGAGAGAAGCTGAAGAGGGGTGGGGGGGGGGGGGGGGATTTTGTGACAAATGCAGTTTCGTATATCCATTATACTACTAGATCTGGGCGCTAGTCAGGCTTATAAGCATACCCGCCGCGAGCGCTTGCTACTAACGTGAAGGGATAGGTGGACAGCGACCCCCACGCACCAATGATACAGCTGCAAACCAACATCAGTCAGTATGATGGCGGTGCCAAGTCCTGCGCACCTAAAATTCGATCTTGATTTTATTACAAAGTAGAATATTATTTGAGAATCATCAATGTTATTCTCGTTCATCTATATTTAACTGATCAAGAGAAACAAAACATTTCAAGAAATTATTCACTAAGAACAAGGTTTTTTATTGATTTTCGACGGGCTTGTCATTTCAGGTTCAGATGTGCATTGTTAGCCAAACTGCCTGTGCCATGTCTCGCACTCACTCATTTCACGCAATTCAAGCGCAGTGAAGTTTCAGACTCTTTCTTTTTGATCGAAATGATTGAAAATTGTATCGCCCTAATGGTACGCAATTGCAACATTGCTGGAACCTCATTCTTGAACCATCAATTATTTTTTCACCGCATTTTTTGGTTTCAATAGATGAGATTGTGAGGTTAAGATTGAAAATGGTGCTCAGTTTTATGTTTTGATTTCTATGGAAAGAGTTCGCGCATTTACGTGGAGTGCGCAGACTATACGGCACCCTGCGCAGACATGGGCGACCTTACCATACTGAAAAATAGGCTGTTCTGTGCTACGCCCTCTTGGTTGCTGAGACCTTCTCCATATAATAGCGAAAAACAGCTATTTAAACCTACTCAAATAAATAAAGACTTAATCTTATAGTCCATCCTGCAACATAATCTTCCATTAATATTTCAATTCTTGTTTAGCTAGAAATTTTTAGACCCTTTTTTGATATGCCAACCTTGACTTGGCTTGAGCCTAGCTCAAACATTTTTCTGCACTTACTTCTCATTGTGAAAAACTGCATGAGAAATTAAGCGTACTTCATGCAGCGTCAATTAACAAACTTGACCATGATAAGTTAAGTGCACGCACCTCCGCATAGGTAGGTATGCGAGGTGGTGGGGTGTGGTGGTAGTTACCTACATAACCACTAGCGCCAATCTAGGCTTACTACACTACCACACACACCACCCTACCTCTGTGTTTACCACACCCTAATCGCGCACGGACGTCACTTACGTGTTCGTCCTGGCCCATTACGAACTAATCCGCTTTGGTCGTGTTATAAGTTTCGACCGCCTTTTGGCGTATTGCCAATTCAAGCTAACAAATGAGGCACATTTCGAGCGTTCAAACCTGAATCTCGAAAGTAAATTACCCTTATATATCAAACATACATTTCTAAAAGAATCTCATGAACTCAATCCTTGCCCAGTTGAAGCATAATTTCAAATCAGTCAGGATAAAAAGTTATTATGGAACAAATTCAGGAAATTTATTACTTTATTTCTAATTTCATTGTTATCGCAATAGTACACTAAAATCACCCCAAATGTTATATATATAATTAATGTCCGATACAGAGAATTAAAAGACCTTTCAAACAAGTAAATTCATTATGGTTTTACATATTTTAGAATGAAAATTAACGATCTGACATTTAGCCCTTGTAAATATAGCTTTTTTTTAATTCATCGAGACGGTGGTCCTGCCAAGTACTGTTGCACCATCAAACAATTTGTATAAATGCCAATGTCAGTGATAAGGCCCAGGTTTAAAAGCTTTAAATTGAGTGCTAAAATCTCACAACTGCAAGGCTCTACAAATTTGAGAACAGAACATTTGCATAGTATTTCCCAGGGTATACAAATTTCTCTTACATTACCCTAATGACTCTTATGTTACAGGAAGTCATTGCCTTTTTAGTCAAAACTAACCCAATTGTGATTATTCAACTGCTCATCGATCATTGTTGACCATACAACTACTATTGCCTTCAGTTTTAAATATATCAAGTTCATAAAGGCAGTTATATGCTATCAAGTTAAGTACACATTCCAGTCAATAACCAAATTAGCCAATGAAATACAACAGTAGCACAAATATACAGTTTAATCCCCAAAAATACGAAAACCACAAACAGTGTTAACATAATATAACCATATCTGACTTTGTACAAGGCAGCCGTCAAGACACACCACCACATCCTTCCCCAACTTAAACCAATCGAGTAAACCTCACCCCACGAATAATGTACACTAGACCAAAGTCGAAACTAACACAGGGAGCTCAGCATCAACAGTAACTGCAGTCAAAACATGAAATAAAAATTGCTTACACTAATACTTATCATACATAATATTGACAAATAATAATACATTTAAATAGCTGAAAAGCCAAAAAATGCAAGAAAAAAGGTAATTAGTACCACCCTCTTTGTGGGTGCGAGTCTCACCCGACGCCTTCTGAACTATATTGAACGTACGGACAATGCAGTGTCAAAGCGCTGGTGACTCCGCGCCGCAAAGCCGGCCAAGGAACAGAAAAGAAAATACTTGGCATTGAAGAATATCAACACACACCCTAATGCTGAGATATCATCATTATCTTGATTTGCATAGTGTACTATATGAGCATTCGAGGAATTTCATTACATTAAAACAGTAATATAGTCATGCCGTTTGAGTCGTAGGCTGCGAAGAAGTATTTGTAGAATTTTGACAGCTGCTCCTCAAGCAAGTTAGTGCTCTTTATAGACACAAAACTCAAACACATAAAATATAAGGGTATTTACAGCTGTATAAAGCTGAATTGAGCTTAAAATACACAGCATTACTGTAAGTTGGCGATATAATACTTCCTAGCGTTACCAATCATGCTTAAAGAACTTTATTTCCTCTTCATTATTGATTAAACGAAGATCACCGTCCGAAGATCGCAGCAGAAAACATTTAACTCATCCGTGATGGCATTAGACTAAATCAAGTTCATACATATTTGAGATAGGGTATACCAACATAAATGGAACTCGCTTACAACACGTGAAATCACTATTAGCTAGGGTTATAATTCCTAATTACCAGTAATAAACAGATTAAGTTAGTATTAAACTGATTACATAACGAATAGTACATTCGAGAATTTACAATACAACATGCACAAATTCTTTACACCAAAGGCTCTAAGCAACATTATTCTAAATAATTTTACCAAGACAAAGTACATTCAATCAGATATCTTTGTACTCTATAGCCCTAGCAACTTATAGGATCCCTATACTATATGCTCGTAGTAATCTCATAACGGAGGATTAATACTATAACACACTGACCAACAGAACCAATTCTTCTTAAAGAAATAGAAAATCTTTCCAATCCCCTTCCCATTCCAGCCACTGGGAGCAAGCCGATAAAATTCTTCCCAGAGGTATTAAAAGGATCAACCGCGTGGTCTGGACAAGCTGTAAACAGATGAACCGAGTCTTCAAATCAGTATATTTTAAATTTTTTTTATCTTAAATATCATCGGTTTGCCCCAATTCAAAAGCCAATCGTAAATATTTTTTCTATCTCGGTGTTCCAGACAAACCGCAAGGGACGCACCTATGAAATCGAAGGCACTTGAACGTCAAAAAATCAAATCTAAATCCGAAAAGTCATACTGTTAATGGGCAAAAAATTACTTATATAAGGAAATGAAGACATCCAAGGCAAGAATCCAGAAGTACGCTTCGATCAAGAAAATGAACAATTCCCTTTTTTTCCATCTTCAAAGCAATGACTGTGACAAGCATGTTGCCTACGAAATATTTCAGCTATCGACAACATGCATGGAACCTTGCCCTCAATCCAGTCATTAATAGAGCTCAACTCAGAAACTCAACGAGATTACTATCACATCACTTTTGCAAAGTTACTAACCAATGACTTGAAATTTATATACTTTCTGCAACTGTTCATACAATCATAAGATGGGGAGTCATAAAAACTTATTCTCAAGCACAGCACGGCTGGTTATCGAATATCCAGTCCAGTGGAAAATTCCAAGTCTATGTGAATCTGTATAATGAAGTATATATTATATGCTGAAATTGAATAATGCATAAGAGAGCTCGTTCTCACCCTCTGGACAGCCCATACAAATATCGTCCCCGAGTGATTCTAAATTAGATGGGATTGAGACATTTACACACAATCCCTCACCTGAGCTTTCAGCGACGGAAACACTTCCTATATTCGCAAAGCCTAACCGGCTTCTAGATCTTGAACCTGCCACAACAAGAAATATCAAACAATCTGTTACACTCAATCCTTCAGGTTCTCATTCTTTTCACACAAATTGACTATATACTTCAAGAGGTCATCACAGAATAAACCATTTGATTTAAAGAAACATAGACGGAATAATAATTTAAACTGAAGACTACAGAAAGGGATTGAAATAAGAATAGCAAAAATATGACATACACCACTCAACTATAACTAATGTTTCGCATACTACCGGTTTAAAACGCATATTTGAATCATACTACGATGAACAAGTGGGACTGTTATTTTTGATTAGGTAAGGTGTCCTAATTAAGAACTAGTAGTCAGCTATGTACAGAAACGCTAATCATATAAGTTGAAAGACATTCATACCAAACACTAATCATCAATATATATTCATCAATTTTCATACAACCTTATATAATATAGTCTACCTTTAAATTCAATTGTAATGGTCAAAACCTTGTTACAAAGAGAGTCCATAAATGGCCCAAGCATTGTGTAAAAATTGCCCTCAAAACTAAAATCAGTAAATGGGCTGCTCCGGAACTCAGCATCCCTAAGTAGAGGTGGAGAGAGACCCTGTACCCATCTGAGTGTAAATAAAAGGAAATAAAGCACAACATCTTCAATATCACACATATAAAGAAATAAAATATCTACTCATAAAGAGAAATCTATCTATTTAAAAATTCATGAACCAATAGGGGATATAAAATTAAATAACAACACCGATAAACTCTTATTTCAAGAATAGCTACCTTACAATTCTTGTTTATACTGAAAGTATTGTCAAGTCAATAATAAGCACCTAATATATACCAGCAAGCAGAGAAAGAAAAGACTAAATGAAGATAATAAAGTTATCAATAATGCCTACCGTGTTTAATATACAACTAACAGGTGGAAGGGCCAATTACATACGAATAATTCTATGGGATAAATCGCGTGCGGAAGCGAGAAGGCTATGGAAAAATAAGAAACGAATAACAAGCTTTAAACCATGATTATGAATAACAGGAGGGGGCAGAAAAAAAATAGAACAGAAACTTCACTTTTTCGCTGAAAGATCCTATATTGCCTAAGAGTAACACAAGTTAATATTAAGACTGAAATAAGCATTATGTTAATAATAGTATCTGACTTTATGATATGGTAAAATATCTATTAAGATAATCGCATCTAATAAGATACTCTACACTGATATCCTAAAACTTGTTAGGAAAAGTAGAATGAAATTCAATTCATTCTGCTAACCTAATAATAGCTATCTTGCCAAAAGCGAAGCAGGAAATCCAACTGGAGGGTGCCAGGAAACTAACTGGACCCGTAGCAACAATAGCTCGAAACATAACCTATACACAATAGGTGTCCCTAACACCTTAACACCAACCTATAACTCTTTCAATGTATCTAACCAGGAATTTGTTATGAGGATACGTGCCAACACTTCAGTGTCATTACATGAGTAATATGATATCCATGTATCAAATTATTCCGCCAGTCGACACCAGAAAGAGGATGTACCTGTATTCCACCAAAAAATTATATGAAAGGTTTTAGTTGTGTTCAATAAATATAAATATAAATCATTTCAATTCAAAAGATTCAATTAGGAATTTCATTGCAATTGCAGCTCTGAAATAGTAGGAGTGTTATACATATTAGTACTTGCGTTTGTGATGGCCATCTGAGATGCGATGATACTGGATAAGGCAATTACTAACCATAAAACGTAATAGCAACTCAAAATGATAGGACAAACCTTATCACTTCACAGGCAAGTGGATAGCTGAATCGTGCCTCGAAAACTAGCTATGCTTCTGCCGAGGAAAGTGATAGTATTGCCTGCTGCATGTGGGATCAAAAAGAAAGGTACTAATGTAAATTGCGTTTGAATAAATCGAAACATCCCGAGAACATTTTTAAGCCAGGTCAAGGGGAACCAACCAAAACAGTTGTATTTGTGTTTAAAAATTCAAGTTTCCTTGATCCTTACATGAATGACATCCACTACAAAAGTCGATCAATTTGTCTGCGACTCCCGCGTGAACTAGGCAATGTGCTTACCGTAAATGCGATACCAAATAAAAGTTGCCGACAGCACTGCGCAGACTTGGGGCACCTTACCATACTGAAAAATGGCTGTCTGTCGCCCTCTTGGTTGCTGAGGACTTCTCCATAATAATTAGCGAAACCAGCTTTAAACCTACCTCAAAATAAAATAAAGATAATCTATAGTCTCATTGCAACATAATTCTTCCATTAGATATTTTCAATTTTGTTTAGTAGAATTTTTAGACCCTTTTTTGATATGCCACCTTGACTTGGCTTGAGCTGCTCAAGACATTTTTCTGCATTGACTTTCCATTGGAAAAAAAAACTGCTGCAGTAAGGTACTTCCCAGTGCAAGGTCAATTACAAATTGACCATGCATAAGTTTAAGTGCCCACGCACTAGGGTTAGGGTAGGGTGGTGGGGTAGGGTGGTGTGTAGTGGATACCAAACTGCACTAGCGCCGATCTAGGGCTACTACACACCACACACACCACCCTACCCTTGGTCTTACCCACCCTAGACTGCGGGCACGGACGGTGCACTTCGTGTTCGTCCTGCCGCAGTAGACTAATTTCCATGCTTGGTCGTGTGTTATAAGTTCGCCGCCTTTTGCGTTACATGCCAATTTCACTACAAATGGCACTTTTTCACTTCAAAGACCTGATCTCGAAAAGTATATACCCTTATATATCAAAACTATACATTTTCTGAAAGGAAATTCCTCATGGAATCTAAATCTGCATTGAAAAATTAAATCAGATGCAAGATAAAAAAGTTATTAGGAAAAAATTCAGGAAATTTTTATTTTTTTAAGTTTTCATTGTTTATATCGTCAAGTCATCTATAATCACCCAAATGTTAATAATATTATTATATTCTAGTAGAGAATAATAAGACCTTTCAAACAAGGTATAATTCATTATGGTTTACAATTTTAGAATGAAAAATATAACGATCTGAAATTTAGCCCTGAAAATATAGCTTTTTTTTAATTCATGAGGGGGTTGGGTCCTGCCAAGTACTGTTGCACCATCAAACATATTGTTAAAGTGATATGGTAGTATAAAGCAGTTTAAAAGCTTTAATTTGGTGCTAAATTCACAACTATAGGCTAAAATTTGGCAGAGATATTGCAGTTTTCCCAAGGGTACTACAATATCTCTTATTCCTAATGACTTTGTACAGGAGGCATTGCCTTTTTAGGTCAAATAACAATTGTTGAGTATTCCTGGGTAGTATTGTGACATCAAACCTATTGTTCAGTGATTTCATGGTATAAAGCAGTTTATAAGCTTCAGTTTGGTACCACATTCACAGTCATAAGCCAAAATTTGGCAGAGAAATTCAAGTTTCCCCCAAATCAACCACAAAGTGTAAAATTTCCCATTGACTTTGTACAGGCGGTGCCGCTTCCAGCACCACCCCTACTGTCCCAAACTTAAACCATTGTAACTCCACCAGAATGTTACCTAGAACAATGAAACTTCACAGGGAGCTAGCACAGTAACATAGCTTCAAAATGAAATCAAATTTGTTACATAAACTTTCTTACTTTGGAAAATATAGACAATTTAATGCTGAAAAAAAGCAAAAAGCGTAATAGTACCACCCTCTTTGGGTGGCGAGTTCATAACACACGACCGCTTTTGAGTTTTGATTTGTTTTTAGCTTTTTGCTCGGGATACGAAACGTAACGCAAATAGCACCGTTTTTGTTTCGTTTTTTGTGTTGTTTGTTTGTTTGTTATTTTGTTAAACTAATTTCTACTAGGCCTAGTTCATGTTTATATCATTATGGACCCAGTTACACATGCGTTTGGTTTCCAAAGCAGCTCCGAAATAAGCCTCGATCAGTCCCGGCATCCCTAGTTCAATTAATTTCGGGACTGAGTTCGGCTCAAGATTGTGGACCCCCTGTTACACACAGCCCGAACCCACATGGGCCGGCCTCACGTCACTTTTTTACAATCTACAGTGCGTCCCAAAAAGAACTAGGGATCTATACACTTTTGAAATGGCTATCATATAAAAAATATATGATTTTTGGGGAAAAGGTTTATATGTAAATAAAGCTCATATCCTCAACTATCATTATGACACAAAAAATTCTGAAAATAACGCATGCTGAATGAGCAATGCCCACTTTTGTGAAGGACACAAAGAACAGCCTGCACAGGAATTCACGATTCATTTATCACCTTTGTATGGCACTCCAGGAGGGAATCAAAGAATAATGGAATGACTCGTCTAACAGAGTAAAAGATATACCGAAAGTCAGAAATAAACAATCAAAATTATACACAATTTTTTTCTTCTTCACCGTTTTGTTTTCATATCATTGATTTTTGCTTTGAATTCAGTTTATTTTTGTCTTTGTTGGCTGATTTATCCATTATTGCTTGAATCCCTCTTGGCGTGCCATACAAAGGTGATAAATGAATACCGAATTCATGCGCAGGCTAATTTTTGTGTCCTACACAAAAGTGGGCATTGTTCACTGAAGAATGGGTTACTTTCAGAATTTTTTGTGTCATAATGATAGTTGAGGATATGAGCTTTATATATATCTAAACTTTTTTCCCAAGTGTATAGTTCCTTTTGGGAGGTACTGTACAGTCTGTGTCAAAAAAAATGGTACAGTCGGGGGAAAAATCATTTAGGTGTGAAATCTTTTCACATAATGTGTGTTTGTGGTACCAAATTAAAGCCAAAAGATTTTTCTTGCTGATGCGCTTTGTCCTGTATAATTTGCTTTCGTAAAACAAAAGTTATGCTAAATTTTGTGCGACGAGGAACAAATCGAAATTACGCACTTCTATTGTTCTGGAGCGCTGAATTCACGGTCATTATGCGAAATCGTACACAAAGGCATGGGACGGCGTGCGAAAAATGGATTTTTCTTGATTGTAGAAAATTACTCATATCTCAAAAAATACTGCACCAAATGTGATGACAAAAATTGCAGAAGAAAGAGTGATATTCCTGCTTTATGAAAATAACAAACAATACCACGATAATATTAACCTTCACACTATAAAAAAAATGTTTTCCAACTGTACCATTTTATTTGACACAGACTGTATAGACCCCCTATTTCTTTTCTTTTCCCTTCTTTTGGTAGTAATTTGTTATTTATTTCTTTGTTTATTCTCTTGAAAAAAAATATTACAATGTATCTTGTTGCTTTGTTTTCCTCTTCATTTATTTCTTTGATTTTTCTCCTACTTTCATCTTTTTTTCTTTTCTTTTTTTCACCTTCTCTTCTTTTATTTCATATTATATTCAGTGATTTCAACTTCTTTCACCTTCTGAAAGTATTTATTTGTTTTCCTCTGTTTTTCATATTCTTTTCTATAATTTCTTATATATTTTTGGGTTTAAATTACCTTCTTCCATCTTCTCATAGATCTGTCTTTTCTTATGTATTTCCTTGCGTTTATTCCTTCTCTTCTCGTCTATAATTTCCTAATCCTATGTTTTTCTTTGTCTCCTTTCATTTTCTCTTTATTTTTATCTTTTATCTTCTCTTCCATCGTTTCAACTGTATGTATTTCTTTGTTTTTGTCTACCTTTTCTCTTCTCTTCTATCTTTTCTTCTTATCTCTCTTTCTCTCTCTTTTTCTTTTCCCTTTTCTTCTATAGATACTTATTTTTGTGTTTCCCAGCATTCTTTCACCTTCTCATCTATCATTTATGATGTATTTTTGTTTTTATCTTTCTTTTATCTTTTCATCTGTCATTTGTTATGCATTTCTTTGGTTTGTTTTTGCTTTTATGGCCATGCGTTTTGAACTTGCCCCTTTTTTTGTTACACCACCTAAATCTAAAAAGGGATTTTGGTCAACTTATGGCTTGGGGAGGGGGCCACCCCTCCCAAAGATCTTGGCAATGGTGAGGCCAAAGGTTGTAAAATCTTGCATCTAGTTGGGGCATCTTATAATGAATTAGCCTACAAAGTTGCAGACCTCTATCTCAAATAGTTTTTGAGTTATTTGCATTTATGTAACATGTTTCACATACAGCATTAACTGCTTTGAATTTTCATGTACAATACACAGTCAATAGTACGGAAGATGCTAATCATCGTGGTAGAACAGTATGCGAAATGAAGTTATTCAGTTGTCTCACGATGTTTCAAACGTAGGAAATTGCGACGTTTCGGCTGCTACTGCAAGCCTTCATCTGGCAATGTGACGGAGCGCTGTTGCGAACGCAATTTATAGCGGTGGCGAGGATTCCGAGCGCAATTGTTTGGCTCCGCCGGAGCGGTAGCCGCGCTGTGATTGGTGAATGCGCTGTTGTTTGGCGCCGCCGAAGCGGAGGCCGTGCTGCTATTGGTCGTAAGTAAGGCGGGAATGGACGCTGCGTTGCTATTGGTCGGGGCGGCGGCGGGTGAGCTTGCGGACGTTGAAGGAATGCAAGTGGCTGGGTCGCCGTGATCGGAGAGTGCGGACGTGGATGAAACGCGGCGGGCTGCACCCCCGCTAGCAGTAGAGGGCGGTGCATGGCGTCGGATAGTGGGTAACCATTCTTCAGGAATGTCAATGCCATTGTCTCGGTTAATGTCGTTCGGATGTAAACGGATCTGGATAGCTTCTTTGACGCGTCTAGTGTACCAGTGCTTGTCTTGCGCTATGCATCGGACTTCCTTCCAATCAGGTTAGAATCGGTCATTCTCATTTGACGCACTCTTATTTGCTCGCAGCGGAGGAACTGCCCCGTTGTGTATCGTGTGATTGTGTATTATCAGTTAAGCATATCCTTATTGAATGTGTTGAATTTAGCCACATACGTACTAATTTTTATGACGTACCGGATTTAAAAACGTTATT
>CALNVZ010000174.1:27381323-27464415 GCA_940671915.1 Paracentrotus lividus | reverse complement strand
GGATCCTACGGTGGAGGCACGTGTTAAAGTATAGGGAATTCCCATTTTTGTTACTTTCTTATTGTTTGCTGCGTTATATCTTTGCAGCCACTTGGTCTTATGGGTTGAGTGATATATCATTCTCTTGGGAATTCATGTGGGTCTAGATAAATGCGAAGAAGATTTTTCAAAAGTACTTCAATCAAATAATTAATCAATTAAAACAAACTTAATGTACACATCCCCATAGACAATGCATTGCAGGCATCAAAAATTGTCACATGCAATTTTATAACAATTAATTGTCATTTTTTCGCTCATTTCTTGCATGCATGTAAAAACACAATTAGTTGGAAACACATTACTTGCAATAACCTTGTTTTAAGTGGAAACACATTACTTGCAATAAACTTTGTTTGAGTTGTAATCAAGTGTAAAAGACAGGATTTCTGCCCTTTTTGCACTATTTTTCTTCTTTTTGACCACCTGTAGCGCGGTTAGAAAAAATAATTTTGTATTACACTTTATTTTTTTAGAAGCATAGCGTCTTATGTACACAATCCACGATGATACATTTCATTTGTGAAAAGATTAAGAAATAATTCGCCGGTAAATTGTGAAGTTTTTCAAACCATTTTTCCTGTAACACTCTGTATTAGCTTTATGACACACCTTATTCAGCACAAAAATATGTTAATCATCTCCTTTCAATCTCTGCTTCAATATATATATGCTTTTATACATGTCGACTTACTACTAAGAAACTAGAGATGTTTGATTGTGACAATGTACATTTCTACAATTTTTTGGACATGTAACACATTTCCACCCAACTCATGACATTGGCCATCTACATGTCTGAAAGAGCTTACATTCAGCTTTCAAATAACACCAATTTCATGGCAAAATACCCCTCCATTTAGCTGAGATATTATACATTTAATGAAAAAAAAAATTGGAAAAGCGTAACAAAACCACCCTTTTGGCGCTTATCTTGTCTTCCACATTTCTTATTTTGTTTCATGGACTTCACTGAACTGCTTTCATCATTACAGTGTTAAAAAGAGACTTATAATTGATATTGTTCAATCTTACCAAAATATAACCCAGCTTTAACCAGGTAGACTCTACATTATGGCACTTTGTATTCTTCGATGATTGCAAATGTATACGTATGTATCTACATGTACTTCTCTCAAAGTCGTTCTTCAACATCTCTTGTGAATTTTATTGTTTTAGTGAGAATCATTTTCCATCTTTAAGATACTACATACTTAGAACTTACAGCCTCTGTAACATTTGTTCTTTTCAGAGTAAAACCAGGCTGACGACAGTGATTGGAGCAGGGCTTCTTGTGGCACATCATTAGCTGTTATCATCCCTGAAGGAATACATTCACTCTTTGCTGATGCATGGTAACAATAGTTGCTACTTCTTGATGATGTTTAAATCCCTTTGCGACTGATCTCATGATCAGTGTATAGCGGGGTGATTTTAGGCCGGTTCAAATTCACAAAAAGAAGTTGTTCTTACAAATGGAGCTCACGGTTAGCGGCTTAATGATGACCCCCCCCCCCAAAAAAAAAATAAATAAATAATAAATAAAATAATAATGATAATAATAATAATAATAATATATCAAATGAAATAAATAAATAAATAAAAAATTAAAAAAAATAAATAATAAATAAAATAAAAATAGCCTAGTAAATGCCAATTACTGAATTAGCTCTAAATTTACTTAAATGTAAGTTTTGTTGTTACTTACTTATTTTTTGAGATACCATAGGAATTCGATAAATGACGAACACTCAGTATACTACACAGATGCAGAGTTAATCCATAATCACAGATCATATTATCATTTCAATATGCATGGACTTTGTTGCACACTGTGCATACCAATCAAAAACAAATTAGGCTAGTTAAGAAAAAAAAAGAAGAATATTATGAACTTCAAATATGGACAAATTTTACAATGTAAATATTGATTAAATAACAAATTTGATTTTTTGATTTTTTTTCTGTCTTAAAATACAAAAATATTAATTTACCGCGACATAAACAAACATAATAAAAACATTGGTTGACCAGCCTAATGATTGTGGACGCGATATCTACCTAGCCATGCTTGCCCCATCCATTATGTTTCCTGTTGTGTTTTTCCTGTTTCCAAACGCTTTTCCGTAACAAAAGACGAAAACATTTGGTAAATACTTAAAAATTAAACATTTAATGTCGAATTGAAAGCATAATTCTCGTTAAATACATAAGTAAGTTAGATGCAGTTTTAATGTGAAATTAGTGGTGGTCGGAAGCAGTGTTTTTCAACACGGAGTGGTGTCGGCCCAACCACCACACCAGCGAGCTATAACGCTAATCATGATGCAGTGTTCAGGTTAGGATCTCATTCATTCATTTCATTTCATTTATTCAAACAACATAACATGATATAATCATGAAATGTATAGACAATACATTAATGAACAAAGCATCAACTTGAATACATCATGACACGTAAGGTTTTAGGACCCCTTTAAAAGCAGAGCTTGTGAGCGAGGCCCTATTTTCAACATTAACAAGTTATTAATTAAAATATGCTAAGCTACGAAAAACAACAAACAAATGTATACTCACATATTAATAGACAATCAAAGAAATGTAACGCCTATACATGTACAGTATACTAAAGATTGGGAAAGCACTCCACTCAAAAACACTTATTCACAACATCTGACAAAAAAAAAAGAGTCCCCTTTGGAAAGTGGGACTAACGCAACAACACATAACACTGCGACGTCCCCGACACACACTCTCCTCGCTAAAGTAGACACACAACAGAACCCAGAACGGGCCCCGACATCCCACCACTCCGCAAGGTACTCAGAACACAGAAAGAAGAATACACAAACCAACTTCAATAACCACTCTAAACAGGGGGAGGGAGGGCGGAGGGGGGCGGGGGGGGGCGCAATTTAAAAGACATAAAATAGTGAATTGAATATTCATAAGTATAGGTGATAAAGCAACAGACAAATAAAACAACATACACCACAGCCGGACTAGACGTTGATTGAGTGGTCCTTAATTCTAAGAAAAGTATTTAAGTGAAAAGCATTTTAGGATATAGGCATACAATGGATAATTTATGCCAGTCTTTCAAGAAGGTACGATTTAGATGATCTTTTAAATTTGGAAAGATCTCACGTCTTGGAGACGTTTCATCAACATTTTTTTAATTTTAGACAGAAAAATATCATATAGATACATGTATGAGCATGTTAGCTTTTCCTGTGACTCATGAGACATCTCAGAGACTCAGGAGAAGTCCCTGAGATGTCCCAGAGACCTCTCTGGTAGTATCAAACTAGTTTGGAACCAGTAAGATACCACCATTAACATTCAACTATCAGGTACCCATTTACCAAAACTGGGTCAAGTGTGACAAATGTAGGCTAAGGTCATGCCAAAGAAACAAACTTGTAACCTACTGTCTTGTGACATGTCCATAAAAATTGTACTTGTTACTAGAATGTCATTTGTCCTATATTTTAATGGTGAAGAATTACCAAATATAATTTTGCTCTTTGCTTTGCTTTGTGTTTGTACTGTAGTCCAATTACTTCATGTACATTTCAATAAGCTTAAAATATTACTTACATACTGTATTGAGGAAGATATTGCAAGTCTAAATATTGCATTCAATTTTGAATTCAATATTGCAGGTAAAAGACGAAGGGTACTCCTTTGTACACATTATCTCTACATGTACATGGATACCAATATTTTCCTTTGGCAGTGATTGCTTCCCTTAAATGTCTACATTAGAGATCATTTTTCATTTGCCTCTCAGGATGATTTTCATTAAAAAAAAAAAAAAATTTAGTTTATAGCCTGTCACAATCTCCTGTTTTTCTTAAAGTAAAGACTGTTGTCAGTGGACACATTTTGCTGTTCTGATTCTTAAGAAAAAAACATGAAAGTATGATAAGATCTGACGTTTGTGTCAGTTGTTAGGAATCCACCTCCAGTCTAAATGTCTTTCCTGATGGACTAAATCATATGTAGTCACATCCTGTTCCTGTTTTTGCATACACTTAGCCTAAATTATTTCACCTTTTTTGTGTTTTTTTTTTTAGTAAGAGAGGAATTTGCTATCTAGATGAATGGTTACTAATTTTTTTCTTCAAGAAAATGCTAATTAATATAAAGGAAAGTACTAGTCACATCACATTCATTTGTACCCTTTCAAATCCATTTATGTATAGAAAATATTTTAGCAATAACGTTTCCTTACTTTTGAAGACCATCTCCATTATTTTAGGAGAACTATTTATTTTGTTTTTGTTCATTGATTCAACTACCGTAGTATTTCTTTTTAGCCTGGAGCAAATTGTGAAGAATATTTAGCATCAACAAGTGAAAAAGGGGGCATTATATATTTATGTCACATTTTCTTTTCATATGATTATATTAAATATGATTCAACGATGCCACATAATGAAAGGATTAAGACATAATTTTGACCATTACCCAAACCTCCATCAAAACTGTATGAAATAAAAGTTTAAAGAATAAAATATTAAAAATAAATAAAATAAAGTTAAAAAATAAAAAAATAAAAATAAAAAAAAAATAGGGGGAAAAAAAAAATTAATAAGATAAAACAATGATCAGCCAACAGAGGTATTTACAATGTACAACACAAGAAGCCATCATCACCATCGCCACTGCTATCATCCAAAATGAGACAAAGTAAAATAAAGTATGGATTGAATATTTTTAAAAAATCTTTAAAAAAGTTATCAATATATTTTATGTCAACTACATGTATCTGCTTTTTTTTAATGTTTTCCCTTCCAGCTTCACACACTCATGAAGAAGAAGCCAGAGCAGTACTAGTAGGCCCAGAAAACAAACTTGATGGAGCGCAAGAAGCCAATCATCCAGCTGAAGAGAAACAAGTACACGCCCACACCCACACCCACTCGCCCGTTGAAGAACTCCACTCCCTGATTGGTATAGCACTGGTGTTTGGTTTTGTCTTTATGCTGTTGGTTGATCAAATAGGAGGTGGCCATGGACATTCCCATGCACAAATACCAGGTAGGCTTTTTAGTTAATCTATGGGTAATGTTTAAGCTCTTGTAGCAAATGAGGCAATTGGAATGAAAGTTTTTGAATAACCACTACAAGTTTTTTAAAATTTATATCCTTTATTGAATTCACATGAAGGGACAGAAATACATAATTAATAACAGAAATTCTTAAAATAGACTCAGGACATGACAAATTGCAGTCAATCCAGGGTATTAATGATGATGTAATGTCGATCTTAAATGGTGGGAACTCTAACTTATTGTTACCTTTGTAATTTGCTGCATCCATATTCTAATGTAATCAATACATTTTTCTAATAAAGAAATAGCATTATTTGCAGCCGGTGTATGAGGACAAACAAAAAAATAAGTATAGTTAAATGTCATCTGCATATACAACAGCATTTATGGGGAGAAGGCATGTCAACAATGTAAACAGAAGTGGGCTGAGACCCTACCCTTAGGCAATGCTGTCAGATGTTAAATTTAATTGTTTTGTTTTTAATTAACTTCTATTGTCTGTTTTCTGTCAGATAGGCAGGATTTAACCATTTAGAGAATATCGCCACCTGTCTAAATATGGCTTTTTAGAGTTTTCGATGAATAAAGTGATCAATCGTATCATATTCAAAAGAAGGATTAGGTAAATCTTCTAATCATCCATTGACAGCAGGAGATTGTTTTTTATCGTGTTTTTATATGCATATTGATTAGTTGGCAATAGTAAGTGTGATTAAAAGTGCTCAGTCAATACAAAATTATACTTTGGAGATTACTAATGGGCCGAAGGAGATACTGAATTCTGTTTCAAGGCCAGTCTTTTTCAATATAATGGTTTCACTAAACTTTCTAGAGCAACCTTTCATATTGAGGGAACTGACCTTTTGACAGAAACGGGTTTATCATCTAGGTATTGACATGTATCAATGCATAAATGCATTGTAACAATAACCATGAATGTGCATCGGGTCCAAAAGACAAGACTCAATATTGCTTTAGAGAGAGTTACATATCTATCAGTGTGAATTTTGTGCATTTTATCAAGGAAAAACTTACCCAAGTCATTGACAAATAGTTTTGTATTGACATTACTAGGCATGCCAGGCTGTTTATTTGACAATCACTTCAAATTGTGAAACAATTTCTTTTTGTCGGTTTTGTTTAGCAGCAAGATGTTTATGGTGACTTTACCATGGCACATACTCAAAGAAACAGTAGGAGTTACCGAGTGACCTGTAATCTTTCCAATCTTTGTCCGTTCGTGATATTAACCAGAGCCTCTCAGCTTTTTTATTCTTTCTTTTTGCATCCAATCAGTCCACCAGTCCACCATGGTGCTCTTGGACATAGCACAACATTTTTTGTTAACCTTAGTCCTGTTTGTTTAAGATATCACTGAGGCATTCAGTAAAGTCAGTAGGAGGTCCTTTACGCAGACAATCTTTACTATCCATTGAGTAATATGATTTTGTTTTTTATCAAAATATAGCATAGGCCCACTCGTAACATTTAACGTCATGTTCTTGATGATACTGTATCCTTGCATTACAGGTGAACTAGAAACAGCAGGAAGGACAGGATCAAGAAAGAGCATCACTGCTACTTTAGGACTGGTTGTACATGCTGCAGGTAAGTTCACCTCAAGATGGAGCTTTCTACTCGAATACTCTATAAGCAATTACTGTATTCGCTGTTATTTCGGGCAATTAATTTTTTTTTAATGTACCGCAAATATTTCCACAAGTACAGTAATATAACAACAACAACAAAAAAAAAAACAACACTTTTACAGCACAACAAATATACAATTTAACTATTGTTAGTTTACTGTTTGATCAATTTGGTCAAAAAATAACTAGAAAATAAAATGTATTCGTGTTTTTCTTCTTTTTTTTTATGGTAAACTTCACCTGCCATTACCCTTGGAATTGTAGTGGTAAGATCAAGTGTATTTTGTAAAATAATTCATCTAAACTCTTTGTTGCATTATTATTGACAAATCTTTCTACAATTCTTTTTACTTTTTCCAGCTGATGGTATTGCTATGGGTGCAGCAGCTAGTGGATCAAGAGCTGATGTTCAGATGATTGTATTTGTTGCTATTATGTTGCACAAGGTATGCCTTATTATTGTTGATGTTTTAGGTTAACATACATTGTTTACATTATCTAGTCCACCCTGTGGATAAGACCTCTGCGTGCTGCATTAATTTGTCGCACAAACAGCAGATGTTTCACTTAAATCGTGAAAATAATGTGAAAGCCCAAAGTATAAATTATTTTTATATTTTCTTAAACCAGTATTAAAAGGAGCATGAGTTGTAGAAAAATAATTGAAATTGTTATAAAGATCTACTTGAGCTAGGAAAGAGTTTCAGGTCACTAAAAAGAATTGTAAACACATTCTTAATGTTTTGTTTCTCCTACAATTTCAGCCTCAGAGCTGTAAAATTACGTTAAAATGCTATAAAAGAGATTTGAAAAATTATTCAATTATCAGTATATCTGGCTGGTAGGGTTTTGGGGAAATGTTCAACCCAGTATCATGTGTTTCTCTTTTTACAGGCGCCTGCAGCATTTGGTCTTGTCACATTCTTATTACATGAAAACTACGAGAGGAATAGGATACGAAAGCATCTCCTCATCTTTTCATTAGCAGCTCCAGTTATGGCTATCTTTACATATTTTAGTCTCAGTCATGTAAGTATTCAATGGTGTAAACTCATGAAAAATATCAAAACATCTTCTAGTCAATGAATATTTCACTGGCTTGCTTCAACTTATAAAAATGCCTTCTAGCATGGTGCCTGGGGTAATAAATACACATCATGTGAAAAGAATGTAGGCAGGGCCTACTGGGAAAACTGAAGTGACTACCGTAGGTAAAATAAAACATTATTCCTATTATGACTAATTTCTTACTCACTTGAAAAGTGTTTATTTTGTTTGTGCCTATAACAAATGGACTCGGCA
This sequence comes from Paracentrotus lividus, assembly GCA_940671915.1. Lineage (NCBI taxonomy): Eukaryota > Metazoa > Echinodermata > Echinoidea > Camarodonta > Echinidae > Paracentrotus > Paracentrotus lividus. The sequence continues at coordinate 27,456,365 of CALNVZ010000174.1, read as the reverse complement.
TATTTTTGACATTTATTCAAAATTAGGTTGTGTGTTTTATTTCAAAGTCTGGCTTAAGAAAAATAGTGATTATGTCCTGGCCGAGAGAAATTCTATGATATGCTGTCTGCATTAAAATTGTAATTAAAATAGGAAAACCTTGAGCATGTTGTACGGTGGTTACGAGTGCCATACAAAAAGCCAATGCTAGTGTTATTGTCAAATGTTGATATGAATATTTTACTTATTGTGTCGTTTTTTTGTCCCATTTCTTCACTCTCAGGCTAGTAAAGAGGCGTTATTATCTGTCAACGCTACGGGTCTATCTATGCTATTCTCAGCAGGCACATTCCTTTATGTAGCTACAGTACATGTATTACCGGAGATATCAGCAGCACGACCATCCAGCACAACTAGTACGGACCTAGAGGGGGCGGTAGATATCAGGCAAGGTTTCACATGTGGAGAGTTAACAGCACTTGTTCTCGGCTGCCTAGCACCTTTAGTGTTAGCCATGGGACATCATCATTAGCTATTTATATATTAAGGAACATTGTTTGTTAAAATTATTTTAGCATAATTTTTTAATGGAAGTGTATATTGACACCACTGCATTGCTTGCAATACAAGAATCTTGGATTGGGATCACGATAATGTTTGTATCGGAATAGGGTGCAACGCATTGATGGAGCCTGCAACATAATAATCGCATGTTGTGGAAACCAATGCAGTGGTGTACATATATTATTTATTTTTTTTTAATTGATATTGGTCATTCAAGGTACATGTATGTGGGAATGAGCACAGAGCTTCAGAGCTGCCAAAAGTTACTTTGTGAGAAGATTAATTTCTACACCTTAAATAATTGAGTTTTCCGACTGCATTCACATGTGCACAGCGATGAGGCATGCTTACAACGCTAGCATCAGTTTTCTGCAAGACGTCTTTGAGCATGCCCAGGATTCTAACCCACGCATGTTTAGATTATACAATCTTATACAAAACTGGCGCTCTCACGACTAAGCTACACCGTGTCCCTGCAAGTTTTAAGAATGTACAAAAAGTACACGCCAAATCTTAACTCATAATATTCCAAATTCATAACCAAGAAGGCTGGGAGGTATGATTTCTTTTCAACTGAGGACTGAGGTACTGGAAATATGTATAGGGGTGTGATGTGACACATCAATGACGGATCCAGGATTTTAAAATAGAGGGGCCGGGGCGAAAAGGGGTTGAGCTGCTTAACTTTTTTCAATTTTAACATGTACAGTCAATAAGTAGTTTTCACATTATAATTGGGGGAGGGGGGGGGGATCCCCTATGCCCTCGCCTGGATCCGCCACTGCACATGTTTGATCAAGGTCATCACCTTTCACAGAACGCACTCTAGATTTCACTAGTATCACTAGAGCTTCTTCCCCCGTATCTAGTAGGAAGGATGGTGTTAAGTTCCATGTCTTCCTGGTATTATGGAGGTGCAAATTAAGTGCTAAAGTTTTTATTTATCTGTTTCAACGACCACTGTGCTAGTCAGAAAGCTGTTGCTGAAAACTTTTTAAAAAAACAGGTTAAAATACATACATTTACATGTGTGGTAAATGTTACCTTCTTCAATGCCTCTATTTTCTTTTAAAGTACAAAAATCTATTTTTTTAACTGATGCACTTTTTGTTCAGATTGTTGAAATACCAGTGGATATAAAAGTTACTCATAGACCTGTATTCTGTAGTTGAGTACAGACTATGAAGAGAGGGTGAAGTGCATATCTATTGTCACTGACTCTCCATGGACAATGTGTGTTAACTGAAGTACAACGTTTGTATCAGAGTTCTGATATGAAGCTTGTACACGACTATAGAATACAGGCCATAGTATTTATTAATTCAAGTTTACTGCTTTGGATATTAAAATTCTTAATCATCTGTTTATGTGAAAATGGTCTAGAATGCAATGTCTGTGTCATGTTGTTGAGACAGGAGTTCTGTTGATTCGAAGAGATATAATTCATTGAGACCATTCTATATTTTCTGATCAGTATCTATTTATTATTTAACTTGCACCAGCTATGAAAACAATGTAAATTTAATTATTTCCAGTAATTAAAATACCAATCAATATATCTATGTCTGTAGGTATATAGACAATCAATTGAAATGCATGCATGTATTTCAGAGCTCAATTGGTACATCTATTATTGAGAAGAAAAAAAATGCAAAATTGGACCATCATGAAATAATTGCTTTTCCCCATGTTGATCTAAAGTCAATCAGCCTTCTTTTGTATTTTTAGAAGGCATTTTCATTATCTTCTACATGTATGTTGTCTTTAATTTTTAGATTTCCCGGCTCATGCAGTAAACTTACTCAAACTTCAAAGCATATGTATGAATTATGAATGAACACGTACTTTACATGCATTTGATATTTCTGTTGGATGCACATTGATATGCATCAAGTAATTTATGTTGGATACACAGTAATATGCATAGTTGTGTTTTTAATCTGTTTGATACACATTGATATACCATTTAGTACTATTCTGTTTAATATGCATTAGTGTGCTTGGGTGGTTTCTGGTAAAAGCTTTGCAATGCAATAATAGAAATGTATTTTGTAATGCTGGAATAGACGAACAATCAAAAGCAATCGCATAAACACAACAAGTCTTCATTGCAAGTAGGCAAATTAACCCCATCAAATTTCAAAACATGTTCAGTTGTGTGTGTAATTTTGACTAGGTAAATGAGCTTACTTCCAATAAACTTATTATAACAGAAGTGGACTGTACCATATAATTTTAACTGATTATCATTTTTTTGCTCATCCGGCCCAAAGGGCCAGATGAGCTTTGGCTGTGGCGTGGCGTCTAGGTGGGGGATTCAAAACTTCTACACAGAATATTGAAACTCATTAAATATGCTAATTCATGCACATTTTTCAAAAACTCGCAAAAGTGCTTCTTTTTCTCTATTTGTTGACCAATTTTGATTTTTGTTTTTTTTTGTTTTTTTTTGTTTTTTGTTTTGTTCCATCTGGAAGATGGTTCACTATTTAGCATATGCACAGGATTCTGAAATTTTGACTAGAAAATTATTTATGGTAATTTATGCAAAATTTATTCATAAATCACAAAAATTGCTTCTTCTCCTTCATTTGTTAATCAATTTCAATTCCATTTGCTTTATATGATAGCACTAGATGGGATACAAAACTTCTACAAAGAATTTTGTAACTCATTAAATATGCTAATTTATGTGCATTTTTAAAAATCCAACAAAAAATGCTGTTAATTTATGCAAAATTTAAAGATCATGTTTATTTCTTTGCGAGATGCCGGATGAGCACCACATCATTGATGTGCTAGTTTATATGATTGTTGGGATTTTACCAGAAACACCTTTGATTTAAAAAAGAAAAGAAATTATGCTTGCATACCATTATGAAAGTAATTGATATATATATTTATGCTCTTATTAGTGTGGTTCTTTTTAATTTATAGACTGCTACAGACGCACATTGCTGACTCAGACAGCGATTCTGTAGAGTGCCATATACAGAGAGAGTATAGTCCACTCTGTTTCAGTAGGTAGTCATATGGCATATTTTCTTTTGTCCTGTTCTTGCCTAACAGAGCAATAAACAGTTACCTATTGGTTATGGAGTTAGACTCATGCTATATACATGGCACTCAGAATCGCCAGGAACTTTCATCTAAGTCGCAATGTGTGAATACAATAATTGCTGAATGTCAATTTATTTTTTGTTGTATGTATATATCATCAAGCGTTCAATTTGCATTATATGTCAAGCTGGTATAATTTTATGAAAAACAAAAGTGTCACAGTGAGATATCATAATTATCAAGTTGAAGTATGCAAGAATAAATCTGTTGGGATATCACTCAGGCAAGCAAAATGTCTTTAAAAATCAAACAAACCTGAATTATCACAGGTATTGCATACACATTTTGATTATTGGATCCTGGGGGGAGGGGGTTGTGCAAAAAGTGTGCCCTCCCCCCCCCCCCCCCCCCTCCCCCCATTTTTAAGATTTGCTACCTGGCCCCATTTTAAATCCTATGACTTTTAACAAAACAAAAATCATATACCCAGAAAGAAAATAAATTGAAAGGATCACAATGTAGACATGTAATTTTGATAAACGATATGCAAATATTGATATTTTCTTATCATTACTACCTATTCAATAATATCGTTGGACATTTTTAATGAAATTCAATTTGCTCTGCATTTAGCTAATATCACCTTTTTTTTCTGGTACTTATCTTGCACTTTCCATATATAGTTTACACTGAACTGTCTCAAAATTCTTATTGAGATTTGAAAATTTTAAACAGTATTAAGCAAATTTTTTCTGTCCATCATGGGTAGCCTTTTTGGAAAGGATGATGTGCATGTAACACTCAACATGAAATCCTACTGAGAACGTTGAATTACATGTAAAGTTATATTTTTGTTTTTGAGAAGTGTGTCAAGATTTGGACAAGAGCTTTAGAGGAAATAAAAATTTAATTGTTCTTGTTTATTGTAATAGGGATTAATGGCGCATTGTCATAAAGGTAATTGCGCAGTTGAAGGAAAAAGAGAATTTCGCGTGACCTAGCTACACATTATGTGGACTATGCTATGGGTACAAAACGATTAATCCTGTGCAATATATACATATGTATTTTACTTGGATACAGTTCTTGTAATAAATTCATGAAACAATACACTCTTTCCTTGTTAGACAGTCACAGTGATTATGATTTACAGTATTTATTCCTTTCTTAATTCCCATTCACAATAAAAAAATGAATGATGTTTTTCTGTTATCTATTAAAAAGGGATTTGGCTGCCTGTACACCTAGCTTGGACATTATATGGTTGTATAATGTGGCAGTCAAATTATACAATCTTTCTACTTTTGAATTCTAACCAAAATTATGGGATTAATGAAGGAGGTGATGATCTTCCTCTGTTTGTCCTTTTTATATTCAAGTTTATTTGGTTTTTTTGTAGATCACCCACATGCACCAAGAGAAACTCATTTTTACTAGTTCCATGGTGGTGTTTCTTCAAGTCGTTCTTAAAGTTACGAACGACCGGAACATGTTCTTGGGTGTTGTACTACTAATCACATTCTCAATCATTTACATGTAGCACAAGAACTGATCACTAGTCATTTGCAAAGTTGTTCGTAATCTACCATTGACTTGTTGAAACACCACCCATGCATGACCTTGTCATAGTTATATACTAGTAAATACCCTTAAATATTTGTGCTGTTCACATGTGTATGAACTAAAAATTCTGTTTGAATGAAATAACAATTTTTTTAAATCTACTCTGACTGTACTCATTATCTCTGTAAATATCATGAGCTGTACATCTTGAATTTATGTAAAATATCCACTATACAGAACAATGTAAGCTGAAAATTGTAATAAATTTATTTACAGCAAATTTCTTTTGTGACACTTTTTTCTTCATGTATGGTGTGTGAACTGACTTAAATGATTACCGGTATTCAACTTCTAGAAGGTTGACTTATGCAGAGTTGATGTTATCTCTCTCATCCATCTTTCTTACCCTTTCTTTCTCATTCTAATTTATTAGTCAATCTTTCTTCCTCACTTTCTTTGTATTCTCTTTCTTTCAGTTATCTATATTTGTCCCTCATTTGTTATTCATCTACATATCTACCTGTTGCGCCCACTCTCTCTATCATCCATTTTATCTATCCCTTCATTTCTCTCTATAATTCATGGTTAGTATTTTTTTACCCTATTTGTATTCTTTCATTTATCTACATGTATCTTTATACATTAATCAATCTGTTTCTCTCTCTTCCTCTATCATTCCTCTATCTTTCTACCCTATCATTAGTTTCTTTCTGTCTATCCCTTTCTCTTTTCTACTCTATCTTTGCCAAGTCATACAGGCTCGATACAAGCAAATCAGCATCGTCCCAATACATGTACCTATGTGATTCAGAAATGTCGGTATGATTTGAAGTGGTCAAGCACCCACTGTAGTTTAAAATGAGTATAATACGGTATCTAAGTGTACATTATCACAGGATGTGGACAGTCAAAGGCCATTTATTTTTATTATGAAAGCTGGAAAAGAAAGCTATAATAAAAATATGGCAGAAATTGTTTCTATGGATGTGATATAAGAGTTTAATAATATGTCACAATATATTACAAATATGTACACGTAGACCTTTGTTCAAGTGCAAAATAGATCATAAATCAGTCAAAGAAAATATAATTACATGTTGATACTTTTCAGCAAAAAAAATTTCGCAAATCACTACAAAGAACAAATCTGAGTTTAGAAGATATCAAATAGCCTAGTAGAATCTAGCATGTAAGGACACTATAGAATCGTGGAAATTGGAAGCCAAAATAGGGATGGATTGCACTTATATACATACTCGTCAATTGAAATGAACTACCAAAAATTAGGTTCTCTCTTCTAACTCTATGGTATTTCTCTACATTTATTACGCTATACAGTGCGACCCAGAAAAAAGTAATCCCAGCTTTGAGAGCCTCAAATTAAACTTTAATAGCTTGTGTGACCTTCAAATTTATTTCATAATAAAGAGTAACTTGTATTCTATTAAACGTGACGGCCTGAGCACTTGGACTTTAAGAAAAAAAGCGTCAAAAGTGATTTGTATCAAGTTTGGACAAAAGCAACCCTTGTGTTTTAATAGCCCAAGTAATCTTTTGTCCCATATGAATGAACTCGGGGGGGGGGGGGGGGGGGGGGAAGCTGACCTTAAACAACGAATGATCAGAAAGGCTGGGTTTGTACATGCTATTTTTGACGGAAGTCTTGAAAAAATAGAGTTCTGAACTTCTCAGTCATCCATGAACGCACAGGTATAAGTTTGATTTCATCATATAGAATATGAGTTACTCTTCGTTATGATATAAGGTTTAATAACACAAAAGTTATACAATTTTAGTATGAGGCTCTCAAATTTGGGTTTACTTTTATTTTGGACGCACTGTAGAGAGAAAAAAAAAGAAGAAAAGTGTTATATCCTATACTAAATGATTTGTAGAATGTTGTTTGTAATCTAAGTGTAAATACAAGCCTTAGGTTGTATGTTTCTTAATACTGACATTGACTTACATTATTTGATATACATTTATAAAGTTAAAATCTGCATATCATAAAATATATAAATCTTCGGAATGCTTTATAAATCTTGATATCAAAACATGGATGGAATCAATTGGAACACATGATGCAATGAAACATTTTTTTAAATACTTACATAAATAAACTTGATATTGTTAAAATAATTAGAGCCATAATTATCATACTGTTCATGTACAAGATGATATATAAATATCTGAATTCAAATATCGACTCCATTAATATAAATCTTCTGCTATTACATGGTTAATGATGTTAAAATGGCTTCAACTTTTTGACAAAGCTTCCACATAATTCCTGATTCTAGCATTGTACATACAAAAATCTTAGTAGAAATCTTAAGTGCGTAAAAACATTTGAGCCTCTTCTTTTTGGGTCATATTTCTCAATATTTATCAATCATTACATATATCAGTGTTATACATGTAGGTTGAAAACTTTCATGGCAACTGTGACGATATGTATGTATCTGTCTCTTCTTTACAGCTATATCAAGAATAATTACATGTACCACACACTATCAATGATGATAATGGAAAGAGACTTTACTGACACAGGCATCTACTACGAACATTGAATTTTGCGAGACATTTTTAAGAGCAAGTGATATGCGCACTCAGCAGAAGAAAATACCGGCATAGACCTCATCACTATCATCTAAATTTGCCACAATGCTTGACCATGATGATTCCCTTTATCAGGGTAGCGGGGCTGAATTGTATTTTAATGTTATAATACAAGTTATTGACTAGTGCCTAAAATGGAAGTGGTTATTAAAGACCCTAATTGCAAACTGACACTACAAAAGCAACAAATTTATCTATCAGCATTTAGACTCATCTGCAAGTGATAAATTTAGAATTTTTGAAAATGAATTTCTACCACTTTAGTCAATTTTACACCACCTATTACTTCATAGTCCAAAATATTAACCTTCAAACCTCAGCTGACTTTTGGAAGATTACAATACAATTCAAAATAAAATATTGTTGTCTCAGAAAACAAAGTGGCACACCTTCCTCAAATGAAGAGCTTGGTCGATGAGGGGTTAGGTGCCCTATAGACTATTTTGAGAAAAATCAACTTCAGGCCATTCACAGAAAATCAAGATTTCTTATTTCTCCCACATCTATTATAAACAGATTTTTTTAGCCAATTTTGTTTTCACATTTTGATGGGAATTTAATCTTCTCTTTGGTATCATAGAAAAGACCAAACAAAACAAAAAATAAGAGAAAATCAAATCAAATTTGATCAAGAAATGGATCTAACCCGTTTTTGCAAATGAGCTCTTCAAATACAAAAACCTGAAAGTAATGGTCGTATCAAATGCAGTACATAAATTCCTGGGCTTACCCATCCACCATCAAAACACTTTTTAAATGATAAAGTTATAACTAATAAAGAGGGGTCTAGTACTCAAGCAGCGACCCAATCTTAAAATCTGGTCTGGAGCACACAAATCCTCAATATTTTCCTCTGGACCCTCTGAAGAAGTAGACCTACTGTGTGATTTTCTGGATTACTTCATAAGTTAGGAGCTAAGCTCACCCAGTTGGGCCTCGGCTATGTACCTACATCTAAAAGACGTTGATGGCTTCCTGTAGGTCTTCTGTTGTGCAGGCTACGATCAAAACATTTTTTAAAAGCTAACCTTGTAGGTCCTGGACCACAACAGATAGCCCTACAAGCAGACCGAAACCTGTTTATCGTCTGAATACTCTCTAGCGATTACTTACAATAATAAACGTATTTAGTCTGTTTAATCTTGAGTACTAAATGGAGTCCAGGTAACTTGATTCATGTAAGTCTTCTGTTGTAAAGCTCAATTTTTTTTTTTAAATATTAAACTTATACGTCCTGGACCAAGACTGATTGTCTAGGAACCATTCTGATCCAATTTGATCTTGGTGGGGTGCCTACATGTACATGGGGTTCAGTTGCCTTGGGAGATTTTTGTAGGCCTTCTGCTGTTTAATGCTAAACTTATAGGTCCTGGACTACGACTGATAGCCTAGGAACCAAGCTGACCCTATTTGGTCTTGGTGGTGTATCTCCTGAGTCCAGAGACCTTGAGAGATTCCTGTAGTTCTGCTGTGTGGATCCTGGAGTTGAACTGGAATCTCTGGTGCTGGCCCTGGCACTACGAGGGATCTTGATGGAGCCTACTTCGCTGGCTGCATCGTTTCCATCAACACCGTCAAAAACCTGGAAATCAAGGCAAACAAATTAACATTAGATACAAGTGCAGGTGGGGACCTAGATCTATGGTCCTTTTTCAAAATTATATACTTTCTTATGTTCTATATGGGTATATATTTTAATAATTGTGAGATGTTTAATTATTTGTCACAGATCATATTTTGAAGATTCAAAATGTTGGGCAAATAAACCAGATTGAATGGAACATAGGCCCTAATTTTATTTAAATTATGCTTCTTTGATTTATTATCACATTCTCTTGGATCTATATGTTACGATACAGTATATTTTATTTGCTGCATACTGTTCTCCAAGGACTTCAGGGCATCTTTCTATTTATGAAAAAAAGATGTCAATCAATAAGATGCCTAAAAGGGTCAATTTTATTAATTATCTATATATCTACACTACAAGACTACTATGAAATATATATAATTATAATTAAATATAACTCTATCAAAGCAGCTATTGGCTCATGGAGAAAAATTTATTATAATTTTTTGTAAATTAATCTAGAGAAGCACTTAGATCCTGTAAGTAGAGCATTGTAGAAAGGAATCATAATGAAGGACATTTTCTTCAAACCGTCTATTACACTAATCACATCAAATATACATGTGGTGATTATTAACTCTTATTTTAACTACAGTGCATCATTTCCAAAACAAAAGAAACCTTTGTGATTAATTTCAATCAACTTAAATTGTGTAACAGTCTTCTAGATGGATTAGTGCATTTCTTAACATAACAACATGGTGAATTCCCCTATGCTTGGGAACAGTTCAGTAGCTGTCACAATATAAGAACTGCATTTCATTTTGATATAAATGTGCAAAAATAGCTTTTCAAATTACCAATAACAATGTACATTGTTCCTTTACGTTTAACAATGTACATGTTTACAAAAAAATCAAGTGTTACAAATAAAAATTGTCCTTCATTGATAATAGGTGCCCATGAAATTTCTGATCTTAAAGAGATTTTTTTTTAGGGACAGGGGTAACATTAGGGCACTGTTGCATAAAACTTAGCATTAATGTTAATTCTGCAATCAATAGTTGCTACTATGGTAACCAATGCTCAACAGCAAATCAAATTCTAGTATTCTAGGAAAGTTACCATTAAATGGTACAATTTTATGCAACAGGGCACAGACTACGTATAAGCATATAAACATATAATGCATGTGCACTAGGTTAGAAGGTACTAGGTTAGTATTCAGACAAAACATCATTTTTACTTGAAAAAAAAAAATGTGCAAACATTTATGAAAATCATCTACATTGTTATAACATGTATCATTTGTCCTGATATCTTTTGTGGTAAAATGATACAATTTTCAGAATACTACTTCTGACTTCTAAAATATGACTTCAAATGGTGCTTGTGGACTAGTGCTGTTAACTTGCTAACACAATCACTCTTGTTTCATAGCTGACCTCTACTACTGTATTACTTCAGCCTGAGCCCATTCCTTTGTTATGCATGATAATAAGAGATAAAAGGGTTACCAATCATAAACAAACCAAAAGCAATAAAAACCACACCCAACCATGAAGCAAAGAAAACCTCCAGAAACATGAGAAACAAATAAATAGAATTAAACATGTCAATAATAACTGCCAGTATAGAAAGAAGAAATAGTGTGCGTTTCCTTTTGATGTTTTCTCACAGAAACTAACATGATCATGCTATAGCCAAAAGATTGATTGTATAATTTAGATGACTGTTAATGAAGCAATTACATCCTCAAAGTTAGGAGCCTGGAGGACCTACATCTTTTATAAGTCCTATCCAAGTGACTTGGTGTTTGGATATGTGATGCATTACATCCAAATCAGACACAAGTTGCTGAGGAAATTCAGCAATGTCGAGGAAATCGGTAAAATAATAAAAATTGTCGTTTATTTTTTGAAAGGGGGGGGGGGAAATTTTTGTTTTGATTTTCGCTTTTGAAATTTTCAATGTTTCTTTGTATGCCTCTTGTAAAAAAAAAAAAAAAAAAAAAAAAAAAAATGAGTAGAAATGATTTTAGGGAAAGCCATTAAAAATGGATTGTTTTGTTGCAATATTTGACTCTTTTCTGGCGACTTGTGTCTGATTTTGATGAGTCACATATATGCCTTAGATCACAAGGCACAAGCACATTGACTTGGTTTTGAACCAGGAATCTCTGTTATGAAACCAGTTGACTAGTTATTACGCCCCGCTCATAATGTATCCCGAAACAAATGCTGTTCAATGGAACCTGGGTATAAAGACCAGCTGCCAATAAAGACCACTTATTTTGTTTTTGCTTCAGTGGCATTGGAAAACTTCATGGGAGTGATTCTCAAAAGCAAAATTGTTACTCAAAGCAATTTTCATTTTTATTTTAAACTGACAAATCTGAAAAGGGCTTTCAAATACTAAAAAATAAAAAAATAAAAAAATAAAAATTATACTTTTGAGCAGTTTTTCTAAACTGGTGTAAATGTACAGGTAGAAAACAAACACATCAAGATAAATCTGTGTACAAAAAACAATAAAGAGTAACAAATACAAGAAAAACAATACAATTATTATCAACCTTAGAAACCATTATCACTACCAGCAAATCTTCTTTACATGTTCGACCTACACGTATATTGTATCACTACACAACACACACTTGTGTGTGTAAATAAAAAAATTAAAAATCCTTTCAAAAATAGATGTATCAAATTGATATTTGTACCTTTATAATGATAATAACACACCACTGTTATATTGGGGATATCACTATAAGTACATACGTGCTTGTACCCAAGCTTCTTGAATCACAATACATGTATTACATCTTCTCTTCATTAATATTTCAAGAAACTATTAGTGCAGGGTTGATTTTATTTTATCAATATTGATTATATGAATGGGCAAATGAATAAATCATGGAAACATTCAACATGACAATTAACAAAAACAATCAGCTAACAGATGTGCATTGAGATATTGAAGTATTCTTTTTACTATTATGTCCTGTGCTGAATGAAAGCTAAAATAGTGTGATCATTAATGTTTTCCTTTCCTTAAAGCAGAAACCTGATTGGCTGTCTAGTAGTCTTTAATATGAAGGTTAATGAGGATAATGATTAATCCAATTTTCTTTTATGATCAGTTACTGACATTTTCCTCGGGTAGGGTAACCACCATCAGCATTATCGCCATCATCATCATTATCATCATCTTCATCATCATCATCATCATCATCATCATCATCATCATCATCATCACCACCACCACCACCACCACCACCACCACCATCATCTCATCTATCATCCATCTCATTCATCACCATCATTCATTCAATCCTCATTCATTCATCTCTCATCATTTCATCATCATCACCACTACCACCACACCACCAGCATCACATCATCGCTCATTATCTTTATCATCACATCATCATCATTCATCATCATCCATCATCACCACCACACCCACCACCACACCACCACCAGCCATCATCATCTTCATCATCACCATCATTGTCATCATCATCCTCAATCATCATCATCATCATCATCATTACCACCACACCAACAGCATCATCATCCATCACCACCACCACACCACACACCACCACCACCACACATCCATCATCACCATCATCATCATCATCATCATTCATCATCATTTCACTCATCATCACCATCATCAGCCTCATCATCTCCATCCATTCCACATACCACTACCAGCCCACCACCAGCATCATCATCATCAGCATCATTATCTTTATCATCACCATCATTGTCATCATCATCCTCATCATCATCATCATCATCATCAACAACACCAGCATCATCATCATCATCAGCATCATCATCTTCATCATCACCATCATCGTCATCATCATCATCATCATCATCCTCATTTTCACCATCAACACTAACATCATCATCTAATTGGCAACTACTACAACTCTTCTCATAACTTGTTTACAGAGCGAGCAAACAATTCATTTCCAAGCATCTGATGAGATGAATTAATGACATATCATATGGCATGAGTTTAATGAATGATGTAGATGCATGTGTACCCAAGCTAAACCAAATCATCATAGAGTTTTTGAAAGTGGTGCAATGTCTATCTTCTTACCTGTTTCTGAAGCCACACGAGAAAGGAAAATATTTGAAGGTTTTATAATTAAAAGTTTGTAGGAAGAAAATCACATGTCAATCTTAAATCCCATCAAATCTCTTAAACACACTCTTCAACATTGTACCCATAGAACAATTGAAGGTAGAATTGACAGCAAGATAACCAAGAAAACCCCAACACTTCAAGAATATAAATTTGTATATAATTACAGCTACTTTTTTCTATGTGTGTTTGCGGATTGGAAGTAAGAAACAAAATAGGAAAATAAAAATCACTCACTTTCTTGTTAACATGCTACATGATCATCAATGTGTTTGAGTTAGCACTCTACTAAAATATTTTAATATCAAGTAAAGCCACTTTAATGATGCCTAAAAAAACTGGGAACTCCTGATTTTATGGATTTTCGTGAGTATTATGAAAGGTACATTAATATACAATAATAGATAAACAGTCTGACATGCATGTGATGCAGGAGATATAATCAATTCTAACTTGAAGCAATAGAAGATGAACAGACAGGCAAAATTATTTGGAAGGAAAATAACAATTATGAAAATGCATCAGATGTAAAGAGGAATTGAAATGTTTCATGCTGCATGTATTTTAAGGTTCAAGGCTAATGAATAAATTTGCAACATCCATAGCTCACGTTTCAGTGACACTACATTAGAGGTTATGGTGGCACGACTTACCTTCCATTGCAATCCATCGCCGATTGAAAAGGTTATCCCGGTCCCACCTGTACGATTCTGTGGTGGGTTGTGGACACTTGGAAGCTTGAATTCAGTGCTCGGCTCCTCCATTTCCATAAACTTCCTCAGCCGATCTTTGGACATTTTCTCATACTTGGAGACTTAAAAGCATTAAAAAAAAAAAAAAAGCCTGTCAGTTACATTTTTATAAATCATTGATTTTACAAAATAAACCTCACATCTGTTCATTATCATGATACCCCTTATTGATAATCCTTCACACATATAATACGTTCATAAAACATTCATAATTTATTATGAGCTCCAATTGCATCAACTGATGTTATTTTGCTGATCTTGCATCTCATAAATTATGAATATCTCAGTATTTCAATATTGGTGTAATTTCTGGCTTGATGAGTTATAATGTCATGCTCTTTAAATATTTGTATATACAGTTGAGGCCAAAAGTTTACATACACCTGGTAAGAAAACATATAAAAACTATTTTTACCACCATAAGAACATTTGGGCATCATTTATTTCGATAGATATAGTTAGGCTTGGTATCTACTTTGATTTCAAAGAGCATATTTTCATTAAAAAATATCTAGAAACATATATGGTTTATCTTACATCAGTTTGGATAAATTCAATGGGTCAAAAGTTTATGTACACTAACAAAAAATTGGTGATGGTATTGCCTGTATATAATTGCTTTATTTCTCATTTTTCTACTAGTTGAAGTTGTCAACGAGCTTTTTATATACTTCTCCTGAGATTACTTTCCATTCCTCCAGCAAGATTGCAACTATTCAGTCCCATTTGCAGGTTTCATTCGGCGAATACAACTGTTTGGGTCTGCCCATATGTTTTATACAGGGATCTGGTCTAGAATGTTCCACCTTTTCTGTGTTCACCCACTCCAAAAACTAGTTTAAATGGATGTTTGGGTTATTGTGGTAATCAAAGACTCAATCTTGATATGGTTCCAACTTTCAGGCTTGCATATTGATTAGATGCTACATGCTCCAACATCACATTTTACAATCTATAGGGTTTATCAAATGAATGTGGTTTATACATTGTTTCTGTAGTGAGCTGTTGGAGCATGTAGCATCATACCAATATGCCAGCCTGAAAGTTGGAACCATATTAAAATTGAGTCTTCAGTCAACACAAAAGCCCAAACATTCATTTAAATTAGTTTCATAGTGGATAAAACAGAGAAAAGGAGAGATTATGGAGGGGTTGTCACATTCTAGACCAGATCCCTGTAGGAACTATATGGGCAGACCTAAAAATGGTTTTCGCCCAATTTAACCTGCAAATGGGACTGAATGGTTGCAATCTTGCTGGTGGAATGGACAATGATCTCAGGAGAACTATACAGAAAGCACGTTGACACCTCCAACAAGTGAAAAAATGAAAAATAAATAAAAATATAGGCAATACCATCACCAATTTCAGATAGTGTATGTAAACTTTTGACCCATTGAATTTATCCAAACTGAAGTAAGATCAACCACATATACTCTTGGAATTCAAAGTAGATGCCATACCAAACCATAATCATCAAAATAGATTATGCCCAATGTTCTTATGGTGGTAAAAATCGTATTTATATGTTTTCTTACCAGGTGTATGTAAATTTTGGCCTCAACTGTATGTCATTAATTGGTATCCTGAAGAGAATCTTAGCCCTTTCTCATCATTATAAGGACCTGGCAGATTCAACCGACAAAATCTCAATCAGTTATGTGTGAAGAGAAAAGGCATGTGTAACATAAAAACTGGCATTGCACCAATATGTGTAGCCTATGATTGTAGACACACACTTATCAATTAATGGCACAACCGTTGGGATCAAGAGAGGAAGCTCACAGGGGAATACACAAATAGAGGACTAAAGAGGAGCAATACCAAGAATCAAAGAGCTTGTGTAAAGACTTACATGGTAGTCTATCTTGGTGGTAGGAAGGCTGCTGATAACGCTTACTGAACGCTGCAAAGTAAGGAAGCATTTCCTTGAACAAGGCATACTGCGCGTCGTCAAAGAAGTTTGGGTTGTGTGGATCTTTACCAGTATCCTTCAAGAAGATGTCTGATTTCTTCATCACTTTGCTTGCCATCTCAGTGGATATGTCAATCTATATTTGATGTGAAATGGATATGAAAGAGACATACATGCAAAAGGCATTTATCTAAATTATACAGTGTATCTAATCTGAAATTATCTAAAATAAAATATCTGTCAGTTTTAATAAATGTTTCTTTTTCTACTAAGGCCCTACAAATATTTGCCACAATATTTTAAAAATTTGTATAGCACTTATGATTTATTTTCATCTTTGGACTTTCAGTATTCTTATTTCCATAATTATTGGAAATTGAACGGTTTCCAAAGTAAAGAGAACATCAAACAAAACGTAAAAACAAATGTACACAACTAGAACACTTAAAATAATTAAACTCCAAATAACTTGACCTGATATTCTATGAGGATTTTATAGAACAAAACATACTACTTCTCCCCTCAAAGTGTGGCACCAAACTGCATGAAATCAATCATTTTTATTACTTCAAACTCCTTGTAGGTAACCCATTGAGTGTCGGGTAAAATCATTTGGGCTCAATTTATGTGCCCTAGCTGTACGCAAGTTGTTTGTTTTTATCTCAGAGGTCCTTTATGATCATATTCAAACTTGAGAAGAACTCACCAGAACACCAGAGTTTGAAAGCGGAGAGTCAACAAAGCAATCCAAGATGACTTCCACTTTCCTCTTTAATAGATTCATGTCCATGTGAGAGTGACAGGCTTCCTGGAAACAAGAAAGATAATGAGAGCTTGTTTTATGCTAAAGATCACACAAGTGGGCCAAGAAGCAAGGACTCTACAGTGCGTTTCAGAAAAAAGGTAATCCATTTTTAGAGGGCCCACATTCCAAGCTCATTTATTTTTGCTGTTCATATGTAACATATAATTAAAAAAGAACTCTCCACCTTTCTAAGGGTACCTTTCTTGAATCATAAATAGAAAGCATTGCTGAGTAAATTGCAAATTAAAATGGCAGTACAGAATCCATTTTTTCCAAGTTTTAAGAAAATGAAAGAAGACTGGGTGAATGCTGACCCTGCTGTCCCAGAGCATTGAATAGGATTGCGTGCGGTGATTTGTGACTCCTTTGAAAGCATCCACTCAGTCTTTCATCCGTAACAAAAACTTGGAAAAAATGGATGTTGTACCTGCCTCCTTCATTTGCAAATTTATTCGGTTATGCGTTACATTTATGATTCAAGAAAGATATCATTGCAAAGGTGAGGAGTTTATCTCCATTTATATAAAATAAATAATTATCAAAAATAAATGAGCTGGGAATATGGCCCATCCAAAAATGGATTACTTTTTTTTTTTTAATAATTTCATATAGCATTCAAGTTGAACCTTGTCATCATTTTTATGGGAGGAGTTGTTAGTCAGACTGGTGTTCAGTATATAATCCATTGAACGACAACATCTCCAATGTTACAAGCAAAATTCTATATACATAAGTGTCATATAAAAATAAAACAATAAATATTTTCATTCAAAACCCAACATTCCAATTCAACTCGGCTATGCCTCTCTCACTTTTAACACATGAAAATAATCATCCCATGAAACACATTATTGAATATAATTTTCAATATCAAAAACCCTATCCCTCTCTTTACCTTAAATCTCTGAGTCTCAAGGTAAAAGACAAGATCTTTATCCAGATACTCTGCTCCACCATCTTTGCCATTATAATCCATCAGATAGCGATGAAAGTACATAAGCTTATGAGATGGGATACCTCGCGCTGATTTCAATAGAAGGGTCTGGAATTCATTCTTATCTTGAGCGGTAGGCATCTGCTGACCAGATTGCTATAGAAGGATCAAGATGAAGAAAATAGGGTGTTACCATAGAAATTGGTGAAATATGTAACAAGTTATACGTTTACTGTAGTCTTAAAATCATGAGCAGTAAAAAAAAATCCAAAATGTACATATAGTGATAAAAAACAATTTTTTATCTGTTGTGATAATTACAATTTTTATTGTTTCTTTTACATGCTATGGTAAGCGAATGACAAATGCGCTCTCATCATACATAACAATTTTAGATAAAACATAATCAAAGAAGGGTTGTTAAAAAAAAATGCTTAAAAATATGATATGGTAGGACCTTTGTAAGGTCTACTGAAATTCAATGGAAGATATATATATTTATCTCATTTTTTTTTTTTTATTCTGGTGGCTATCTGCTTTCATATTGTTTGTGGATGATACAAAATGTTAAGTTTGAAGGATGATTAGCAGCAATTTGAGTTATTGCATATTTTAGAACAACCAATGGTTGTCAAGTACTTTTCAATTAAAATTAAAAATAAACCTACACAAAATGCAAGATGATTGAAGCTATATTCTGTTTTTGCAACAAAGAGTATTATACCATTTTTAAAAATATACTTCCAATTAAAACCAATGTTCCCTACATGTACATTGCAATTAAATTGGATACAAAATGTGCAGTATTTTGTGCATGCTGTGTAAACATCTGAAACATATTCCACAGTGAAACATAATGTACATGTAGTAACAGTAGGAAATAGACAGAGATAGGCAAGTCAATGCACACATGAAGTATTACTATTTGGTACCCCCCCCCTTTTTTTTTTCATCAGATGATAAAAAATAACCAAAATAAACATCAGAAAGGTCATATTACTTTGATGTAGAAAAACAGTTCCATTTGAAATATTCAGTACTTGGAGAGTAAGAAAAAAAAGGATGTCCCCAAAAAACAATTTGGTTTTTATAAAGTGAACCACTGAATCCCTCACAATTTTAGAATAAACAATTATTTTGTATAAATTTCTAATTTATCAGTCCACATAGGCACTAATTGAGAATACACTACGTTAAATATACATTGAGGCAAAGTTAATTTTTCCTTCAATCATAATTGTTTGAAATAGTGTATCATGGCCATGGGATAAATATGATAAGATCGATTTACAAGTTACAACAACAGCATCAACAAAGAGAAAGAATGTATTAACTCTATGCATTCTATTTTGGGATACTTTTTTTTCTTATTATCCAAATCGTATTCAGAACAATATGCATGCAGTTCCATATAACCTTACATATCCATATCCAAATTCAAAAAGAAAATAGAAGATACATGTATAAAAGTTGAAAAGAAATGACTAAGAACCATCCTTACCACTAATATTAAAGACAAGAATAGTATGCGATTATAACACAAACACACAAAATTCCACCCTTATACTAAGTTGGTTTGGCAAAAGCACAAGTGCTGGAGTAGCGTATCAGTAAAAGTGTTCTAACAATCCAATAAACTGAAATTGGTCAGAGATAGAGCAAATATTGATTTTTATAGAATTATTACCACTAAAAAATTGGGAGAGCTTCTTGCATTAACATCTCAGATTTACTAATTTTTGTGTGATTGATTAGAACTAGAAAAATGTCCAACTCCCCCTCCCCCTTTTTATCATACTGCTGATCTTTTATCTAAATTTTCTGCCTTTATTAATTAACCAACTTAATATTTAAGCAGGTTTCCTCTACAACACAACAACTAAAATAAATATTGACATCATTTACATTATACATGTGTGTTATTTGCAGTCCAGTAGAACATCCAACATTTGGTTATTGCAATACATTTAAAACAAAAAAAGCAAACAGTTTTAAAAGTTAGGGTTATCAAAGGCAGAAAAAAATCACAATAATTTTTAATTAAAAAGTTAGGTACATCAATGTTATGAAGAGACACAATGTTTACTTACTCGATGCTGGTTATCACAAAACATTAGTGATCATGCAGTTATGAACAGTTCATTCAATGGTATGTAAGTTAGGGTATGGTGTTATGACAAGAGAAGGATGAAATGAAATTAAGATGAAATATGATGAGTTAGGTTTGGATGGAATGACATGACAATAATTCCATGAAGATGAAAATCTGATGAGTTAGTGATGGTAGAGTATGATGAGACAATGACAAAATCATAATGGAAGTATAAGATCTTAAATTTGATGGAATAACATGACAGTGATGGAGTAAAGATGGAAATTATCATCTTTAGGAAATTGTTAACATTTATGGCAGAGACACATGCCTTTGTGGAGCAATATATCCAACAACATGATGAGATAGTGTTTGATGAAATGACAAGAAAAATGAAATTGAAACTTTTTTCAATAAAAGTGATATTCAGCTATCTTATTTTTTTTTTTTGGTAGAAACATGAAGAAGAAAGAAAAAATTAATTAAAGTAGTAAGTCATTTACAGACATGACAATAAACTGCAGCAGCAATGTGACTATAATTTAAGTGTAGTAGAATAAAAAGAGATGTCCATAAAAAGGCCAAATGGTGTACCCACACTCATTTCATGTTCATACTTTCACTTTATTATTCAGGTTGTAAACTGCATCCTAAAGATGAAGGATGCATTACAATTCAATGAAACACATGTATCAAATCATCACATTCACACTACACAAAATAAAGGATTTATAATAAATGCATTTAAGAATTATGCAGAAACTAAACAGTTATCTGATGATTTAGTTTTGCTTAAGGTTATTAAGTTTACAAACACAACTTAGCACTTCTCTCGACTAGAACATATTCCATAATTCAGAAAAAATTAATAAATAAATAAAAATTTAAAAATCTAAATTAAGCTAATGCAAGATGAATGAAACAAGGGAACATTACAATTTCATTAAAACAAAGACAGGGCAGCATTAAAATGACATATCTTAGATTGTTAAATTTGTGCGGTTAAAGATTTCAATGGCACTGTCGGAAAGTATAGCAGAAAAATAAGGTTTTATATACTAGAATAAAAATCAAGAGAAGGTGTGGGGTTCTTTAATAACAATTCATTATAACATTCAGGCAGGTTAAAGATGTTTAAAATGTCAAGTTACAAAATACATAGTACATGGAACAAACAATTTAAGAAATGGTACAGAAATGTAAGGTTTTTTTTTTAATTTTTTTATCATTAAATTAATTTATTAGCTTGCATGCAAACAGCAGATGATCATTAAAGCTGGTGTATAGTTTTGGGAGAAGGAATGTTAGATAATATGAAAGATTAAATCCTATAACTACAATAGAGAAAATTATATTACTTGAAATCTCGTTGTAGTGTCTTTATTTCACAATATAAGTATAAAACATGGAAAGTTGGGGACCCGACACCTTTCAGTGTTCACTATTAGCGTTCAGGTGAAAAACCAATGGGGATTCTCTTGTGTGGGTGATACACACAGATCGTTATGCACCGTTCATGTGTGAGGCTCCGGCGAGCACACAGCCCAGCAAAGGTCTAAAACGAACATTACAAGCTGTTACATTATGTTTCTTTCGAACATTTTCACTGAAATTCCCTAGAAATCATGAAAGGAATATCACAAGATCTCTCACACAAACATTGTATCTTTAAGTACAATGTGGATAAAATTGGACTATATTTGATCGGTTTTATGCTGATTCCTTTTTCGTTACCAAAACTATACACCAGGTTTGATCTTTACAAATTAGTAAAAAACCTTTTTGATGATGATATACATTTAAAAAGTCATTAATTAAAAGATGTACAATTCAGAAACTTTATTATTCATTTAACAAACATTTTTTTTAGAAAATGGAGCAGAAAGTGCAAGGTTAAGATTATTTCTTTATTTGTGTTAGCGTGTGCAGGCAGACAGGAGACACAGGGTGAGGGAAGAAAAACCCTTTCTTACCGGCCCCTTTCCTCTGCGTCTTCTCTTATAAGCAAGCACCATGCTCTGCGTACTCTCTGTCCTGCTTGTAGCGGTGCCTCCTTCAATCCTCTCAGCTCCTGGTTCTCCTTCTGATTCCATGTAACTCTACAATTTCAGTTTTATATGAATCATGGATGGTATTAAGAAATATTTGCTTATCAATAGACCAGTTTACTAACATATTCAAATTTTAAGCATACTTTTTAAACAAAGGTTGTTCTTGACAAGCCCAACACAGCAACAACTAATGTATGCAAACTGGATTCCATGTATTGTAGTTCATTCTTTATTACAGGTTGCTTGAATACCTTGTTACTATGTCGCCAGGAAAAAGTATGCATACAATTTGAATATGTTAGTAAACTGGTCTATTACAATACCAGTTTCTTATAACTAGCGAATTACCAGTTGTGAGTAACTGCATACCCAAAGCGCTTTAATAATAGCAAATTATAACCCTGTTCGTTGACTTCAATTATGATCCTGGACTAATAGTGCACAATATCTACTACTTGGAAAAGTAACAGCTAAAACACATGTAGTTGTTATGGAATAAATGTTTACATGTCAACAGGATGACTAAATATAAATGGTGTTTAAATTGAAAATGAATAAACAAGTGGAGAAAACCTGTCATGTTTTCAATGAATAGTATAGGTCATGATATATTGAATGAAAACTGATTAAAATATTTGGTAAATCAAATGAATCCTAATCTTACTCTCACCTTTAAAAAAATCAGATTAACTTGAGCTAATATACTCTCTTTGTGAAATCATGTATATGTTTCTAGATACATGTAAATGCATGAAGAGTACTTTCTCCACTATGTGCTATGTTGTAAGATCTGTATTCCTACTATAAAATCAAATAAGGGAGGAGGACTGTCTCCACTTTACCCTGTGCTGAAATTGAATAGACATGAAAATTGAATGAACATGAATATTAACTAATCCATGGATTGGTACGCTATGTACATATCAGAACTATATACATTGATTTGCGTATATGTGACTGGATTGGATCATATATAAACTTAACTTAGCAAAGAGAATAGGACAATTAAGGTTGACTTACAGCCCAGAAGTTCTGGAAAGCTTCCTCTATCTGTGGAAGAACAGCCTTAGAAGCCATGTCCATGGTCTTGTTGGTGAGACGGTCTCCTTCGTTGTTTTGCCTTGCCATTATATCCCGGCTCAGGGGGATAGCCCTTCAGTTACATACAATGTATGGAATAGATGGATTAGAGGAGGTATCATATCAACATAAAGACAGACAGATAAAAAAGGTAAGAGGGAGACAGAGAGTGTGAAAGATAGAGAGACAGACAGACAGTACAGAGAGAAAGACAGAGGGGGACAGTTAGACAAGTACAGAAAGAGAGAGGGGATAGAAGAAAACAAAATAGTATATAAAACATTACTCTACAAACAGACACACATGAGTAATTTACTATAACAATAATAACTATATTAGTTTCATAATTAATGTTTGTCGATTTTTGCATATAATTTTAATTCTGATGGGTTCAAATAATTCCAAGCCAGTCAATTGCTGGAAATTTTGTTCATGTTATATACTCTGATGATATTCAAATTTCATTTCTGGTTTCAATCTTCTACAGGTTAGTATTGTATGGGACAATTTCAACTGATTACAAAATCATTTGTCTATGGGCATGTTATCAAGGTTGAATCTACAACTCATAAACATCATTCTATTTATAGACATCAGAAAAGTTCATTTACATTCCAAGCCACATTGAATAGAGAAGCAGAAAAAATGTGATACCCACTACCCAATAACACTCTAAAAATAAACCCTTAAAGCACATACAATTGTAAGCCAACCGAAAAAAAAAAAAATAAATAGGAAAACTGATTAAAGAGATGAAATAAAAGAGATAAGGAGATGAAATAAAAGATCACTTGAAGTACAGATTTCATCCAAGTGAATCTATTCAGCACCATAAAAAGCTAAACCCCATTAATACAGAACTTTAAACTACATTAACAAAGCACACGTTACAATGAAAAATGCTGCACTCTACCATAACATCTGTTATCAAATTATTCATCCATGACCATTTAAAAAGTGACAAAGCCTACGCTCCCATATCGATTTCCCTTTTTTGATCTGTTAGTTTATTTTAGGAGGTTGTTCTGCTCTCTTAGGGACATCTCACCTACATTTATCTACCACTGAGTTGCCTTTCACCCATATCTTACTCTCCCGCGACCCTCGACCTACATCTGGATGCACACTTCTGTGAGATGTACGGCAAAAGGTTACGTTCCCAAACATGAATGCCCTTTGTCAGTACATTTAAAAGGATTGCAACACCAATTAGCACTTTATTCTGATATACAAGCTGTAATCATAAATGAACTGAAAAAGTATGGATACGGTGTAGTTTGTTTTGTCCATAATGACACTTTTCTTTTCTCTCTACCTCGCTCTCTTCTCTCTCTCTCTCTCTCTTTCTCTCTATCTCTCTCTCTCCTGCAACCCCGACTTATATTTACATTTTACTGGCCACGCAATTCATAGAAATGTATAGTCAAAGGTTATGTTATAATGGCCAAAATTGCCCTTTGTCAGTACATTTCACAGGATTAATCTCTTTATGTAGCTGCGAACATGATGAAATGAAAAAAAATTTAGTTTATTTCATTTGGGTAAAAATTGGGCACAGAATTGCTGTTGCTCTCCCTCTCTCTCTCTTGCGAACCCTTACCTACTTCTAGCTGCCTAATTCTAGGAGATGTACAGCTAAAGGTTAATTTACAGGACATGAATGCCCTTTGTCTCTACATTTGATAGGAGTGCAACACCAATAAGCAATTTCATTTTTGTATGAATAGGGTATGACCTTGCCATTAAAATTTACCTTTTTTATTTCTTTCATTCATTTTGCTGAATTGCTCTTTTATGAATGGAAATTTATAACTGCAGCATGTAAATATTATTGATACCCGTGGCACAATTTCATGCAATGTTATTTTGTATATTACTGTGTAATGTGTAAAGTTCAAGTTCAAGTTAAACAGTGCATATTTAAATAATGTGGCAGAGCTACACAACTTAAAGTAAATAGTTATTTATACCGGTATCAATAAAATAGTAAACATTGAGCATTACAGTCATATTAACATTACGATTAAGCCAAGCAACTGTGAAATAATAATACTAATACAAAATAAAGCTGAATCTATCAATCGGATAAACTGATAATTTGCCATAGAGTATATTGCTGAATACTATTATTATTATTATCATTATTATTATTATCGCTCAGATGACAGTTGTCGTGTCTTGAGATACTATGTGCCGTATATGGGGGGTTGTACTTTTGACCTATTAGAGCAAACATTCCCAGACTAGACAAAAACACAACATATATGACTTTTGTTGGCATTTTAAAATAGAATCAGACATCACTGACAGGTAAACAAACTTTCAATATATGTCTATGGTTCAGCAAACTTTCATGCAAATTTTTTTAAGGACAATTCCAAAATAGAAAAGGGTATTTTCACTTTGTATCCAGCGTACTATGATTAATATTATTGAAATTGTGTCTAGGGGCATCTTTATTAAGTACAATCGGAGTATATGGAACATGAAAAGTATCATAGATTCCTCCTTGTTAGCGCAACTCTTTTCGTCTTTTTTTCCCAAAAAGTGTGCATTGTCTAAGACATTTTCCATGGAATCACCCTATAATCTTTAATATTCAGGGTTGTTGACATTCTCATCCATTTGAGAAATCTATGGGTCAACACACTTTAAATAATTTGTTTTGCTTTCAGTTTTGTCAATGACCTGACAAATCAATATGTGTAAGCTCTTTTATAAATAAACTAGACCAGTCCATTATAGGACTCAGGGCATATGAGTAACATGTAGTATTCTTAAAACTTCATATTACGTATAATAGTTAGTTAATTTTATTTGAATTAAATTTCAGAGACAAAATTCAAGATATATTTTCTTTATTTTTCTCATAAAATGAGTGTAATGTAAAAAAAACTCCCCCCCAAAAAAAATCTGCATTTCTTTTCCATCAGCAAGTTGAACCCCTCCCTATATATTTGACTATGACTGTGCCTATCATTTTGTGGCAATATAGCTATAGCCAATCATTTCTACAATCGTGCATGAACAAATGCAGAAAATATCTTTTGTCTCTAATGATTGATGAAGCAAGGATTTCCCTACAAATCTGTGAATTTGATATCCTTCTGCGAATACCATGCCTTGAATAACTCTTTTTGACCAGTAGCCTCAAGAAAAATATTGAAACATATCTTTTGACAATTTATATGTGGATCTTTTCACAAAGGTGTTACAAAGCTACAGGTATATGCCAATTGTTTCCCAAAATTTGTATCTGTTGTGATAATCCGTGGGGAATACAAAAACAAAAAAACACGAAAAGCAATCCAACTGTAGAAATTTATGGCAGAGTGAGTTCCCTATGCATTTTATAATACAACACGATCAAATGCTCTTTAAATTTTATCCATGTAAAGCCAACTAATGTATTACACATGCATGCTCTTTGCATGCAAGCGGTGCACTGAATTGAAAAACACTAGGTGCATCCACCAATGGAGCCTCGTGGAATTATCGCCTACCTGGCCAGATATTTGAATAGTATAATAGTATAACTAGACAAAATTTAAATACGTCTTATTTATTATGCTGGCATTAGCTCCTCTGCAATAAAATTATTGCACAGTGCCTAGCAACTCACTTTGGCCAGTATTCTCAAAAGCCGCCTAGCTTAAATCTGTGGTTTAACTATGGCTTGCTAAAAGGGACTCGATCCTACAAAGTAGATGTTCAATTCATTATAATTTTTGGTAGTGAAACTATTAAAAACTGCTTGGGAATGATAAGTATAAAAGTTTCCCTTACAATTAAAACACAATTCCAGATTTCAGTGAAGATGACAGGAATATGCAACATAGATAGATTGATTCCCTTTTAGGAAGCAATAGTTAAACCACAGATTTAAGCTATAGGCTCTTGAGAATACAGGCCTTTGTTACTAGACCTGGGTCGAGAGTGCAACCTATAAATAGTATCGTCAGATTGCCAAAAATATATTCAGCTGCTTATATTTCCAGGATTGAACCCCTGACCTTTGAATATTTAGTGCAGCATATACAACAACTTGACTACACCATCCCTATAAAAGCTATGTATGTAAACATATTTGCCTCGATACTATAGCAATGGGTCTATGAATAATATGACTACAAGTATGATCATTGTACAAAATTATTTATCATTCTTCTGTCATACTGAGCTAGCTTCCACCAATGTGCAACTCAACCTGAACAAAAAAGTGATTAAAATCTCAAATATACCACATAATTCACCAATAATATACCTTCCTTTTTAAGATTTAAGCTAATAGGCTCTTGAGAATATACAGGCCTTTGTTCTAGAACCCTGGGTCGAGAGTGAACCTATAAATAGTATCGTCAGATTGCCAAAAATATATCAGTGCTTTTTCCAGGATTGAACCCCTGACCTTTGAATATTTAAGTGCAGCATATAAACAACTTGACTACACCACCCAATAAAGCTATGTATGTAAACATATTTGCCTGATACTGCCAATGTCTATGATAATATGACTACAAGTATGATCATTGTACAAAATTATTTATCATTCTCGTCATACTGGACTAAGCTTCCAACCAATGTGCAACTCAACCTGAACAAAAAGTGATTAAATCTCAAATAATACACATAATACACAATATACTTCCTTCTTTTAAGATTTAAAGCTATTAGGCTCTTGAGAATACAGGCTCTTGTTACTAGAACCTGGGTCGAGAGTGCAACCTATAAATAGTAATCGTCAGAATTGCCAAAAATATATTCAGTGCTTTTTCCAGGATTGAACCCCTGACCTTTGAATATTTAGTGCAGCATATAAACAACTTGACTACAAACCACCATTAAAGCTATGTACTGTAAACATATTTTGCCTGATACTGCCAATGTCTATGAATAATATGACTACAAGTATGATCATTGTACAAAATTATTTATCATTCTCGTTCATACTGGACTAGCTTCCACCAATGTGCAACTCAACCTGAACAAAAAGTGATTAAATTCAATAATACACATAATACACAATATACCTTCCTTTTTTAAGATTTAAGCTATAGGCTCTTGAGAATACAGGCCTTTTGTTACTAGACCTGGGTCGAGAGTGCAACCTATAAATATAGTATCGTCAGATTGCCAAAAATATAATTCAGTGCTTTTTCCAGGATTGAACCCTGACCTTTGAATATTTAGTGCAGCATAATAAACAACTTGACTACAACCACCCTATAAAGCTATGTATGTAAACATTTGCCTGATACTCGCCAATGTCTATGAATAATATGACTACAAGTATGATAATTGTACAAAATTATTTATCATTCTCGTCATACTGAGACTAGCTTCCACCAATGTGCAACTCAACCTGAACAAAAAGTGTTAAATCTCAATATACACATAATACACATATAACTTCCTTTTAAGATTTTAAGCTATAGGCTCTTGAGAATACAGGCCTTGTTACTAGACCTGGGTCGGAGAGTGCAAACCTATAAATAGTATCGTCAGAATTGCCAAAATATATTCAGTGCTTTTTCCAGGATTGAACCCCTGACCTTTGAATATTTAGTGCAGCATATAAACAACTTGACTACACCACCTATAAAGCATATGTATGTAAACATATTTGCCTGATACTGCACAATGTCTATGAATAATATGACTAACAAGTATGAATCATTGTACAAAATTATTTATCATTCTCGCTCATATCTGGACTAGCTTCCACCAATGTGAGCAACTCAACCTATACATATAATGTTAAATCTCAATATACACATTAATACAAACATCATAAACTTTCCTTTTGTCCTTGGTGGATGACTAATAAATGAATAGTAGTAATAATGATGAATTACTTGCAATTAAAATGAAAGCATTAACAATAATTATACAACTGTATTTCAATATGAGAACAAGCTTGTCATGAACTTAGCTCATTTTTCATGACACCTTTAATAATTCAGTATTTTAACATAATTAGCTAAAAAGGTAAATAAAAACAAGCAAACTTTGTGCATGTAAATTATTTCTCCTTATATAATCTGTACAAGTTTTACATGATTATTTTATTTAAATCACACTATTAACTTTAATCTTGACTAATTTGATGACTTAAAATTTAATAAAATTATATTTTATTATATATATCATTCAGTACATGTAGCGAAATGAGAAGTACCAAATAACTTAATGCAGTAACTGAATTATTGAATGACCTGACATTCGTCTAGTAAATTGTCTGATTTCTCAGAGGATACCGGAACATTGAATTTTTTTTAATGGTTGATAGTTTAATTTTGACAATAACACATTATTTTTCATATATCACAGCCAAGGTTTATTAGGATCAGGCTTAGTTTTCCCTCTCTTGATAACTATTAAGCAGCCTCAATGTACATATTCTGATTTCCAAATGCATTGTAACACATTCTGATCTGAAAAAGGGGAACTGCTTAAACTGCTTATCCAATAAAGGAGAGTTACATATGTAGTGGGGTAAAATCAAGTCAAAAAGAGCCTGAGCTTTTGATCATAGCAGAATCTTTGTTGGAGACAAAATGACCTCGTTCTGCTAGGATAAAAAGTTCGGGCTTCTTTCAAGTTGAAATTCTGATCTGTGCTAAAATCCAAAATAATTATTAAGGAAGATATAATAACAAAAAGAATTACCTTTTGGAGTTTGGATCAAAGAAGTTGGAGTAGATCTGTTTTGAGATTGAAGTGCGTTTATCTGCGTGATTTTCAGGGATTCGCCAGCATATATCTACATCAAAGTACATCTGGACCATGTTATTCACTTCCTTATTCTCAAAGTCTTGCACATAGGTCCGGAACAGATTCATAACACTGGTGAAAAAAACAAGAAAAGGAATATGATTATCATAATGATAATGAATACTGTAATCATGGAAATATTCACGGTACATTAATTTTCGCGGATTTTGCGCGAAGATCGGCAGGCACGAATTTAAAAACACGCGAATATATGAGCATGCTTTTTTATGCATGTATTGAGCGCATTCAATTGCGTGCTTATTAAAATGCAGCGCGAATTCAAGAACCTGTGAACATTCTTTGAAGCCGCTCAGCGCAAAAAATTAATCACGCAAAAATAACAGCGAATACAGTAATCTGCAATTATTTTTGCAAATAATATGCAGTTATGAGTGTGTTAGTGGTGATGCAACATGTAGAGGGTATTTACAACATGCAACAAACGCAAAGTGCTTACGCTGTGTGTTTTCGCATGATGTTGTGAATACCTAAGATGCCTGCCCCAACACAAACAAATTTAAAACTGTGCATTATTTGTTTTATAAAAAAAAAAAAAATGGGTCAGTATTATGAATTTATAGTGCAAAATTTGTTTAGATCCGTAGGGTCAGGGTTCAACCCATTTTATAATTACATCTATCATGTGAGTTGCAATAGTGTTGGATGATACATGTTCTCCTGTTTGAAGAATGTTGAAATTGTAGATCTGTAAAACTCAGACCTGGAAGGTGTTTTAGCAAGAGTTACACTTGACTTGAAGTCCCACTTAATTTCTATGTGCATCCAGTATTTAAAGCATAATCTCATTGACAGACTTCTAAAGAGCGTGCATCTCCCAAGCACGATCACACAACAAAGAATTTATCACAGGTACTCTTTGTTAAACAACATGTAGATATGTACAGGTTCATAAATTTGATGGTATTTTCTGATATTTTCTGATAATTAAGTACCCCTACGTGGCTCATCTTGCCGTGGCTCAAGAACGGAGGGTTGTGGGTTCATACCAAAGACTTTAGCCCTTTAGCACCTACAATGTAGTAACTGCATGAAAAGTGTCAGTTTACTCCCTAACGGAAAGGGTTTTGCTGTGTTTGCATAAGGGTTTTTCTATAAGAAATACTCTTAAAACATACTTTTTAAAACAGAATCTGACGGCACACATGCCATGGGTAATATATAATAATAATGGTATTTATTCAGAAATCAAAATCGTAGCCACATGGCTAAATTGCATATGATTTTTACAAAGTTTTGTATACACAATATATAATGGTAAATAATAAGCATAACATAAATCAAAACTGGCTTAAAAACAGGTACAACTGATATTGGTATGTTTGATCACATATTTTTGATAGTATCAAGACATTTAGGTGCTAAAGGGTTAAAATGGTAGGCCTACATGTACCTATAGCTGCATTTCAGAAAGGGGTTGGGCTAATAATAATATTATCATATTGAGCAGGGCCTGCTGGTAGAACAGTTATCAGAAATGATGTGATAAATAAAACAATATTATCACTAATATACTGCAGCCCATTTCAGAGCTATATTCACTAACCTCTTATTCTTGAACATCTTCTTGAAATTAACCTCCTTCTCATCCTCTGGCTTCTTGTCTCCTTTTCCGTCTCCTCCAGCCGCTCCTCCTTTACCTTGATCCTTCCCTACGTCTTTCCCTTCAAACTTGACCCCCTGCTTGGTGTTCTTGGCTCCCTTCTGAGCGGCCTGCTGCCTAGCCCTAGCCTGGCGGACCAGCTTCCTCTGCATGGCAATCTGTTTCTTCTTCTTAGCCTCCCTCTGTTTCCTGAGGGCTTCCCTGTCGGCCTGACTGGTACCATCGTCTTTGCCTGCCTTACCACCTTTCTTGTTCTTCTTCTTCGTGGCTGTGGCGGCAGGTGCTGCTTCCTCAGGGTCACTGTGGAATATTGATGGTAACCATAGTAATTTTAATTTTTGCTAATGTGATAATAATGATAATGATACATCATATACCATTATTATTTACATTGTATCTAAAATGATAGCACATGTATGAATTAAAAATAGAAATAAAATAGTATTCAGGTCACTCATGCACTGGAGCACTTTTAACCCTAATTGGACTGGGGGGGGGCCATCATGGCCCCCCCCTCGACATTTTCTGCGACCACTCCGCCGCGCGAAATTTTTTGATCGCGCTGCTCGCTGACTTTATACTTTCAAGTTCTGCGCATCTCTTGAAACCATTTTCGGCGAAAATCGGTCGTACCGTTACGATGCTGCACGATTTTGAAAAAATATCCGTCAGACCGAAACGGCTCAAAAACGTGATTTTGTGTACAAAGTCAATGCAAATTGAGTTTTCTCACCTAATTCATAAAGATATGATTATTTTCACTTCCATTGGCTGAAATCAATTATATTTTAGCATAATTATGCTTCAAAATGTTCTTCAATATTTTTGTGAAAAAAAAAAAAACAAAAGGTCGAAAAACAAAGAAATACATAAGAAATTCCATAAAACAATAAAATACATAAGAAATAAATTTCGATACGAGAATTTTTCAGAGTACAATTGTTAGGAATGCTATAAGGAATGATAATACACAAAAATTAGCATTCTAGAGGCTTTATTTTTTCAATTAGAGCAAAAGTGTGATTTTATGCATAAATTAGCAAATATTAATTATATAAAAATAAATCGATATTATTTCGGAAATATTAATAGCGCAGTCTTGTAGATTACATGACACACTAACCATCGTGTCAATTTTTTGGCGCGGTCGCGGCGATCTGCGGCCGAGATCTTAGGGGGGGGCCATCATGGCCCCCCCCCAGTCTTGACGTCCCAAAACACCGCAGTCTTATTAGGGTTTAAACCATTTGTCTTGATAACCTTTATTAACTAAATCCATTTTGACTCTGGATGTTGTTTTTTTTTTCTTAATATATAGGATCAGAGCTTGGGATACGATTGGAATTTTGAACAGGTTTCAGAATAGGTTTAGGTACTGTGGATCTAAGTTTGATGTTAGGAATTTTGAACAGGTTTTCAGAATAGGTTTAGGTACTGTTTGGATCAAGTTTGTAGTTAGGAATTTTGAACAGGTTTCAGAATAGGTTTTAGGTACTGTGGATCCAAAGTTTGTAGTTAGGAATTTTGAACAGGTTTCAGAATAGTTTAGGTACTGTTGATCCAAGTTTGTAGTAATGAATTTTGAACAGGTTCAGAATAGGTTTAGGTACTGTTGGATCCAAGTTGTAGTTATGAATTTTGAACAAGGTTCAGAAATAGGTTAGGTACTGTTGGATCCAAGTTTGTAGTTGGGCAGTTCCAAGCAAAACAGGACATGACCCCCCAAATTTTCAAATTCATTAGTTCATGACCAAAATTTGGTATCATATGACAGCTAAAGTCCAAATTTCAAATATTCTGTGCTATGGTTTAAACGTTTAGGGCATTTTTGGTTTAAAATGGCAGTGAAATTTCAATATTACTAAAATTTGTCAAATATTATATCTTTTTTATTTAAATTTCATGTAAAGAAATGTACCTAGAAAATGAAAATATACTTTGATCATATTTTATTAATGAAAGCAGGGGATATATAAAAAATAAAGTTTCACATAATATTTTGCTTCCGATCTCTGTTTTCACATCAGTGAGCACAAACATGAAGTTACCTCAAAATGTCATCCGTAACCACAAAAAACACATATTTTTAAATATTTTAGAATAAATTGGGTTAAATGCAACAAAATTTTTGCAAATCTGGAACACCCATACCTATCAATTTACATAAACTTTTTAAATTTGAATGGATTTGTTTGAGAAATACGGCCTCATAAAATGTGTCACTCCGTAACCATTATGGTTACGGAGTGACATCCCATTGCATTGCAATGTAACAATGTACATGTACAATTTGATCAAAGCTTACTCTACACTAGAACTTTTTAAATTCAGAATTCTTTTAGTGAAGTGCCCAGGAAAGACATCGGGTGTCATGCTTTGGCGATATGAGATCACAAATATGCAAATGAGCCCTTTGTCAGCAATTAATTGCACAACTCAGGCATTTTGTGTGAGGTCTGATATGAGCTCCTTTAAGGACTTTGCAGCAGATTATTTTGGAGAAAGTGGATAGGCTGTGAACTCAATCATTTGGCTTACATGTATTACAATTTAAGTAAGTTTAAATAGTAGTTTAAAGAAGACACTGACCTGTACATATAAATAAAAGTAAGACAATGGGTTTGAAAATTACCCTACCTTGTGCTATCATATAAAGTATGACAGAATTGAAATTCATCAAGAAAGCATTAAAAAAAATTAGCATAAATCAGCATAGATTATTTTCTAGTCACAATTTCAAAATCTATGTAGAAATTTAGTGAACATCATGGAGCTTTACCAGATTAGGAAAAAAAAACTGTCAAAAGTTAAAAAAAAAAAATTATTTGTGGATTTTGAAAAATTGCATAAATTAGCATACTTAATGAGTTTCAAAATTCTGTGTAAAAATGTTTGCATCTCCCACCTAGTGCTATCATATAAAGCAAATGGAATTGAAAAATGATCGACAAAGAAAGAGAAGAAGCATTTATTGCTATTTTTAAGAATTTTGCATAAATTAGCATATATAATGTAGACAATTTTCAAATCAAAATTTCCAAAATTCTGTGTAGAAGTTTGGTAACCTCATGTAGCTCTACTAGATGGAAAAAAAACAAACAAAATCAAAACGGTCGACAAATAAAGAAAATCCATTATTTGTGAATTTTGAAAAATGCGCATAAATTAGCATACTTAATGATTTCAAAATTCTGTGTAGAAGTTTTGAATCCCCACCCTGAGCTATCATACAGAGCAAGCAGAATTAAATTGAAACAATCAAGAGTGTTTTTTTATTTAGAAAGGGAGACTAGTCCATTTACATTGCCATTGTGTGGATGATTCAGAGGTCACTCCGTAACCGTCACTCCGTAACCAGACATGGGTTCAAGTTTTAAGTCGTAATTAACAAAAATATTCAACCAATTTTTCTCATGCAAGGCAGCATATGATACCTAGTATAACATAGAATCCAATCAATTACTCAAAATTATGATAGCCATTTTAAAGTTCACAGAGTTAAGCAAAATGTTTTTTGCCTAATATGCATGTCCATTTTGCGTCAACTCCGTAACCATGATTTATGGAATATTCATATCTCATTAATTATGCAGATCACTATAACAAATGTTATCATTTTGAAAAGAGGTACCATCAGCTATTTGTCATGAACCATTTCTTGTTAAATAAGATTAAAAAGTATGGATGATAAATGTGTTTGAATGCTGAAATGTTGCTTCTGAATGTCACTCCGTTACCTTGGAACTGCCCAGTTATGAATTTTGAACAGGTTTCAGAATAGGTTTAGGTACTGTTGGATCCAAGTTTGTAGTTATGACTTTTGAACAGGTTTCAGAATAGGTTTAGGTACTGTTGGATCCAAGTTTGTAGTTTTCTTGAAATTTTCTCATGTTATTGGCAACTACTTTATTGTGTTGATGAATTGACCACAAAAAATAAGTTTATTCACATTTTTTTACTCCATTACATTTTCTGAAACTTAATAATTCCATCCTTTCTTAAGTTCAAACGGAACAATTATACAAATCTAAATACTCAGAACGATGAGAATGCAATTTACTTTTAACTGGGTTTCGGGCAATATCACTTTTTGTGTGTGCAACACAAGAATTCTCAAATATTCAATTTCCGCTACATGTATAATACTTGAACACAAGAATATGTAATATGAGAAAAAACAACACTGGTGCTCTCTCATCTAAACTAGACTATGTGTATAATAGTGTTAACAGTAATAAAGGTGATATACATGTCAGGGTTCCCACAGAAATTTGAAAACAGCTTCCATGACTTTTCCATGACTGTGGGAACCCTGACATGTACAGTAATATTAGTGTGTAAATGTGTTTACTAAATATACTCAGTGTATGAGGCATATATTAAAAATTTAAAAAATAAATCTAATTATATCACACTTGTGCTTTTTCAATCAAATTTGGATTAGTGTTAATGTAAGCAGATTATCAGACATTCTAAATATATATACTTCAAACATTCAGACCACAAGATCTGTCGGTTATTTCTTTTTATATTCACAAATCTTATTTACTCATTTACAGAAATGTTCTCAATGAAAGGTGACTTATACTTGACTTATAATAATCACACTATTAGTAGAGTGGCATAAATACAAGGTTAAGAGGTGATAATATGGCATCAGACAAGGTTTCATGTATACTACATGTATGCAAACCTTTCCTCAAATGTTTTGGGAACATTACTTATTACGAGACACATGAACAATAAATCATTTCAAATTCAAATCATTGATGCTTAATATTAATCATAAGATTAGTGCTTGAAGTAAGGATATATAGATATTGTTTCTCCATCATTCAAGTAAAAGTTGTAGAACTTTTTACAAATTATAAATTGCTCATATTGGTTTCAATTGGAATGCACTACTTGCAAAAGGCCACTCAAAACAGAGGTCTCTGACACCTCTATTCTAATTGGTCTAGGTCCATAGGGACGTCTCAATTAACTACAGACCCTACGCGAAGCAGCTTGTATACCTAAATTCAATTCAATTCAATTAAAAATGGTCTTTATTGATAAACATGAAATACATTACAAATTATATATTAAAAACAGCCATAGCTGGAATTTTCATGTTTCATGTTTCCCAATTCTGGGAACTGGGAATGTGAAAGAATACTTGCTGTTGCAATGTCTTTGTTGGATTGAATAAAACCAAAATCAGTCTTTTTGAGCAAGAAAAAAAACACCTCATAGACATTGCAGTGATGTTGTTGTTTTGTTATTAAGCTTACCGGATTTCATGAGTAACTGACCAAAGTGCTAGAAAACATATTATCATCCATGTCATTGGATTCAATAATTAGATTAAAATAAGATCCCTCTTTAAAAAATTTCTTTTGGGAACTTTCTAACTAGCCGTCACTAGGCACACAAGTACTCAAAACACAATGACATTTGCATACTACCAAGTACCCATACCTGGGTAAGGACAAGCAATGACATAAAGTGCCTTGCTTATCAACGGAAGTGCCAACTTGTTATGCATCCCAAGTCAAGTGATTACACCAGCTGACTACAATACCTCACCTTCTGTGACAATCATGAGAACAGAGATCTAAAAATATATGTTTACTAAAATTGCTAACCTAAAAATAATATTTATAATACAAGTTATATTGGAGCAATGTTGAGGAAACTAGAAGACTATGAATCTACTGAACTCAATGGAGATTTACTACATAAAAGAAAAAAAAAATTATAAAAAGGGAGGGGTAAATATATTGTTGTAAAAGTTATGTGCAGAAACTATGAGAAGTCTGAAATACATGTATATATATACAACATTGTAAATTGTCCTCTTGTTCTATACTACTGGTGCTATCTGTGGATCACTGCAATAGGTCTGCTATATAATCTTGTAATTAAATCCAAGTGACAATCAATTCCTATCATTTTAAACTAGCCAATTGATCGGTATCCCGTTTTAAAAATTTGTGAAAGTGTAATGGTAAAGATGGCGGACATATTATTGATTCTGCTGTAGGCACACACTAAACTGAACTCATTTTAAAAGAAAGTCTTTATTCAATTTATGCCTAATAAACCATGAAGCAAATGTACTGTGTTCCACCATTTTCATTTTCTTCACAAAAGTAACATGACTAGGGTAGAAATATATTTGTCCAGATACAACTTTCTCATAAGCTTCTTAATGAAGAAATTTTGGCATGCATGCATTTGGCGTAATATTATAGACACCTGAAAACATATCTCCAGCATTTGTATTATTATACAAAAGCTAAAATAATTGAGTTACAAGAAAATATAATTGGTGATGATTGGCAAATTTTGAAAATGTTGGAATTGATTGTGGCTTGAAAACAATCACAACTGTTAGGTGAGGTAGACCCTTATCATGGCATGGATGTATCACCTGTGGTCGCTGGATTCAATACTGGTTTCACTACTCTCATCGCTATGACAACCAAGAATGAGAGCGTCGTATGAAATGAAATGTTTAGTCTTCAATGCATG
The DNA here is from genome assembly GCA_940671915.1 of Paracentrotus lividus. Taxonomy (NCBI): domain Eukaryota; kingdom Metazoa; phylum Echinodermata; class Echinoidea; order Camarodonta; family Echinidae; genus Paracentrotus; species Paracentrotus lividus. Next base: position 27,418,303 of record CALNVZ010000174.1, on the reverse strand, counting down.
TATACAATCAAATGAGTAGGTAACAAATCATGGAAAAGAGCTTCTTTATAGACATATAATTAATAAATAGAATTTTTGGTTTGACTACTATTAAAGCATTGAGGAAAAAACACTTCCGCCAAGTAATTTGTACACTCAATCTAAAAAAACTGGTCAAATATTTGAAGAGAAAAGGTGATCAGTGCTAGAGGTACCTTCTAGATGAGTAAAGAAGTTTATCCAACATTACAGCCTCTATTCGAAGTAAAACACTTCAATAACTTCTTCTCAATTTAAAAGTCATAAATCCCAAAGATACAGATATTAACATTATCGATGAGGAAAAAGCATTAAAGACAAACACAAAACATTTTGGTTTAAAATTTGTCATTCTGATCAATCTTGAAGTAAAACTACATCGGAAGTAGCCTAAAAGAATATGATTATGATTTACAAGTATTGGATGAATGTTGTTGTCATGAACTATCTGTATATTTACATTTTGGCATAATTAAATCTAAATCAAATATGTATACGCTGAATGTACAATGTACAACTACCAGTAACTGACATAGATGACATGGTTCTCTATTCATGATGTTACTACCAAAATATACTAAACACTCTACACAGCAAACCTCTTTTACCTTGGTTTAAAACGACGAGTAACTGGGATTGAACGTACTGCAGGCCTTTGTAGCATTAAAGGTGGAATGGTCATGAAACATCAGTTTAACATCCCTTTATACATTACCAAATTATTATCTTTGAAAAAGCTTGTTTTTAAAATCATTTTATACAGGTCATTCCATTTATGAGCATAATTTTAATTCATCAACATGGATTATTTTCTAATATAATGAAAGTGAAAGAACAACATGTGAATATAAAAGATATTATATAAAAATATAATTCTTGGTTAACGATAACAATGGATTAGCATATTACAGTAGTCACATACATTAGACATTAATTGAGTATCCCAAGATTGTGCACCATGACTCAAAAATACAAAACATGCATTAACTGCTTTTTAATGAATTCAAAATAGATTGAAACAGAATATTAGAAAGTTATTTGACTATATGCTTAAATGTACGTATGGCAATATCAGAAACATATATCTACATAATTACCCCCATATATATGTATGCTGTTTTTTCATGAGGTACATGAATACCCATTTTTCTTTAAATCAGGATGAATTCAAGCTGTTAAAAATCATCTAAACTACTACTCTGAAGAAATTGCAACCTCCTCAAACCCCCTAAAACAACCCACTAGCAATGATGTCTTTGATAACTCTGTCTACAACGAACTAGAGAACAAATTTTTTTTATGGGTTTGCCATAGCTCAGATGGTAGAGCTCCTGTCTAGTGATCAGGAGGTCCAGGTTTGAATCCTGATGGAACCCCATTTTTGTTGCTCATTTTTCCATTTTTTTTCCATATCAATTTTTCATACAACAATTTCTCCTTACAGCTTTAGACAGTCTTTCAGGTATTTGCCTAGGGGTAGATTGTGTAGCTGTCTGAAGGTTAGATTTCCACAGGCAAAACCCATAATATACACTAGAATGACTCTTTGATACTTACAGTTTTCCTAGAAGCGATTCCTGCCTAGCTACTGCTGATCTTTCTGAGTAGGAGGATCGATGAGAGCTTGCTGATAGGATACGGTCCTCTGGTCTTGCTCGACAACTGATAAAGAAGAGAAACCAAAAAGAATAAGATTAATGATATCATATATCGCAATGATTCCTGCCTGGCCACTGCTGATCTCTCTGAGTATGAGGATCGATGAGAGCTTTACTGATAGGATACGATCCTCTGGTCTTGCTCAACAGCTGATAAAGGAAAGAAACCAATAAGAATAAGATAATGATATCATATATTGCAGCGATTGCTGCCTAGCTAATGCTGATCTCTCTGAGTAGGAGGATCGATGAGAGCTTGCTGATAGGATACGATCCTCTGGTCTTGCTCGACGACTAAAATCCAAGAATAAAATTTAATAATGTCTTACATGGCATCAGGATCTGCCAGTACAGGTTTTTTTTTTAATCTATAATTTTAAATGAAAGTTCACGGTTAATGATTTTGGGGGGATAAATTCAAATAGAGAGCATTTTATCTCACAGAATAAAAGGTCCCAAAACCAATGCCGAAACCATCTCCACAAAATTAATTTGTATCTGAGAAGGACTGAATAGTTGGAGTTGTATGAATTACATGATTAATTACTCATGCACCAGGGGCTCATGTATGACAATTCTAAGCATTAAAGTTGTGAATGCCTTGTCAAAGAGTATATTCAACTAATCATTCCCACATACCACTTTACAGGTATGCATTTTATTATTATCTATTTAATGTTTTTTTCAAAGACATTTCCAAGACCCTGATACAAAACATAATCTTAAAATGTCCCAATAACTTCATAATGAAACCTTCAATCCCATGATACAAAATCCCCCTGTTAATCATTAATATACCAATTTCATTCCAACTTACTCCAAAAATACTTTGAGATCTTCCTTCAGGAAGTGTAGCCATTCCCTCTGAAGCATCATGACGGCATGCTCTTTAGCCCGGTCAAAGGTCGCAGCCTCAGCAAAGTCACTGGTTAATAGTAGGGTGCTGTGGATGAAGTCCCTTTCTCCTGGAGGTAGCTCTTAAAAATTAAAAATTAAAAAACGCTCAAATTTTTATTATCCGAAACAAAGGTGAACGGAAATACTTTTTGCCCAATTGATAGTGGGCCCTCAGCCACTGAGCAGCGCCAGATCAACATTACTCTATCCCAGGTAAGTTAGGGTTAAACATAAATCATGTTTACATGTGTCAAACTATGTGTATACATGAAAATTTCTTAGGACTTTTGTCATGGTTTGAATAAAAACTGAAATTGGTTAAAAATCTCCATCACGTTTGATGAGAATAGTAATGAAAGAAGAGCCTCACCTATATTCCATATCCCTGCATCCATGATATATTTATTGAAGATGGACCATGCTTGACCCATGAGTAGTAGACGGTCAGCTGATCGGTCCTCGGCAAGGACGTAATCAGAGACGTCTTGCCAGAAGAGAAGGTTGGCAAGAAGTAGGCGATCAGAGTGTCTGAAAACAAGGCAAAGAGGGCATGAACATGATTAAAATAGGGCATGTGTTTTGATATAAAATACAAATACCAGAGCAATCAAATAGAAGTGCTTCTTATGTTAAAGCTCAACCTGAGTTATTGTAGCAAACATAATTTTGAATGAACCGGTTAAACATATTTTTCCACTTACATAAAGAAATATCTACATCAAATCGGTTCATTTTCCATTAATGATTTTGGACGAAACTTTGAAAAAATATTGGAACAGTCGGTCAAATTGAGAATAGGAGTAGTCTGCTGTCTTGCCAGCAGTGTTGGCACAACACACACACACATACATATAGATCCGGTGGGAATTGCACATGATTTACCCATGGGCTTGACATGTGGCTGTGCAAAAAAAAAAAATCATGTGCTCGTCGGATATCACCTTTTACAATCAGTGTTTATTTTGCTTTTTTTCTCAATAATTATGCAAATTTTCTGTAAATTCCTTTGGAGTGTGATATTTATATATTATGCTTTAGATTTGGAATGATTACGAATGAAAACTTCCTTTGATTCTTTTTCATCATGACCACTACTCAAGATTATATTTAACTTAAGCAATTTACATTTTGTTTTCTATTGTAACAACCATGTATTACTGAGGAAGATATACATGTCTAGCAAATTATTGCAAAGAGCACCAGGAACACTACATACTACTACTACTGCATACTTGGACTGAGGTGATAAGCTTAGCACCAGGAACACTACATACTACTACTACTGCATACTCGGACTGAGGTGATAAGCTTCTCCATGATATTTGAAATCTCCTGCCTTTCTAAACAAGCATCTTTCTCTTCAAACACCCAAAGCACTACATACCTTTCTAGATATCTCTGGAAAGGCCTGCCTGCATCCCTATCACAGGCTAGTCCCACATGGAACCTAGCCGACATGGGTCTAGGGATGTACTGGGTGTCATCCAACCCCATCAGCTGACCTGGTCTAATGTACTCCTCCATACGGCGCCCTCCATGGGCCACCGTTGACCAGTCCTTCTGAGTGGTGGCCAGTCGGAAGCAGGACGATGGTCTGACTGGTAGGGAGTTGACCAGTGAGATGGATGGCAGGAATGTATCCATGGGCTTCTTGGCATCCTCCATCATGCGCTGGTGGCGCTCTCTCAAGCGTTCATAGCTGGTAGTAATGAAACAGAATAATGGGTAGTTCGATATTGAATAAGAATGCTATGAAATACATGTAGTTTATGTTATGAAGTACTGGTTCTTTATTCTACATACTATAGTACATCATTTCCTCTTTTGTATTTCTTCCTCCCTCTCGCTTTCTTTCTTTCTCTTTCTTTCTATCTACCGCTCTATACTTACAATGTACTGTCTAAATTTATGTGTACAATATGAGCTATTTTCACACTTTGGTTTATTAAATTCATACCGGAGCATCCCATTTACCCTTCATTGAACATTCTAATATGGCATGATCTGATAAATATAGACGAAACTGCCTTGAATTGACTTTCAAAGAGATGTGAGAAAATTAAGGGTTTTAATATTAAATCATATAAATTACCAAATTTTGGGCTGGAAACCCTAACCCCTATTGCTTTACAATACCATATAGAATTTACTTTCTATCATTCAATAATAAACATTGGATACTAATATATAATGGAGTAGTCCCATACCTGTATTCTCCTGTCCTTTCCTGGTGTATGAGAAACCTTGCTACAAGTATGACCGAAGCCTTTTAAGTACATCATACTGGGTTCAAGTGAAGACTGAATCACTCAGACTAATGAATACTAGTATATTATTTATTATTAATTTCACTTAGTTCCATACCTGTATTCTCCCGTCCTTTCCTGGTGTATGAGAAACCTTGCTACCCAGTAAGACCGAAGCCTCCTGAGAACATCATACTGTGTTCGAGTGAAGACTGAATCACTCAGACCAATGTTCCCTTGGGCTTGCTTGATCTGCTTCTGAGCGTCTGGTGTCAGCTTGAATCGGTACTTGTCTTGAATGTCCCTGGAGTTAAAGAAAGGACAATAAGTCATTGCGTTATTCACCAAAAAGAGCTTGTTAACTAAGAAATAATAAAACCCTAGGAACAAGTTAGATTGCACAAAATATACAAATCAAAGGAACAGATCAATAAAAATTTGCCAAAAAAAATGAATTAAAAATAAGGAAGTTATGAGCATTTGAATGTTGAGATCCCTAAAGCTATTGAGATCCTTTCCATTGGCAATGTACACAAGATGTGTGACATCATATTTTTGAACATCTTCCTCATTATTTTGTTTCATTGTATCTTTTATCAATTCAATTCAATTATCAGATATTCTTCTAATGAGAAGACATGTAATACAGGTTTCACATAATATAATCATGGAGTCAGTACTATCATTAGATGTTTGAAAACAGATGTTTTGAGGGCTTTTTTGTCCATCAAATGGGAAAGTCATTGTTCTTGATTGAAATTCAAGCAAACAGTAATAATACTTCTTCAAGGAGCTATCCTTTGTAATAGATATAATTCAAAAGTATTGCAAAAGTATAAAAGTGTGAAGGTTCTGTACAAATGGTAAGAATGTGTACAGAAAGATCACATTATCGTTTCAGATAAACAAGGTTGTTCGCGAACCAAGAGTCTCGCCTGATTTCACTATCAATAAATTTGACCCCAAGATGGCCTTTGATGTAACCTTTGTAGGTATCACATATGTGACCTTTAAGTTAACCTTTTGACCCCTATATGAACTTTGATCTCATCATCCTCATTAACAACATATATGTGGTATTACCCAAGAATCATTTGTACCAAGTGTGAACACAATTGATAGAGAAATAAAGAAATGAGAGCAAGTTAAACAAAAACTTTAACATTTTTGTAACAGATGGCCTCATATCATTTGACCTTTTGACCCCTAGATTACCTTTGACCCCATCATCCTTATCAACACATATTTGGTATTACCCAAGTATCATTTGTACCACGTGTGAACACAAATGATGCAGAAATAAAGAAATGAGAGCAAGTTACACAAAAAACTAAAAACATAACAGACCACCAGACCAACTAAAAAACCAACAAAAAACTAAAAACGTAACAGACCAACAGGAAAAGTGATCGCTAGATCACTATAACACAAATGATGCCGAAATAAAGAAATGAGAGCAAGTTTCACAAAAAACTAAAAACGTAACAGACCAACAGACCAACAGGAAAAGTGATCACTATGTCTCTGCCGAACTTTGTTCAGGCGAGACAAAAATTACTTGGAAGTCAATAAAGTTCTTACTTGAACAGTCTTGTCCTCTTCGTATCAGCACCTCCCTCCATGCTTTGAACATTATCTCTATACATCTCACAGTCCAACCAGAAATTAAGCATGTCCTCTCCAAGAGTGCCAGCAAGAAAAGCTTTGAAGAGCTCCATACCAACCAGCTGTACCAATATAAAGTAGAATACATTGTATGTCAATTATTATTAACACCCAACTTAAATCATTTCAAAGAACACATGTTTTGAAGAAAAGTTTTTGGTTTGTGTCTCTTATGATGATAACAAATTTAGGTATGATAAAAACTTGACATTATCACAAAAATGAAATCATCTATGCAATGTTGCCCAATTATCGCAGAACATCTAATGTACATTAGTGAGATAAAACATACATGTATATGTAATACATATCCTTTTGTTTGTGTGTTTAAATATTTCATCTTTAAAGTGTGACTATTTTACCTGGAACATTTTAGCATTCAAAAGGCCAAAAATAAGTTTTTGACAAGAAAATTGTAATACCAACTTACAATATCCAAATTTTGACGGGAATATCAGGTATTTTCACGAATGACATATGTATGATAACATGAAAAATTAGATAAGAACTCTGTTAATCGGACTTTGAAATGAAAAGTCTTATTCTTAATATTGAAATTCAGTCCTACTTGGCAGCTCTGTCCATTATAATACATCAGTTTTCGCCTTTATTGTCTTAGTTCGCGTCATTCAATTTAATTTAATTTATTATCCACCATCCATTAAAATATAACAGACATAATGACGATATTAAAAGAAGTATAATTATAACAGACGAAAGGATATCTCAAAAAAAAGCACGAGGCTTGTGCAATAGATGGCTCCAGAACAAAGTTAAATAGTGCATTACATGTGATTAATCAATATAATAATTCAAACAATACACACTTGTGTTATAAACACAATATCTGATACTTACACTGCCCAAGATTTCTTCTTTGAGTTGATGGAAGGTCACTCGATGTTTGACCTCTACTTGTCTCATTTCAGACTCTGTTCTTTCATCTACAGCATTCAGATCATCCTCGTCGTAATTAATAATACTATGCTCAGGCTCAGCTTCTCCATCTCCCTCAACCTGAGATAATAATAATATCGATAATAATCATATTTGACAAAAAATAACAGTGATATTGATAAAATCAATTCAACAGTAAGTCCCAGGAATTTTTTCATTGGTTTGATATATTTCTGGGAAATTACAGATTCCCAGCTTTCCAGTGATGTAACAAAATTGGAGATCACTCATTTATAACCCTGTCCCCAAAAATATTAGAGAAGTAGCAATAAATTATATACTTCTTGGTTGCTTTTGAGCCGTTGGGCTCATATAGCTCTTAACAGTTTTCAAGAGATTTACAGATGATATTTACAGATGATATCATTAACCTGGTCATCAGTTTCAGACCTGCCCACACAAAAAAAAATTGATGCTCAGAGAAACATTTACAGATAATTCAAGGGTGTACACAATGCTGATCAAACTACAATGATTTGAACATTCTATTGCAGCTTTCATGCTAAATGTTTAGTATACTAGTATATTCATGACAATAAACAAACTACAAAAAAATTGAAATATAAGTTTATATTTCTTTTAAAAAAAACCCAGAATTATAATTTCATAACCTACCCTTAAGTCTTGATCAATGAGGACTTCCTCCTTCATATCACTCAGGTTGACTATCACTTGCTCCTCATCGACGACCGCCTGGGGAAGAGCGATACTGGCTCCATCCTCATCATCATCCTCCTCCTCCTCTTGATCCTCTTCATTGGTATAGGACTCATCTTCACTCTCTGTTTCATCCTCCTCCTCTTCACTATCATCCAATGTGGTTTCTTTGAGAGTTGAAGGGGGTTGTTCATGTTCAGCTCCATCTGGTGCAGGCCTGAAGCAGACATTTAGATAGGAATGAGAGAGATAACACATTTTTCATTTTTTCATTAATGTTTTATTTTCCCTTATTAATTTTAGATGCATACCAGTAGAGATAGGATAAAAGGTCACAAATGAACACCACTTTTATTTTCCCTTCCTTCTGTCATCCCTCTCACAAAATGAAATGAACACTTTGTCAATGTTTTGCAACATTTAATTTAAAAAGTGCAACAAAAAATTGGTTAATTTTAAATAATGATCATAAAATTCCCCTTTGCAATGCAAGCTAAGAATTTTATTTTTTTCTTTCAAAGCATTTTATTTTTAAAAGGCATAACATATTGCATTGCAAAGACATACGAAATGTTCAAAAATCTGTTGCTCTTGCGACTAATGCATTATAACAAAAGTAATGCGAACTGTTACTTAACTGTAGTGATATATGTCAAGACACTATAAATGGTTGAATTTGTTTTTAATTGTTTATTCTTTAGACCTTGTCGTGTTTTGATTAAAGAGCTAGTTTTATGAATGTCAAAGTCCTCACATCCAGTTAAGATCACTCTATGGTACTACCTACCTTTCATTAGTTTGTTCTGTCAGTGGTTTTCTTCCCGAGTCACCTCTGTTAGGGGTCTGGATTGTAGCACGTTTTTTGGGAGTGTTTTCCTTTCTGCTTTCAGTCTTCAAGGCACTCTTTCTTGCTGCATGTTCAATATAGAATTATACAAGGTTTGAAAGAGAATATATCATACGCTTGGCAACATAGTATATTCTGCATTATGTGAAAAACATAATGGCATTCATGCTTCTTTTTTTTTTTTCAATCTTGGGGAAATGTATCTATTCCTCTCTCTTTTTGAAAAAAAAAAAAAAAAATTTGAAAACCAAAAAACCTAGTAGTTTATAAATAAATTATAAACATCATTTGAAAGTTTCATGAAATTTGAAGAAAAAAAGAAGAAGATTATACACAATCTCGGGCAACAAGAGTGACTTCACTTCATCTTATTCTTATCAAAATAATTTGGGTTGGTTCCTGCTTCACATTCAGCCATGAAATTGGAGTTTTAAGCTGCTATACCTCTGTTAATTTATGTGACTTCTTACATAAAGTATAAAGGATTCTTTTTTTTCTTTTTTTTTTTGCTTGTGGACATTTTACAATGATGGCAAGCACAAATCTTAAGTGGTTTATATCATCATACTTACACAGTTTTCCTTCCCTACTCTTAACAGTCAGCTGTGTTTCTTCTCGACTGACGCTAGGCAGCATGAACTTTGACCCATCATCACCTCCAGCACCTGAATCCGTCTCCTGTCCTAGTTTGCTCTTCTCTCTCGATGGCTTTGATTTACCGGTCACTTTTCGGCTTTCTCGCGTGGAGTTTTTGGTTGGAGATAGCTTGCGCGAGTGATAAGCATCAATTGGACTCCACAATGCACCATTGACAGCTGAAATATGAGAGAGAACAAGTTTTAACCAATTCAATAGACGTTCCAAAGACAGTATTGGGTAAGGAGAGAAACGATTACTTACAAGACACTATTTCTAAAAGGCAGATCATTAAATGCAATAGAATCCCAATTTCGCAACTTTAGGTCACAAACAAATGTAAACATATATTTTCCCTACAAACTTCGTTTTTGTACTACATGTATCAGTGTCACTCAAAATTACAAATGTAATCAGGTTTAATTACAAATCAAACAGTAGAATAGGAGAAAGGAGTCGAGAAGAAGAAGACTCAAAATAAAATAAAATATTTTTGAGGTGGTATATCAACAAGAGTTTCCTCACTACATATATAACACGTATTTCTCTCGTGCAACACTAAAGCAGAACGATCATTTGGTTGAGTAGAATCTTGTTTGATCAACTTACTCAGGCCTAACATAGGAGGCATGCTAATACACCTCGATCCAGGCCGCATGTGCTTGAATAGGAAGAGTCTATCAGCATCTCCAGGCCAGCTGAAGTCACTGTCATTCTCGTATGCTGAGGCCTCATGGCTTTGTGCCAGACTCATGGAAGTACTAGAGTAGCTGCGTTCTCCCGGCTGTAACCCCTCAGGCCTCGGCTACTCGGACGACTGGTTGATCGGCGCTCCTCGGAGTGGACGGATAGAAGCTTGCATAGTTTGTATTCAAGGAAGAGCTTTGTTCTGTTATTGGGTGAGAGAAAGAAAATGTCATTTCATGAGTTTTGTAGAGCCACATTGGATTTGAAATATTACTATAGCCTAAAGTGCTTAACTTCACAAACAGTGTTAGTCATATAGCATTAACCCTGGGTCAATCTCGCTTGGGGGTAAAAAGTTTTAATGTTCACATTAAAATCTCTAATCGCCTAATGAAATGCCTTGTATTTCCCACTATAGCAAATTTGGTAAACTCATTATCAAAATTTCCATGGCCTGATGATGCCCGAAGCAGGCCGAAAAATGTCTATAGTTTTTCTAGAGCTTGTTTTGCTGAGGTCCAAAAATTTAGCTTCAATATAAGGATTTCCTTTGCTTTTCACAATTCTAATTCTGGGTCAGCAAATTGTGATCCACTCCCAAGGAAAGCCAAGACCCAGCTCTTTGATCCAATATTTACCTGAGAAATAGGGGTAATCTTTCCCCCTGGCCCAATCCATGATCCTCTCCTTTCTGCATCCCCAGGCCATAGAACTTCCTCCTGGGGTCTCTACCAGAAGAATGTACCCCTCCATAAGGAGAGTCATCCTCGACCTCCTGGAAGGACCCTGTCAGACGATTGTAGTAGAGGGGCTGAGGGAAGGCCTGAAAGACAAATAAGAGATAATCATGCACAGTTTTTAAGTGGACTAATCATCTATGTTCAGACTTTCAACACTCAATGTTTTTGAAATGTTTGAAAAATTAAGTTCTATTAAATATACATACATATATAATAATTAAATATATATATATATATAATATAATATATTAATGTAAATCCTCAAAATATAGAGCTAAACTGGTGAACAGACTAATTGATGCACTTGAATGAGATCAAAAACTAAGGGTTAATGTGCATGTAGTGTAGAATTTTATTTTACTTTGACTATTATTCCTTATGAGATTTATCCTATTTATCCTACAAATGTATCCTGAACCCTGCGATACAAATCATTTAAAAAAACAAAGTACATGTCCTTGTATATTTTAGTTTTGACTAAACATTAATTCCTCTGAAATAGTCTTTGCAATTACAAAGTAAAGGAATCCTTTTCGAGAAACGTCAGATTCAAAAGCAGTTAAAATGAAAAATACTACTAAAGTAATAAGATTGTCATTAATACTTACTGGATATTGCAGAAAGGCATTGAAGTAATCCAAGAAGAGATCATCATAGGCAAGAAGGGAGTCAAAATTATCTTCTGTTACTTCAATGACTGTTCAGAAAAAGTAGACATAAAAATCACAACTTTTGAAAAAATTTGTTCAGAGTGGCGATGTGAAGAATCTCAAAAGATTTACCTCAGTCGCAAATACAGTTTATTTGAAAAAAATTGACGATCAATTCAATATAAAAAAATTAATAATTTAAATACATGAATAATACAACTTTGGCATCATTTTCTAGTTTGAAGACTAAAAGGAGAGCAAAATAAGCAGGAGATCAGGAGTTGTTTGAGCGGTAACAACTCTCTGCATCAGCCTACAAACTGAGCCCATGTTCGAAAACCCAATTATTAATTTGTTTTCTAGACATTTATCTTACGTTTTATATAAGTATGATTATTTCTGTAAACATGTAAAGCGCATTGGTATTGCAGATAGTGATGAAATGCGCTATATAAAAACTAAATATTAATTATTATTTACCTCCATCCCCTTGATTCTATTGAAATTATATTCAAATTTTAAAAATGTATAATCCCTCATCTCTCAGTCTCTGCAAAGTTATTCAGTTTATCACCAACAACATTAAGTGCAAGGCTCAACTCAAGTCAAGATCTATCATCTAGCAGTATCTCTTTTAGTTTATACAAGTTCCCTGTTTTATTCAGTTTCCCTGTGACTACATGTAATGTCTACATAAATGAGTGATTGTTAAAACTTTCTTAGGATCCTCTTTTGTACTCATTGCTGCATCACGTTGAAATATGCACGACTTCGAATGATCATGTTAGCATATGAAATACACTACCATTGTGCCTTCCAATGAACAACAGTCACGATAAAATTTAGACTCGTCATTTATTTTTTTGGTAAGTCCTCATTTTTCATACGTTTTATTCCACTGGCGGAGATCGACAGTTGGATTCGTTGAAATTCATATTATTTTCTCTTCTTTATTCTAAAAAGTATTGAAAGAGTGGCTTTCCTGCAACATGTTTGTGAAGTCGAGTCTTGCAGTTTTTATTGCAAAATGGTCTCCATTTTGTAATGATTGACGGCTGTGCGGCCCGCTACACGCATGTGTTAGTAGTGGGTGCATATGCGCATATGGAGCCAGACAAACCCGCCCTGGACAAACCCGCCCGCCACCTGCCAACCTGCCCGCCTACCCTGACAACCCGCCCAAGGTGATTGTCCAGGGTCAGTGCTGCGGATCGGCACACCCGCCCACTTTGATATTTTGTTTCTAACTACTCCATTTCAGTTCATTCACAAAGTTTTGATAATCAATGGATCACTTGCCTATCATTTATAATTCTAATATTTTATCAGTTGAAATCAGGGTTAAAATTTTGGGGTTTATTTACTGTGAAATATTTGCTTTTGATGCTCTTGCGAACCCGAAGGAAACACTCGACACCATAAAATGTAGGCTGAATTTGCTCCAAATTTTGAAATGTTTGCTATAAAATGTGTTGTAGTATATCTTAGTATATAATTGAAAAACAATAGCCTCCTATTCCAGTTTTATCCGACTGAAAAACTGATTTCTGTACATGACATATTAGTAATTTCCCGCCGCATCGCCGTGCCTGTGCATGAGTGTTGTGAGTTATCTGTTTCAGTTTCAGATTTTCCCACTTTCTTTCGAAATATATCTTACCTCCTTCTGAGCTCAACATATGTTGTGTGAAATATATTTTCCCATGACACATTTTGAGCTCAGAAGTAAAGAAGACATATTCGAAAGAAAATGGGAAAATCTGAAAATTTGTGTACAAAACGAATGGAGAGTTGTCCATAAGATCCTGCCATTTTGAAGTCCGTTGATGCCAATTTGAGGATCCCCATAAGAGGAACAACTAGACTTTTCAAACTTCCATACTCTCTTATTTTATAACCGATTTTGATGAAACTTTTTTTTAGAGATTGCTCCTTCATTTTCCTCTTCCTGTTAAGTTGATTCTCTCCTTGGGTTGGATTCCCTTTAAGAGCCTCCTTATCTCTCTTTCCCCCCCCCCTCTCTCTCTCTCTCTCTCTTCTCCCTCTCTCCTTTCCCCTTTCTTTTCTTCTCTCTCTCTCTCTCTCCCCTCTTTTTTTTTATTTTATTTTAGAGCCCCCGCCCCCCCCCTGGTAGCGCCTGCATACAATAAAATATACATCAAAAAATAAAAAAAAAAAAAAAAAAAAAAAGGCGCTTCTAATTAAAAAAAAAAAGGATGGGGAAGAATTAAGGGTGAATGTGATGAAAAGAAAGGACAAATCAGAGAGGGCGGTCATAATATAAATATAAATATATGTCCCTTCGCAATTTTTATGAACTCCAAAGTTAGCAGAAAAGGGCAGACATGACGAGATGAGCGGACGACCTAGCCTCGGTAAGCCGTCGCTCACTCTCTCACTCGCTCACTCACTCAGATAACTCACAAACACTCATGCACAGGCACGGCGATGCGGCGGGAAATTACTAATATTTCATGTACAGAAATCAGTTTTTCAGTCGATTAAACTGGAAATAGGAGGCTATTGTTTTCAATTATATACTAAGATATATCACAACACATTTTATAGCAAACATTATTCAAAATTTGGAGCAAATTCAGCCTACATTTTTACGGGTCAAGTGTTTTCCTTCGGGTTCCCAAGAGCATCAAAAGGCAAAATATTTCACTGTGAATAAACCCCAAATACTCCTTATTTTAACCCTGATTTTAACTGATAAAATATTAGAATTACTAATGATAGGCAAGTGATCCATTGATTATCAAAACTTTGTGAAAAAGAATGAAACTGAAATGGAGTAGGGTAAGGCCCCCAGTATTCGGTCCCTTAAGGGGAAATCGGCGATAATATGAAAACTTACCTCCTTTATCTGACGATCCACCCACCAGAAGAACGAAAAAATTATACTCTAAAAGATTATCAAAATCTTTTCAAATATTTAATTATGGTTAAAAAAATATCGCTGATAGAATGAGGAGATGTTTTCCGCCCGACAATCGGTTTTTGTGGCAAGTTTTCGTTCACGCGTGCTTTCCCTATGGCTATGCGTTTCGATCGCGCAGACTGAAAAACCCGCGATGCGAAGCGTCACAACACAAAACCCCGATAATGATAACTGGCTGACAATTGGGTACAGGATCGAATTTAAAATCCTTCTCCTTACTTTCAAGGCTGTCCATGGTCTAGCTCCAAGATATGTGACCTCCCTCATAGAACGACGCCGCCTACGTCCTGGCCTACGATCATCTACTACTGGCATCAATCTTCAAGTTCCTATCACACACCTAAGAGGATATGGAGACCGTGCCTTTTCATCCATTGCTCCACGCCTTTGGAACTCCCTCCCTTCGTCGCTTCGAGAAATTGACAGCATTGAACACTTCAAATCATGCCTCAAAACTCACTTATTTCGACAGATGTGTAGTAATTAACTTAATTTGGATGAGCCTGCGCCTTTGAATGTTCTCAACAGAAATATGGCGCAATATAAATGCTGTGGATCATCATCATCATCATCATCATGTGCAGGCGCCGCACTCAATCTCTCGGCGAAACCGAAAAGTGGCTAGCTAACATGCACATGTGTGTTAAATAAACATGAGTGCGTACCTTCTCTTTCACAGCACCCCAGAACTTTGGCTGTAGAGAACTGCAAATTATCGATGTGTGCATGAGCCTGAATTGGTGAGATAAGTTCATGAAAGTTTCTTTTTTTTCCTTTTTTTTTTTTGCATGGCATTCACAATCACTGATGTACACACACATGTATGGGAGCACTACAAGGCACACATGTGCAGAGTGGGTCACTGCAGTGAAAAGATGATTTATAAACTAACATAAGCTAAATGAACAAAGCCAAAATTATGACTAATTTGGTGAACAGTAAAATTTGGAGAGCAACCACGAAAACTAAATAAGCAATACACCCAAATAAGCGAGTGGGACTACAACTCAATTCACTCGATTCAAACATACCCGTAACAAGTACGCTCTTAAAAGCAACATTTAAGCCATTATTATTATAGAACTTACGCTTCATTCTGGGCTAATCTTTACTTCCATATTTATACATATCAATTAGGTTACTCTGTGGTCTGGAAGACGAGAAATCCCCGAAGTAATACTGACGTTCTTTTACATTTGCTTTTCTTGTTGTAATAATCCGCTTGTTGTGCCGTTGTGTGTAGACTCTTTTACAGCGGTTTTATTTGCTTCTTTATTAGCGCTCTATAGATATGCTTACGTAGGGTAGAGTTGCAATCAATAACTAACGACTGGGAGCATTTAACTAATTGACCACAGCCTTTACTGTATCCATGGATGCAAGCCTAAACATTCAATTGATAAAGTGTTTAATATTAAAGATGAAAAAAAAAAAGTGATCAATTATATTTTACTTTTATCCCCAAAGTCAAAACGTTTTGTTTTACTGTTTTGGTCAATTCTGAATATAATTTCAATGATTGAATATACTTATTAGTGAACAAAACGAAAGAAAATTACAAAACCCCATTATGTAGCGTAATCTCACAAAAAAAAACAACCCCCCCCCGCCCCCGGCCCCCCCCCAAAAAAAAAAAAAAAAAAAAAGAACAAGAAAAGTAAAGAAAAAAAAGAAAAAAAATAAAGAAAAGAAAAGAAAATAAGAAGTATTAAAAATGACAAGTACAAAAATCTCAAGGTCTAGGCATTTTTTTAGTTGATCACAAATGAAAGTATCCAACTTCATACAGGAAAGGAGGACGGAAGCGATATCGGCTTTTCGTGATTTTGTTTTAATGTAGGCCTACATGTATAGGCATTTGTATATTATTCTTTATAAGTTTATAAATCTACATTATATTTATATTACTTTCGTTTTTCGTGTGTCCTGAATTTAAAAAAGGGCAATTTTGTAAGCCTATAATTATTTTCTCAGGTGGTGTAGACTTTGACCATCTGAAGATATAAATACTATAAATAAAAAATAAATAAATAAAAATTTAAAAAAAACCAGCAAGGAAAAAAGAGGGAAAAGGTTATAATATTTAGTAAATACATGGTGAAACTAGCTTGAGGGAGTGAGATAAAGAGAATATATCAGTCCATATGAGTTAAATATATATATATATACGCCTACTGCCCGGAAACGGGTTTGACACAGAAACTTTTAGGAATGAGATACATGTACATACATTTCGAAAAAAACTGTTATACATTGTGCAATATTTCCAACTTAATTAAGAGGTTAACAAGCATGTAGTAAAAACTATTCAAAAGTTGTGTAGAGAACTCACACTTGATTTCATACATATACATTTTAATTCATTCATTTAAAAATTTAACCTTTTCATTGATTAAACAGTTAACAAACATATAGTTAAAACTATTTAAATGTTGCATGGAGAACTAACAATTAATCTCATGCATATATGATTGTTTTTTAAAAAAAATAAAAAAAAACACAGATAAAAACTTGAAAATTTGACAGACTTCTTCTGACCAAAGCGTAAGAAACTAGACAAGCTATTTCCCTTGTCTTTTTGAGTGTCTTTTACAGCGCCTTAGACAGTTTTGCATGATCCTCGTCTCATCTACTTTGCTGCACACTTCAGACATAAGCTCTCTCCATCGTCGCCTGTTCTCTACTACTGTTTTCCACTTCTTCAGGACATCTCCTCTTCTCAATGTTGCTTTCTTTGCGTCCTTGTATCGCAGAAGTGGTCTTCCCACCTTCCTTGAGCCAGTCTCAAGTTCTCTATATAATAGAGCTTTTACTGGTCTAGCATTGTCCATTCGGGCGATGTGGCCAATCCAACGCAGTCTATCCCTCGTGAGGATAACTTCCATATCGTTGACACCTTCACGTTGCAGTACTTCATCATTTGTGATGAAGTGATCCCACTTGATCTTCATTATTGAACGTAGATGTCGTTGTTGTATGGTGCGTAGCTTATTGACCTGATGCTGATACAAAGTCCATGTCTCACAGGCATATGTGAGAATTGGCATGACACATTGGTTGTAGACTTGACTTTCGTTGCAATGGTGAGGTCTCGGCAGTCAAACACCCTCTTCCTTAAAGGCCCTCGCAAGTCGGAGATCGTGGGGAATGCGCGTTTTTCTTGAGCTCCATTGACTCATACACAATCTACATGAGGCTTACGCAAGGGTCGGCCTACTAGGGATTAACATTCGGACAGCACGAACATGACGAAATTGGCCGAATTCAGCCAGTCAATAGGGTCAATAACTTCGGATTAGTTTATAGACTCTCAACGGGTCTCTTCGTATTAATTCAAAGAGAGGACTTGTATAATGCTCCATTTCAAAAACAAAACATAGGTTAGATTTACTTCGGACTTCTGGTTAGTTAGTCTAGCCATGAAGGATTATACTCCAGACACCCTGACGCCTGGAGATTACGCAACACGCCGGGCTCTGATTGGAATGTTATCATTTCACCCGAGATAAGGTGAATTCCCCATGTTTTATCAATTATACGTCCCTTTAATCTCCCAAATGCACAAGCCGCTGCCTGGATTCGGGCGGTTAATTCCTTATTCATCATGCAGTCTTTTGTGACATAGCTTCCAAGATATTTGAAGGAGTCTACTCTGGTCAGCGTGACACCATCAATATGGAAATCAATTTGTGTGCCAACAGACATTGTCTCAGTTTTTGCTTTGTTGATACCAAGTCCCATTCGTTTTGACATTTCATTGTAGGCTGTAAGAAGTCTTTGAAGATCGTCGGCATTCTCACTGAAGATAGCAATATCGTCAGCATACTGGGCTTCTTGCAGGTACGTAGAAAGAGTCTTCCTCTTGGCTTTCAGTCTACGGAGGTCAAAGATGTCTCCATCATAGCGAAAGCGTACTTTGATGCTGGTGTTCTTTTGCATATTTCCAAAGGCAAGTTTAAGTAAGACTGCTGCGAAGATTCCAAACAGCGTTGGAGCAAGTTTGCAGCCTTGCTTCAGACCGCTGTTGTACTCGATTTTGTCAGTCAGTTCGCCATTGATGAGCAGTCTGGCTTTCATGTCTGTATGTAGAGCTTTCACTATTGCAACAAACTTTTCAGGACAGCCAATTTTCCGAAGGATAAGGTAGAGCATCTCACGGTTAATGAGTTAAAGTATATCAACTAATAAGCATACTTTCAGACCCTAGGTTAAAGAGAGAATTGATATTTTAGAAAGTAAAAGAAATCATTGGTAGTTAAAAAGTTAAACTAATTGGCTAGCTACACGATGTATGTTAAGGGTCAATTTCTTCTTCATTGCTGGCACTTCTAGGTGGAATCCAGTGTAATAATCAAGGTGAACGATACTCAACGCCTTTTTTAATTGGTCAGCTCTGTGCTTTTGCTTTTCTATCCATATTCCAACTTTAATGACTTTTTACACAACTTGTACGTAACAGTTATCATCATCGTATTGCATTTTTTTTTTTATATATTTCATTGTATTCATGACTGTGATTTTGTTTCAAATCTAATGCTTAATATTCGTTACTACACTGTTATTTTACCTCGAACATTTATTTTTCAGTATCAATTGACAATGTATGCCAATATTCATTCTATTTTATTTAGAAATTATGAATTTGTATAGGCCTACTTTGAAATCTTTGTTTGTGAAAATTTTCACTAAACCGAAATGAAGGAATGAATGGAGTTGGGTCTTGGTCTTGATAGAAAATGGTTGACCAGAAAAGAAGGGGGAAAATGACAGAAAAAAAAAAAAACATTCAGATGGGATAAAAGTCACCGTAGGGATATAATAGATTAATTCATCTTTCCATATCCCACAAAATAATCGTATAAAAACATGATTAAAAAAAACAAAAAACAAAAAAAAACAAAAACAAAAACAAAAACAAACAAACATTTACCGTTTGACAAAAAAATGCAATAAACGTGAAATATGAGCAACCTATTACAGAGCATAGCGTTGTAAAACATAAATTCCCAGGGTTAGAGTTTATTAGAGGTACAGGACAGACAGACAGACATTTGGACATTTAAAGAGAGAGGGATCGGAGAGAGAGAGAGAGAGAGAGAGAGAGAGAGAGAGAGAGAGAGAGAGAGAGAGAGAAAAGTTAGAGGTAGAGAGACTGGGAGAGGAGGATGGATGGTAAAAAAGAAAAAAAAAAAAAAAAAAAAACTGGGCCAAGCAATTTGTCTTAAGTCTAAATAATTTTTCTAAAATTTTGCCCCGGGGAAAAATTCATAGCCTTTATTCCAAACATATTAAGCACTTTGTCTGAGCTCAGAAAGCATTAAGCAAAAGTCTGAATTTTATTAATATTGTTATTTTTTTAATTTGTGGTCTCAAACGAGCTTGCCATATAATCAACATCCAAATTAAGCCACTAGGTAGTAGGCTTAAAGTTATGATAAAATTCTCTTTTTTTTTTATGTGCATATTTGTAGGCGCAACTCCATTTAGGACTTTTAACTTCGCCCAAATCTAAGAATTTATTCTTAACTGTCAACAATAGGCTAAGAAAAAATTCTGAAATTAAAACAAAAATTAATTTTAGAAAAAGACTTTTAAAAAATTTAAAAAAAAGGGTAAATTTCATGCATTAGTCCAACATTAGAATACGGGCCCTGACCAGTATCACGGTTTTAGAGTATTCAAAGCGACATCATCTTTCAAAATGAATGGCGCCACCAAGCAGATCATCCTCCGCCTCCTCCTCCTTTTTTCCTTCACTGCTGATGTACTCATCATCACCGCTGCACTTGTAGACTGCGCCGTGAGATTGTTGGGACCTGTTAAATCAATAACCGTCAATGCTGACATAAGAACAGACAATCATTGACAATGCAAGGGACGAAAGAGGTAAGGATAAAATGAGCACACGTTTAATCGATCGCATCCATTCCATGCAGTATCGGCAATTATCGGTCGTCAGCTACAAAAATTCTAACGCGGTTTCTCTCCGCCATCGCTCAACCCGTCAAGATAAATGTCACTTTCTAATTCCCGTGATCAGAAAAACATTTAACTTTTTGGATGTTCATTGCGCGTGAAGTGATAATGACTACCATTTTATAGGATTATAACGCCTTTCATCGGCGAATGTTTATTATTCGTTTACTGGATTCTGTGCATTGGAATTTATTAGTTTGTTTGTGTATTTTTGTGATCACTGTGTAAACGGAATCGCTCTACGGATGAATGGCAAATTTATGGTAAGATGATTTGTATTAGCGGTTGTAATGATGATAGACTCATGTCGTTACCGATGTATATAGATAAAATATCATTAAAGGACCATCCTTTTACTTTATTAAGATACCAATTGATTTGTATAATAATTTGTTTGGAAATTGGTTTAATTGAAGGGGGGAAAAAGAGCATAATGCAAAAGTAATTTTCAGCTTAGTTTCAAAGATTATTCGGTCTAATCATATTTGATGATTAAGATCCCAGAATTTAACATCAAAGTTGTAGTTTCATCAGATCTGAGTTATATCACAGTATTACAGATTCCTCAATATAATTGTTTGAATTATTTATTGCCAGTGCCAGAATTTGGAAAATATAATGAATCGTAGCAAATATTTCAGGATCATTATGCATGTCCCTGTGTGTCTTTCTGTCGCACCAACCCTCTCCTCCTCCCCTCTCTCTTTCTGTGTCACTCCATCTACTCAGTCCTTTTATCGTTTTAATTTGTGGTCTCATAATTCCTCGACTGTTCCATCAAAGGAATTCCAAAGAATAATAAATAAGTTATCATGTAACGGCAGCAATACCAATAATATATTCATGTCTCGATCACAACATCGCATCAATTACAATCATGCCTGTGAAAATAGAACCATCCTGAAATTTAGATGGTCTCCTTTTTCTTGAATGACGTTCGTTCGTCTATACATAGCATTCTGAAAATGTCACTGTAGTTGTAACAGAATAAGCTTTTGCTGTGTAGTATTAAAGGGTACACCCTATTAGTTTTTCCGATGTTGACAGGCTGAGCTTTTGACATTTTCATCGTCCACTTCCACTAAGCATTGATATACTCGATGACAGGCGGACTAGCCTTGTATCATCGTCAATCCAGAAAGGAGAAGAAAGTCACGGCCATTTTATATTTGGCAGACAGGCTCTTGCATTCAGTGGCAGAACCGGGATTTGAAAGTAGAGGGGGGGGGGCAGTCTGCAAATTTGAAAAAAAAAGAGAGACAGATTTTTCTGATATCGAAAGTTACAGTCAATGTGTTGTTTCAAACAAAGGGGAGGGTCGGCTTTTACCCCCCCCCCCACCCGCCCCATACCGACCCGCCACTGCTCTAGGCTTCTTTCGTCTCTTTTTCGTTTTCCACTTGCATCTGTTATTTTCTCTTCACTTCACTTCACGTCAATTCATTTCTCTATTATTTCATTTTATCTTCTCTTTTTTGGGAAAAAGTATTGAAGTAGTGTTGTTTGTTTTTAGTGAAAGATATGCAATAAATCTCTATTAAAATATAATCGCAACGTAACATAATGTATTATGGCTTAACCAGTCACCTTTATTCTCTTAAAATGACCGTCCTTCAAATTCAATCCCTTATCTGTACATATACTTAGGAATATTATTGGTCACCCAAGAAAGGATAACAATTCTGTCGACGATATTTTGAGTATCGAGTTGCACTTGTGCTGAGGAATTAGTCTGCATTAAATTTATGTACATTAGACTTTGTATTTTCTCTATCCATTTAATTTCACATATCCTTGTCCTTGCAGGACTCGAAATATCAAGTTGATTATCATTTGATTCAATTATTAATAAATGTAATACTAATAGCAATAACTTTAATAAACGTTGAAATTATGAGAAGAAAGAATGCTTGCAAATGTTTAGGCCTACGCCAATCATTTCCAATGACTGATTAAAGTTTAAGTTAAAGGGATATTTTCAAAGATAACATATTTCCCAAGGTTGTTAGAACAAAAAAAGTTTTAGGAAGTTACACAAAGTTTAGGCCTAAATGTAATTTCCCAATTGAAGATAATTTCCGTGAATATTGCAATTTTTTGGATAACAAAACTGAGAGAATAAAATTTCATCAATTTCGTAAAGCTGATAATTAACGCTGATGATACCCCTTCTCTCTCTCTCTCTCTCCCCCCCTCTCTCTCCCTCTCTATCTATCTATCTGTCTATCATCTATCTATCTATCTTTCTATCCATCTCTGTTTATATATATATATATATTTATATATATATATATATATATATATATATTTATATATTTATTCGTCTATTTATCTATTATATCTATCTATCTTTCTCTGCACCACACTCTCTACTGGGCCAATAATTGCAGTCAACGGATGCGGGAACCAGATACTTTGCCACTGAGATTCCGCGGATGCTTTTCGTTTCCCGCATCCTTGGAACACGGTTGCTAGGGGGAGAGAGAGGGTGATGATGATGGTGGTGGTGGCGAGCATGAAACTAGGCCAGTGTATATTACTTAGGAATGTTTAAAGGGGTGTGTCGTCAATATAAGATCAAGTTCAAAACATCCTGCAACACCCATTTAACTCCTTAAAACTTTTTATTTTTTGGTGGATGATGATGAAGGACTTTTGGTGAATGAAGGCTTTTATTTCTCTCTCTCTCTTTCTCTCTCTCTCTCTGGATATTCTCTTAAACCGACTATTTTAAAAAAATTTAAAAAAAAATCTCCCACCATCTCTCAAGCTAATTTCCAGCATTTTCATCTTATTGTGCTTTATGATCAACACTCTCTGCACAATTTACTCATGATGCCCACAATCAACTCTTTAGATGGAAAAAAGTTCCGGGGAAATCCCTGTTTTATAAAATGAAATTATGCATCCACTTTCACGATGCCAATATTGCAATTTGCTTGAATTTACAATTATGTAAGTATTGCATTGTATTATGAACAATACTCGATACAATTGACACAGCTCAGAAATCATGGCTTCAATCAGCGCTGTATTGTGGGGTATATATGAGCGAGAGTATATCTTTTCTGATGCAATTGCCAATATGTGACGACAATACATTTATGTTTTTCAAATAATTGCTTTATCATTGCAAATATATAAGACCTTGATATAATGCAATTAATATCCGGTTTGCGCCGCAAAACAGTTGAAATAGATATCCTTTCAGCCCTCCCTCCAATTAGTCAGGTTTCATTAGTGAGTCGTTGATCCTATCTAATCTGGTATCATAGAAATGAAACTGTTGCTAAATCATGATAGAGTGGGGATTAAAGGAGGTTCAAGTTTGATTGATAGCATATCATTACTTGATTTAGATTACATCCACGATGCCTGTAGTGTTAACTATACGAAGTCCATAAATTGACTAAAATAGCCCTAGATGAAAAGCTGTAAATACCCAAAATATGTATAAATAGCCGTTCGTAGACATAATATTCATAAAAAAACGCCATGCTTATAAATTATATATTATTTTAAAGAAAACCAGATAAAATTCTGACATACCTTTATGATTTTATCTTATTTATTTGCTCACCGTAAAGTTGTATTCTATGGTAGCTTTAAAGTTTGTAAAGTGTATGATTTTGTTGATGCACAACATTGGTCACGTTGATTGTTTTTGAAAATTCTATTCTTATGAATTTTTATATTATTATTTTTATGTAAATTTTTTAATCTAAAAATGAAATGCTTTTCATTTCAGATAAACAAACCCCATCTCATGTGCAAACCGTATAGCTTGTTTATCATTTCAACTTTTGAAATAAAGTTGTTCAATAGCTCTAAGAAGATCAATTTTCTCTGTTTGTTTGTTTTTTAATGTGATTACTTATTACATAATTTGGTGCTATCATGTAGTGAATGAATACAAAAAAAATAAATAACAAACAATCGTGGACGTAAATTTACATGTCTTTGTTAAATTTTGAAAGACGTGATTTTTTTGGGGGGAAAGCAATTTACGTCTGTCATATAACCTCCTGAGAAGGTATTCATTCATGCACTCATGCATTTCCAATGAGAAAATTTGATCGATTTTATATGTACAAGAAATGTCAAGGTATATTACTTTTCCCAGTTTTCAAAGTTATATTAAATCAAATTAAATTGGTAGAAGCGCAGAATTAGAGAACAACATGGGAAGTAATTCAAAAAAGGCAACCTTGAAAGGGCAGCCTTTTATATTTCCTTGAGCTCGATGTATTTTTTCAACAATTTCATCATAAAGGAAAAATCTCCTTTGAAATGCTCAGCATATGGTAGTGGTAGCACATGGATGTAATTAATCAATTATTTCATCAATCGACTCCCTACCCCGCGCTCACTCCGTTTGTTGAATCATTTAAGATGAGTGACATGCACTCACTGCAGCTGAGCATATTAATTCATTGTATCGTCTAAAATCTATTTGAGGGATGAGGGAAGGGAGAGGTAAGGGAGAGGGAGAAAGGAGATGAAGGGAGACAGAGAGAGAGTATTTTAAAATTCCATACATATTCAGAGGAATAACGAAAAATTACGAATGAAAGAGAGAGAGAGAGAGAGAAGAGAGATGGAGAGAGAGAGCAATAGTCTTATTAAACAATGACAGCATGATTAATCACCATGTCAAGATAGCTTTCGATATCTTTCATGTAAGAGCATATCGAATTCCATTTAGTCCGTGATATACAGCGGAAACGCGGTGAGTTCTAACACCGAACCCGTAACCGCGGATGTATAACGAGCGTATCGCTGAGTTGACGTTAGAGCAGCCTCTCTCTCCGGAGGTAAAAAAAAGGAAAAAAAAAGAAAAAAAAGAAGAGAGAATCCATGATGGAATGCCACACAATAATCTTACACACGTCTTTTCATGCTTGCAGAGTAATATGAGACTACTTGATATATACGGTATTTAACTATTGTGTTGTTCCTTCTTCTTATTCTTCGTTTATTTCTAGATGTCGAACAAGACGCGGTTGCCTGCACTGGATGGCAGCAAACGCGATGCCAAGTCGTCCGCCTCGGCAACGGGGGCGCCATCGAAACTAGGCAATAATAAGATCATCGATCCGTCAGATCCAAGGCGTGGTCACATGAGCAAGATGAAATTCCCGAACATCAGTGATACATACCTCTACAGCCAACAGGTACAACATCCTTATACTCTCTATAAAAAAAATGAAGGGTCAAAATGACTCATATCCGTGGCCCATGGGGTCATACACTCCTGGATGGTGTTTCACCAATCGTTCCTATTAAAAAGATACGAAAAAATTCCCAAAACTGGACTCAAAATTTCCCGGAATTCAGTGGCATTTCCTGGAATCTTTAAATTTGTTTTAAGATAAACTTCAGACAATGGTATTATACGATTTAAGTATGCCTATTGGCCAGAAATCAAGGAATTTTAAGACCTCTTTTGCCTGCGCACCTCCTAAAATAAGGACAAAAACATTTATGCGAGCGCGAAGCGCGAGCCGAAAATTTGTTGAGCTCTAAAATGAGGCAAATAATGTTATATATATCATGAATATTCAACTTTGTTACACTTGATTTTCAGATTTCCCGAAATTTCCTGGAATTATTTTACTTCCTGAAAATTTCCTTGAAAATACCAAAATTTCCTGAAATTTCCTGAATTTCGGGAAGAATGGAAACACTGCATTAAGGCGTCATAAATTGGCGAGGGATCTTGTTCTCCATTCTATTTAATTAATCAGGATTTAAATTTCCAATATAAGTTTTATAGTGATTAGCCTAATATTTCACCGGACTGCAAATTACAAGTATTTAAGTCCTCTCTTACAAAATAGACAAACATTAGAAAATCAATTTATCGAGGAAACACCTCTAAAATCTCATCTTCGATATTGCAGGGGGAAAAGATATGAATAATAAAGGACGCGACTTAATTTTTGACTTCTTCGTCAACAAGCTTTTTGTTGTTTTTCGTTTTTACGGCGTTGTCATTCATAACTTTTATAAATATTTACGCTATTTTTTCTGTCCATGGCTACAGCTCCTGGTGGATACGTGTATCGCGCTCCATGGAATCATTCTCCAGGATCTAAGCATGGGCAAAAGAGAGCTTCTTAAAGATTCTTTCTTTATCCAGGGAAGATTCTACGAGACAATCACATACATCATGAAACAACAGGACAAAACGTTAGACCAGGTATAATACGAGTGTCCTTTTTTTTTTTTTTTTTTTTATCCATTAACATTTTAGATATGATAAGAACATTTTTAGAAATTTATTTCGATTCATAGCTGTTGGAAACTATACACAAGACTAAGATGGGTGGCATTTTGTCCTTTCACTTTTACTGTCTTCCTGAATACCCTCAAAATGTTTGCATGTTTTGTAGATTTGAGAAATTCTCTCACTATCAACCCATTATAAAACAAAGTTGACAATTTAGGGAATTTGTTAAGCCCTTTCCGACAATTTTTTTACCCTGATGTAAAATTTGATATTTCACAGAATGTGATGGTGAAAGAGTGTTTGAGGGGGTAACCTCAATTGTTTTGTATATTTAGTAAGCTTATAGTTTCATTTTGATCATACTAGCGTGTACAGGTCAATTTATTTTAGTGAAGGGGTGCAATGTGGCATTGAATGCTTGCCTGACACAGCAACATTAGTGCAGGTAATATGGGACATCCATAATGGCGGAGATGATTCTGGTACTTAGTATTGGGATGAGACATTAATATCTTTGCTACGATTTTGGGGGGTATATTCACAGTATATAATTAATATAAATAACTTATTGTAGGCCTATATTGACTTGCATAATGAAAATAATATTTAAATGATATCTAAAAAAGAAATAATATGTAAAATACATAACAATGAAATATATAGTCAAAGGAATTACTGAATGGTCTTATAATTTCAAATTATATCTTAAAGTTAATGATTTTCAACATTTTAAGCAAATTCCAGACATGGTAGAGTCATTGTAGTAATTTACCATGGCACATGCAGGTAATTATGGGCATTTTGGTAATGACGTCAACATTTGAATATTGCAGACAGGGGGTTGGTGATAATTGTTTTTTTCCACATATAAGTTAGAAGCAGTAGATTGATTGATTCATATAAACAAAGATTAGACTGTGTGTCATTTCGTAGTTTTATGCAAATTAGCAATGAGCTTAGGGGCCTCATATTACCTGCATGTACCCTATAATGCTTACACGCAATTTAATAATTATTAGGCAAAATATCTATCTCTAGTTCAACCAAAATCTTTAAGAAAAGAAACATCCTTGATATTTCCCCTGAATACAGGTAATGATGGAGTACGAAATCCCAGGTTAAATACCTTCGGGTCGTGTTGTGCATCCAACCAAGATCGATCTCGTCCTCGCCCGACGGAAACCCGAGCTCGTATTCGTTCTCCTCTCCTCATTGCTCGCGGAAAAGAACGGCAGGGTTACGAACGGACTCGAGGAGCGTCCGATGCACATGGCCAGACTAGCCTACTTGGTCTAGAGCGAGCTTCCAAATGGGGCTTCTACCTGTGGATCGGACCCCATTGAGGAACTGAGACATTTTGAAATGATCAATAGTTATTCGGCTCTCTGGTGAAGCCGACGGACAAAAGAAAAACTATATTGTCTTACAGAAACACACGTTGGTGTTGCCCTCGCCTTGGGAAGGCCCATTCCATCGACGTTTCAGACGACGCTATTGTTGAACCCGCATATCACCAGACTTTCTGCTCAGGTTGTACCGTATCGACCAGAGATGACATGTGGGATGATAAGGATGATGTGTCGCTAGGTAAGAAGCGATCTCGACGAGGAAGAGAGATGAGATTAAAATTCACCTTTGACTCATCCCCAGGACTTTAAAAACGAGTCGATTGTGATTTAAAAACAACTCCAAATAGAATTGGAGATTTTGCTTCTTTTTTTATGCAAAGGGTCTCTTGGGCAAGGTTTTGTGATTATCTTTCTTGAAAAAAAAAATAATAATAATTCTGCATACTTCTATACAATTAGAGATTTACCATTGTTAGAATTAGTGTTTCATCGATAAAATTAACCTTCGGGAATGGGGAATATATTTACAGAAAGTTTGTCGAATAACCATTCTGAAACAAGAAAATTGATGAGACCAATTCAAGTATTTGTATAATTTCTTTTTTTTTTCATGAAAATTGTATATGTGAAATTACATGTAAAATTATTTGATATGATGATATGAAAAAAATAGATTCAAGTCAATTCCATTTAAGTAGAGGTAACGGATTTTCAACATAGCATGCACTATTTTTCAACCTAAATTTATTGTGTAATATTACTTTGTTTTTATTCTGCAGGTTATATGATTTCTACAGTGGCAGCGGGAGCATTCACACTGGCCTAGGGATGTGGGGAATCAGTGACCAAATCAAGAATGTGAGAACACAGCTCATGAAAATCAGGGACTATGTGGAGGTAAATAGATATATACGGACATTGATTTTTACGTGATTATACTTGTTCAAAAGTATGCCAATGATGTTCTCGTTTCAGACAAGTTACCGTTTATTTTAGATAAAATATTGAGGAAAATAGATTGGGCTAGAGAGGGGGAAAATAGAGAGGGAGAGGCGAGAGAGAAATAGAGAGAAAGTGTGAGATCGTGTAAATAAAAGAACTGTAAAATCAAAGGAAAGTAGAAGGAAATATACGAGAGACAGACAGAGAGCGATAGATAGAGAGATATAGAGAGAAAGAGAGAGAAAGGGAGAGAGAGAGAGAGAGAGAGAGAGAGAGAGAGAGAGAGAGAGAGAGAGAAAGAGAGTGAGTAAGCTGAAAGATCAAATTGAAATTGAAATTGTGTTACAGGTATCCGAACGCTGAGTTCCTGAATTAATTATGCTGGATTCATGCATACGTATTTGACTCGAAAAATTTAGTGACTTCACTGCAATGCTCAGTAATAAACAATATTACACAAAGTCATATAATTATATTATGTAAGTGTACATCAAGCGAATATATCGTTCTCCGCGTTGTTAAAAAAGGTGGTATCTCGTGTCTCGGAGACGTCTTAGAGACTCGGATATGTCTCCTATACGTCTCAAACGTCACCCGAGACATCTCCAAGACGGAAATAGAAATCTCATATAGATATGAACATGTTCGCTCTTCCCGCTACACATGAGACTTAGGAGATGTCTCAAACCCGCCTCAAACTAGTAAAAAACCGTCTCATGGCGAGTGAGATACCACCTTTAACTATCATATAAATGCATGAAAAATATTTTAACTTTTCATATATCATATCCCACCTTTTACAGGCAAGTCTGTTCGACCGTGCTCGTGCGATGCTGATGATGGCGAGGGTGATGTTCACGGATCTCGTAGTCGTGAAAAACCTTGAGCGAGATGAGATCGAGGAAACGAACTACATCAAACACCACATGGATGAGTTGAAACTGAGAATCGAAGAAGGTTTGAAACAGGGTGCATGGGACTCGTCAACGGATGATGATATCTACAGTGATGAAGGGAAATGATAACGCCATTTGAATATACAATTTTGTTATAATTCATAACGAACAATATATTCCTGTGGAGCTGGGCTACAGAAAACTGATGTTGATGTCAATGGCAATTAGAAGGAAATCAAGTACATGGCATGTACATGCGGCGAAGAGAAAAGTATACAGACCTGCCTCATCCTGGAGTTTACGAAGGGCTGGAAACAAAGTTGTTTTTTCCCCCGTTTATTTTATTTTTTTCATCGAATGACAAAATATTTACTTCAGAGAGCATCATGCACCATCGCCATGCTAGAAGCAACTTCTTACATCTAGTAATATTTTTGATATGTCGGACAAGCATTGGATGAAGCTTTAACATTTTGTTGAATAATTTCAGGTACAAATATTGGACAATCAATATCTCACTGGTTATTGAACACGGATGTAGTTTTCGTATTGAAGAGACACGGCCATCGGCAGTTGAGAAAAAAAAAATAGTGATTATTACGGGACAGTGTGGACATTTATGCTTTTTTTTTGTAGCGAGAAAGACGGTTCTCAATATTTTGAGAAAAATACATATAAAACTGATATATTCATGATTAACTAGGATGTGGTGGATCAGTAATAAAACAGTGATCTCCCCGTAGAATTGTATATGGTTAATCTTTTTATCTGTAAAACTGTATATTTTATTTATGATCCAACCTCAATCAATTTTGCCAAATGTTTGTATTTTATTTGCCTTATTTCCACAACAGTTCTATTAAAGCGAGAGTAAAATTATTGCATTTTTATGCTTTTGCCGCCACGCTCTGTAGTATACAAAAGCATCACATTTATGATTGTCTGACAAGACCAAGAACGTGTTTAATTAATTTGTCTAATTACATGAATTAGTTAGTAGCATTGATTTTGCATTTAATTATACAAATTACATTTTATGGGACACGTAGTCAAATCAGACAATCATTGAATCGCCTGAATTGACTCGTGTTTTTACCTATCAAGTCTCGAGTTTCCCCCGTGACTATATAATGGATATTGCAAAGAAGTTGTTGACAATACATCAAGAGAAACAGACTGGAAACAGATCGAATAACTTGAATCCACCACTGCCCCTTAAAGCGTTATATTTTCTATCATAACATCTGTTTTGAGTAGGATTTCAAAAAGACACAGCAGCGCGGTATCATTATTTCACTTTTCTTAGGTAATAATTACTTACTTGAGAAATGTAATACATTATGTATAGTGTTTTGGCAACATTTTCGGGGCAATTACGAAATTTCGAACATTTCTATCGATGGTCTAATTTGTCTTGTTAGTGAGAGTCATATATTTATGCTTCTCCATCAGGGTTTTTTTTCTTCTCTCTACCTATATCCATTGGCCTTATAATTTGCCTCTATACTGACCCGGATAACGGCCAATAATTACCGATGTATGACATTTTGACCGGATCTAATTTATAGAATTACTCCCGAGGACAAATAATTTGATGAGCAAGTGTTTATTCAATACAGGACCTTGTCGGTGAATTAATCATTTTGTAATAATATATGCAGTGTGAAAAAAATATGTAACTACACGTTAGAAAAATATACCCAAGGGCATTTTGTGAGAATTTTACGAATTTGTGGTAAATTACATTTTATGATTATAAATCATTAGAATCTGCATGATGAATCTAAAAGAAATTAACTTTACATTCTTATTCATTTATTCTCACAACCAGATTATTTACTAAAGCTACTGTATAAAACTATAGGCTTTTATATTAACATTTCCCCTAAGAAATTGGATCCTAGCCTCTTTCCACTTTGTGTACATTACATATCCTTTTTGCATATTTATTTCTTTGCTTGGTATAGCCTCCGACAATCTATGTGTAAACGAGGAACCACTTATGTTTTATTGAAATAGGAACGAAATTAAATACAATTTTAATCTGCAATAATTATGTTGTGCCGCAGTACAGTTCTGATAATCAAGATTAAATTCAGTGTAACGTATAGACGTGAGCTCATTCAAACAAATTCACTATGTACATTATCAACCTTATTATGATTGATTACCAATTTTCTGTGTCACTGTTATTTCTCTTGACAACGCCTGTCAAATTCTTTAAATTAATTTTCCGCTTCAATGACAATTATTGACATGCATACGTGATCTTTCAAAGTATTATTAACGTTTCCCAGCAAAAGGGATCGCATTAATCAAAATGTAGAGTGAATGATCGCAAGGATATGACATCATGGTTAACTGAGTCATTATTGGTGATATTTCTTTTTCTTTTTGTCATCCGAATAATTATCGTAATTATGCTGTATAGTAGATGTTTTGTCATTTGTTGCATTACCAGTCTCTGTAATCTATTCTTAAATGAAATTCACCCCACCAAAACACAAAAGGGGCTTTGTCCACTTTCCTACTACATTAATAATGGAGTGCCATTCATTGAAATACATAAATTCTCAACAATTATACTTTTGTTTGAATTTATTCCATTTATACCATTGATTAATTAAAATGAATATATAAATGTCGTCACCACCTCAATAAAGTTGTAGTTTTATAATCATATTATAATCAAGTGATTATATAGAACGATATCAAAATCGAGAAGCATATTGATTATGCCAATATTCATGATGGATGTACATGTATGTGTATTAAAAATTAAATATATTTATGAAAAAAAAAAGAAATAATTTCCAGTGGCTTACTGTGAATTCTGTGAATCGGTAGACTATAAACAAGTTGTAGAATAAATTTTAATGTAAATATCCTTCCCGGAACAGAATCCACCGCCCCTAAAATAATATGTTCCCAATTATATTCCCTTCGTACGTGTCATTATGGACACATCATACTGAAACTATATGAAAAATATAGTATTCCAATTAATATGGTCGCAAACAGTCCAAAATATATAGTCATAAGCAATAACCCTTTCTCCCCCTTTTCTGTCCTTTCTGATCAATTGATCAGACTTACTTTCTTTTCTCTCTCTCTCTCTCTCTCCCTCTCTTTCTCTTTCTCTCTATCTCTCTCTCTCTCTCTCTCTCTCTCTCTCTCTCTCACTCTTTCTGTCTTCCTCTCTCTCTCTCTCTCTCCTTCTCTCTCTCTATCTCTCTCTATCCTCTCTTCACTTTCTCTTTCTACTTCCCCTCTCAATTAATTTTTCAAATTTACCTATTGTATTATTATAATTGTTTATACTGTTGTATTATTAATTTGTTTATACTGTTATATTATTAATTTTCTCGCCTATGATTTACTCTTGTTTTGTTTTCTGATATTATGTATATGTCCTAATCAGGACCATGATGTAAAAACAGCCTCTGGCTGATCATGTTTTATCCTGAATAAATATTTTTCAATAAAAAATAAATAAAATAACCCGACAGATCAAATAAAATATTGCAAATTAAGGCATATTTCAAGTTGCATAAAATTATTATGAAACAATAACTATATCAAGAAAAAAAAAACCACCTCTGTAACTTTACCAGGATGTTGGGAAAGCTATTGTTTACCAATAATCGTGCAACGTCATTTTAGAAAAATCCGCCATTTTGTGCATTTAACCCCTTTGCACCGTATCAATCGATACATATAAGAAAAGATGAGAAAGAAGATGTTAAAGAACCAAAGGTTCGTATATTGATTATGGATCGTATTTTCTTTCTATAGCATCAACCTTTCACCTTCCACAACAGTCTCAGGAGTTTTTCGAAAATCTACAGTTTTCAATTCCCTGTTTCAATTCTTTTTAGTTCGGCTGTATATTACCTTGTTTTGGGATTATATGTCAAAGAATATAGCATTTGTGAAAATGACATGACATCTATAAACGATCGGATCTACAAATGAGGAGATGATAACATTCTTCATAAGGTAAGTGAGTATACTGCCCTGGAAAATCTGACAACGAAGGCATTACTATGATACTAATTGACTTGCTAATGCACACTTAAAATGTTGGGTAACTAGTTAGGTAATTGTTTGTTGGTTGAAAAAATGCACAATTCTGGTTGATTATTACCAATTACCCAAATCTTGGAAAACATTGCTTCAGGTGCCCGGAGTTGGTTAAAAGTTGGGCAAATTTTAACCAATAGTTGTGTGGACATTTTGTCAGCCAGTGTTGGATAAAACTTGGGAATTTTTTTTTGCTCAGCTATTTAGAAGTACTGCCTTGATTTTTATATCAACTTGCATTTGAAGATGTGAGTTTTGTATGTGACGTTATAATTATGAAACGATATTATTCTCCATTCAACGTTGCAACACTAGCTAATAATGGTAATCATTTTGAGCGTAACTTTGCTCTCTACCATAACATTAAATCACAAACTGGTATAGACAGAAATTGGTCACACATTTTACGTGTTTTATTTGGGAATGTTAAAGGGGGCTCCCATCCTCATGACCCCCTTTTGACGATGATGCGGCACCCAAACTATTTTTATTTTATTTTTAGAAATGAAGATTTTTAAAAACTAACACACTTTCTCAACCATATCCCAACATAGTTCATTGCAACATCATGACGTGGCACAAGAATGCAATTTATGTTCCAATCGAGACATACCCGTAAAAAGCCTTACATGAATATCAGGCGCCTCGACGCATTTTACATAGGCAACCACATTAATTAACCGCTAATTAACCTTCTATCATACATCCATCAGCCAATACAGACGACATTGAATTAAATATATTGCCATTCGGCATGGGATGTGTTCACATATATTTTGTATATTGGCATGCTGTCTTTGAACCTAAAAGAGCAGGCATAGGCCTATGTGCATGGGTAGAAGTAAGAGAAGGAGTATTTGGAGAGAGATAAACAAAGTAGTACAGGTAAAGATAGGGAGAGGTTTCGAATTGAAGGGTAGAAGTGTATATGGTATACAGAGAGAGAGAGGGGGAGGAAAGAGAGAGAGAGAGAGAGAGAGAGAGAGAGAGAGAGAGAGAGAGAGAGGGAGAGAGAGAGAGAGAGAGAGAGAGAGGGCGAGAAAGATATAAAGTGATGACAGAATAAGAAAATATACATAAAAATGGAGCAAACCTTTTTTTATGCTACAAGTATACAACTGTATACGTTCTGACACCCATACGAACGGCGGTATATAACGGACCATATGTAAAAGGTTTTGTTGAGATAACTGATGTGGTATTTCAGTAATGCTATGTTTGTCATGTCGTTTGGAGATGTAGAGTTATGATAGATATGTATATGCACTGGGTAATGAAAATGGAATTAATTAACGCACTTTCATAATGAACTCTACTTCTAGTCACTGTACAAACTACAGCAATATTACAACATTTCGTTATGTAAACTTTAGAAAATTTAATAACTACTATTACAACAACTACTACAACTACTACTACTACTACTACTACTACTACTACTACTACTACTACTACTACTACTACTACTACTACTATTACTACTACTACTTTCTACTACTACTAATACTACTTCTACTACTTTCTACTACTACATCTATTACTTCTACTTCAACTACTTGCCACCACCACCACCAATACAAATACAACGACTGTACATATAGTTCTCCTGTGTAATCTACCGAAACTTGTTATTTTTTCCGTTTCCAACAACCAATACAACAAATGAAAAATTCATGGTCACAATATGCATGACTTATAACTGTCACTCTTTCTCTATACATGTATTTCGTTTCGTCATTTATCTTACTGTTAATATCGGGAGCTGTAGGTTGAGGGTAGGACCGATATTATGAAGATGTTTCTCAGCAGTGATGCTGCTTCCACAACTGATGATGGTGATAGCTATGATGAAATCAATTATCTCCTGCTTCCCAACTATGCCAAATATTCCCCGCCCAAACCATGGGGTACGATTGACTCGGTGGGATTGGACGACCATAAATAGATCCAATATTAGAAACAGAAACCTAATTTATTGTGGCGCTTCTGTTCGGAAAAGTATGATGGGCTTGGTGATAATTTGTAATGCCACTGTACTGAAATAATGTTAATCCTTTTCAGTTGATGCCTAAATACCTCTTCTAAAGCTTCTTCTTCTTATACTTCTTCTTCTAATTGTTCTACAATCAGATAAATCCATAGATAGGCCTAAAGTAAAATGTGTTTCATTTATTTTTCTTTTTCTTTTTCCCTAATTATTCTCATCAATCTTTTTATTGTAGGAGAAGGGGAAGTTGAAGTAGGCTACGCGTCACGTAACATCTATCTGATTGTATTCTAAAACTGCTATAGGTTGTTGTATTTGCTTTGTCTGTTAACATTACAGATTAGGCCAAATGCGTGATGACACTTAGCTATAAAACTGAACAGCTACAAGTTCTGAATATTGCTCAGATTCCTATTTCGTCAATAAAAGGCATATTATACAAAAGTCAGACAATTACAACATCTTTTGACATAGGTATAGCGTATGTCTACTCAGTGTTTAAAAAAAAAAAAAAAAAAAAAAAAAAAAAAAAAACAGTATCGTATTTCGCAAATAGTGCACTTGGGTAAAAAAAAAAAATCACAATTATGACTTTGTAATTGAAATAAGGTAAACAAGACACAGGAGAGAATATTGGGATAAAATTATGACGATGGTGATGGCGAGAATAGCACTTGGCGAAAAGATGAAGCAGACTTTAATAATGATGAAGATGACAAGGATGGTGGTGGTGGTGGTGGTGGTGATGATAATGATGATGATGATGATGATGAAAAAGAAGATGATGATAATAAATTGTTACAGGTTATGATGATGTTGACAACTGCGATAATGACAATGTCGCAAAAGAAGTTGAGAATATTCAATTTAATTAAATTAAACATTTTTTTTTTTTTTTTATTTCCGTCCATGA
>CALNVZ010000174.1:27345326-27381298 GCA_940671915.1 Paracentrotus lividus | reverse complement strand
AAGGAGGTGACTTTGGCTTGTGGTGGTGGTTGACTATAATGATTATTGATGAGATGTATGAAAAAGAAGATGATGATAAATAAATTGTTAACAGGTTATGGATGATGTTGACCAACTGCGATGAATGACAACTGTCGCCAAAAGAAGTTGAGAATATTCCAATTTAATAAATTAAACATTTTTTTTTTTTTTTTATTTCCGTCCATGAACAAAGTGTAAAGTATAGCTCATACATACACATACATACATATACGCATTAATGAAAATGAAAAGCTTCATGTTTTAGATTTAAATTCTTTCTATAGCCTCTAAACCAGCCGTTCCTTTAAAAAAAAAATACCTACGATGGCAGCGTCACAGTATGACAAGCTACGAGACAAAAACAAGAAGTACCCAAACATAGACAACCACTACAAGTACAACCGCCTGGTGATGGAGGATACGTGTGCAGCTCTCTATGGCATACTCCTCCAAGACATTAAGATGGGCAAGACAGAACTTCTCAAGGAGCCCAAGTTCATCCAGGGGCGTCTCTATGAAACACTTACCTACATCCTGGAAAGACAAGGAAAGACCCTGGATCAGGTTAGTCACTGACGTCATGGAATGAGGGTAGGCACAAACCCATGGTTTGCTTAGTAGGGTCTGAAGTAAAGAACTAGATCCATTTGTGTACTGTACGTAGCTTCTCTCACCAATTTGACAAACATGACAAACAGTGAGTTTGGAGGCTAGCCTTCACTCTGGACTGAAGTTTGTTAAATGTCAATATGAGTCTGTGCTTATAGACTAGGAGGGGCAGTAGCGGATTCTGCATCAGCTCTGATAAAGGATCGTATCGGCCCATGCCAAAGCATGATAGTCGCTATTGTCCCAAGGCAATTGGGCCGACTAAATCCTTTGTCATAGCTGATGCTGGATCCGTACCTTCGAGATGTAGAGGTGTGGATCCTCCGAAAGTTAAACATTTGTTTACAGGTCACACATACGACTTCTTTTGTTTTGGATTAAACGTTCGTTAATTTCCAGGTAAAGTCACCCATCCCCATACCGCATGAGTATGTTTGTATATCCGTGCAACTATTTCATTACCTCGACTATAATACCTTGGATGATTCCTAAACATCTTGGTGACAACGATTACTACCTTGAGAGTATAGGCCTATCACTATATTCGACAATTAACAATTAATTTATAATAACCCCAGTATAACTATCCATGGATTATAATCGTGGTATCTCACTTGCCATGAGACGTGCTTGGGACAGATTTTAGATGTGTTGCGGAGACGTAAAGACATCTCCTAAGTCTATTCGACGTCTCGTGACTCGAGGGGAATTCGAACATGTTCATATCTATGAGATTTTTTCCGTCTCGAAAAAGGTCTCCGAGACGTGATATACCACCTTTATCATAGGCCAGGCACATGTGAATAATTATCAAACAATAAGACAAAATAGATATCGGAATCTTTATTATGAACCAATATTTGAAGATAAATCTACGCGCGGTATACCTTCTTTCTCTAGGTCATGATGGAGTTCGAGCACTCGAAGATGAAGTACTTGCGAAGTCGTACCATTGTTCAACCCCGTGTTGACGTGGTGCTTGCCCAACAGGAGCCTCAACAGCAGTTGATCTCAGCCATCATGATCCGTAAACGAACAGCAGGTTACGAACCTGATGTCCGCAGTGTCCGCTCAGATATGGCAAGGTATCTTTTTATTATTATTATCATCACCTTTTATAATCTAAATTTTGACTATTTAGAATGTGGTTGAATTGTTGACGCATCTTATTCTTAAATATATTGTTGGGAATGTTAAAATATTATGGTTTAAATAAATCTAGACCTGGTTAGCCTATCAGCAAGTCGGCATGGGAAAGAGTGTAGGAACATTTAACCCAGACTGAGTGTAATTTTCCGAAATCGTTATTTTCCTGAATGATGTTAGGCCTTATACATGATAATTAACATCCTTCTGGCACTCACCACAATGATGCGTTTACGTGGTTAAGATGCCTGATACCACTCGCATTTGAACAGTTCTTTCTTTTTTCCCCTTCATCTTTATCCCCCCTCCTCTCTCTCTCTCTCTTTCTCTCTCGCTCTCAATCTCCGTCTTTCCCCCCTTCATCCCCTCTCTCTGTTGGTCTCCCCCTTCTCTCTCTCTCAACCTCCCTCCCTCCCTCCCTCCCTCTCCGCTCCCTCTCTCTCTCTACCCCTCTCTCTCATCTCTCTCTCCTCTCTCTTCTCTCTCTATGTCTCTCCACTTCTCTCTCTCTCCCTCCCTCCCCCCCCCTCTCTCTCTCTCTCCCCCTCTCTCTCTCTTAATCTCGATCTCCGTCTTTCTCTCCTCCTTCACCCCCCTCTCTCTCTGTCTGTCTGTCTCTCTCCCTCTCTCTCCCTATGTCTTGCTCTCTGTCTCTCTGCTTCTCACTGTCTGTTTATCTATTTATCTATCAGGTTAGCATATCTCATCCTCGAGAAGGTCTTCCGTTTCGCTTTCTTCATCTGGGTGGGCACGCTGGAAGAGCTCCGACATCAGGAGATGACGAACAACCTGACCACTCTATGCGAGGCAGAGGGGGAGATCAAGAACCATCTCGTACTCAGGAAACACACCCTGGTCATGCCAAGGATCGGTAAACCCATTCCGTCGACGTTCATGACCACGCTGCTCGTGAATAAGATCTCTCCTGATTTCTGTATTCGACTTTACAGGGTGGAACCGGAGTCGTCGATGTGGGATGATAGGGAGGATGACGTCACAAGGTACCCTCTAAGTCCATTTACCATTTTGTCTTGTATCTATCTGTCTTGTATACCCATTTCGTCTAATATCCACTTGGTCATGTTGGTTGGACGCCATTTAGTTTACTATGTTTTAGATGAATTGGAAATGACCAAACTTTTCATTGTTTATGGACATCTGGACTAAATGACAATGATCCCTTGTGAGTATTGCACCAAGTGATAATTGGACCAAGCGGAAATGAGACCAAATTGATACTGTAGTAGACCAAATGGATTCAGCCGGTGTGGTATAATATAAGAATTAGACCGAGGGGATGTAAATTTGACCGAAAAGAAAATGTCATTTCCTTAAAAAGGTCTACATGGTCAAGATATTGTTGACTATGTAAATTATAGGTATTTATTGTCTTATCTTTATCCGGCAGGTTACACGATTTTTATAGCAGTGGTTCTCAACTGAATACAGGTTATGGTATGTGGGGTATAAGCGGTCAGATATGCAACGTGAGAAACCAAGTCAAGAAAGTACGAGATTATGTGGAGGTAAGATTGACTTCTTATATTCAAGAAATTATCTTAAAATGTTATACTTATAATTTTCCTAGGTAGACGTGCAAACTTGAAAATTTACTTTCGTTTATATCAAGGACGAGGCAAACGTTGCCTGGCACTAAAAGACTCAGGTCTCGGGGACGTATCCGAGGCTCCGAGGCGGAGAAAATCTCATATAGATATGAACATGTTCGATTTTACCGCGACGACGTCGCGGAAACTCGGGAGACGTCTCCACGACTAGTCTCAAACCCATCTCAAACCAGTCTTAAATTGATTTTAAACCCGTCTCATTGCAAGAGAGACACTATCCTATACCCCCCATGTCTGAATTATTACCCTGCTCGAGTTGGAGAAAGCTGTATAATGATCCTTTATTTGGCTTTCTGTTAATGTTTCAATATAATTACGCGTATATTTCGTACATTAACTTTTTCTCTCATAATTATAAAAGTCGGAAATGAGCCACAGAAAATATAATTATTGTGCTTTCCGTTGTCAAAATATCTGTCGCAATCAATACAACCTCCCTTTGGTTACGGATACAAAATGTACAATGCAATACTGAGACAATTGCAAAGACAATCATGAAATACAGCTTGACAACAAACATAGCAACGGACTGAAATATTAATTTCAATATACATTGGTGAATACAATTGGAGATTATTAATGAGTTCATGCAAAATTAATGTCGTTTATTATTATGCTGGTTCCACGAAAGTGGCGATTACAGACAACGCGTGACAATTTAGAGTGGGATGGGGGGATAAAAAAAAACAACAAAAAAAACAAAACAACGAAGTTCTTCAGATGTTCAAATTTGCCCACACACACAAAAATAAATAAATAAATAAAAAGCAAACCAGTTATGCTTACAATTTTAATTTTAAAAAGGGGAGGATATTATTTTTTTTTAAAGAAAAAAAAATGAAGACTCTGTTTTCTCAAGAACTCAAGGGTAAGAGGCATTCTCTCCTGCATTATATGATTATAGGCTGGTTGTCCGACATAGCAATAACAAATGTATGCCAACTGGTTACCAAATATTGTTTATTCTTTGATAACAGGTTGTTTCAGTACCTCGTTTCTATATCCCCAGGAAAGAAACGTCCATAAACCATAATAACTAAAAAATACCCTCCTATTGCTTTAGAATGTTCAACATAATGGTGGTATCTCACTTGCTATGAGACGGATTTGAGACTGTTGAGACAGTCGCGGAGAGTGGGTCTCCTCGACATCTCATGAGTCCTGGGAGAAATCGAACATGCTTCAATCCATGATATTTTTTTCTGTTGCGGAGGCGTCTCAGAGACTTTTCCGCGACGGAATAAATTATCGGAGACGTCTCTAAAAGTCCGGGGGGGCGGCGGGCTGTCATTGGACAGGGACTTGCGACGTTTATCCGACAAAAACTGTTATGAGCTACTTAAAAGCTTGCCATTTCTATTGCTGAGAGCAATTTTGTCGGATAAAATGTCTGACAAGTCCTTTGATGAAATGCCCCCCAGGTCGCAGAGACGTCTCTGCAAAGTGAGATACTACCTTCAGCATAATTCATGAAACTCGATCTTATTATTAAGTGAAATGATAGCAGTTTTCAAACGATTAGTTTTCAAGGACGGTTAAAAATAACGCCATTTAGTACACAAAGTGGTATTATCATGAACCCCAATGTCATGCGTTTGTGTATGAAATTCAATTACTACACAGAGACTGCTCTCAATCAATAAAACACACATTAATATAAACCCAGACGGCTGGTATACAGACAGATAATGACATTTTAAATGGAACCTAACCTTTCAGCATGACAGGGCCAATAGCCATGAACTTAATGATTCAATAGCACTTCAATAATTTAAAATACAACAAGTCATACTGGTATAAACGCAGGCCTTAAATTCGACTTTATTATGGTAACTTGTCCATAGTTTTACATCACAATCTACTTTGCATTGTCTGGGAGAAAATATGCTAGACAATCATTATGTAATCTAATTACACGTATTATTTATTCGTGACATATATTTTTGTTTGTTTATCTGTCCATGTTTAATGATATTCGCTTTCGATTGTATTTTAAAGATAACCATTATTCATACTTAGGCTTGATGAATTTAAGAATTCGAATGTTTAACTATCTTGTCTTCCATCTCAAAGGCGAGTCTGTTCGACCGTGCTCGTGCGATGCTTATGATGGCGAGGGTGATGTTCACAGATCTCCTGGTCGTGAAAAACCTCGAAAGGGATGATGCAGAGGAGACTGACTACCTCAAACAGCTCTTAGACGAACTCAAAGTCGAGATCCATCAAGAACTTGAGAAAAGGGAAGGACTGTCATCATCGGATTCAGATGAAAGCGATGACTAATTCCAAGGTCAAAACCAGTCGTGTGTTAGTCGTCGGTCTCTTTTCGTCTGGTCTGCGTTGGAAGTTCGCAGGAAATCCTTGGGTCGGGCTAAAAGAGCTGCAACATTTTTCAGGCGTGAAGGGGCAAAATGGTCGAACTCTTGTTACAACAATTTCGAAACACAAAGGAGTCTCCGCGACGTCTCAGAGTCACGTGAAGATCAAACTTTTGAGACGTCTCCGAGTTCCATAGACGTTTCCTAGTTGAGGGACACGCACTTGTAAAATACAAAAAACAAAACACGCACGAGCAGGTGTGACCACGACATGGAGTTGAGAGTATATATACAATGTTATGCTATAGTCACACAGACACTTACGTTTAGTTACGTTCTTGTCGTTTTATCCTTATTTCATCTTCTATTCCATCAATTCTTATGTATACATGTATATTTGTTTTATTGGATGAACAAAATTATCACTATTTCAACGTCTGATTATGCCTGGAAGGCATCAGTGGGGATCCACAGAAAAGAAAATTATTTGGACGCAACTGGACGTATAACTCAACGTAAAGGGCCTGCCCCACAGGAGGCGATCGTTGTGGCGACAACCTATGCATGTTAGAACCTGCCAGAATCGTGTCAGAATCGGAGGTGACCGAAGATCATATACGTATCTACGACTCTGTATACGATAGGATACGACAGCGACTTATTTCTAAGCAAACAATAGCTGGTATCCGACAATACAATAGCCTCGACCTTCGCGCATCTCGGAGCTGGACTTCTCTTGTCGCAGCTTAAAATCAACCAAAATATGAACTTGCGCACTGTGGCGATCCTTGCGACTGACACATGCGATCGAGTGTTTTCTACCTGACGATGGCCTGTCGCCTTTAGATTCGTGATAGTCCTCTCAGTCGCGCATTATAATTTGGGTCGTGAGTGATTTTTTAAAATTTCGAAAATTAGAGGCGACTGTACAGTATCTGAATGGGAGGCCGATCATGATTTTGGTGAATGTAGGTGGCGACAAAGACCGTAGAGGCTTAAATTTCACTGGCCGTTTGGTTCAGCGATGCGTGCAACGTACGCTGGAGCGCGGCAACCTACAACGGGCCGCCGTTCCACTCTGCTAAACACGTTCTATCTGGCGACAATCTACGATGCGTGGAAGCAAGTCGTTGTCGTAGCCTATCGTAGACAGAGTCGTAGATACGTATATGATCTTCTGTCACCTACATCCCGACACGATTCGCTGGCAGGTCTCTACACATCGAGAATAGGGTTGTCGCCACAACGATCGCCTCCTGTGGCGACAGGCCCTGTTTTAAGTGTCCGGAATATTCACCCTATTTGTACAAAGCACGTGAAAGATGAACCATCCAAATATAGTTTAGCCATAGCAATTTCAGCACACCCCACCCTTGTGTTGCCCTCTAACCCCTTAATTTTATACAAACGCTGTCTGGACCCTGGATCAACGCCGCTACACAAAGTATCTGATCGCGTCGAGAGTGCCGGGTGCTACTCACTTCGCGAGACGTCTCCGCAGACAGAATTAGAAATTTCGTCTCTTATGACGGAATTAAAGTATTAGAGACCGTCTCCGCGACTAATTTATGAAACAACTC
This sequence comes from Paracentrotus lividus, assembly GCA_940671915.1. Lineage (NCBI taxonomy): Eukaryota > Metazoa > Echinodermata > Echinoidea > Camarodonta > Echinidae > Paracentrotus > Paracentrotus lividus. The sequence goes on along the minus strand of CALNVZ010000174.1, from coordinate 27,373,996 downwards.
CATCTCCGCAAAACGTTCCGCGATCAATTTCTGCAAAAAAAAAAATCCGTCTACCTAATTAGGAGACGCTCCTGAGAGTAATCCGGAGACGCTCTAATATTATTTATCCGTCGTTCGCGGAAGACGAACTTTCTATTCGTCGTCGCGAGACGTCTACCGCAAGAGAGAGAGATAGCACCCTTACTCGATCTCGTGCATTTCGATTACAGGACACATCGCATAATACGAATTTATATATTAGAATGACAGATTATTTTAAATCTAACTAACAATTAAAAACTTTTTCAAATAGTCTTGTTTACCGTCATTATTATTCAGCAATAGGCATGACTTCACACCATTGTGGAAATATGAGAATGACACATAGACTCGGAATTCAAAGTCGTAACACCTTTGATGTAGAAATATAAGATGTCTCACCTCATATCATTGTATCATAGGGGAGTTGATTAAATTATTAACTTGTCCATTATTAGCGTTGTCGATGATACTGTAAAATGTTTAATATAACCATGAAGTAACGAACAATGTCATTTACATTTCGAGAACAGGAGGGGAGAGCGAGAGAGAGACGAGACGAGAACGAGGTGGGGGGGGGGACACGTCGTATGTTCGTTCCTCGGATCCGTTCGGTCGGGCAAAAGTGTGCGGTGGAGCTAGTGTATTATGGGAAACGAAGCGTTTCGCTTTAACTTCTGTTCATGATCTTTCTCATGATGTAAAATGAGTCTGACATGCAATTTCGTAAAACCCACTGAATACTCAAAAAAAAGGCCCAACGGTTGAATAAACACCTCTCCTTTGGATATTGAATGTTCAAAATAAACCAACGAATTCATTAAACAATTGGCAGATTTTTTGTTTCAGGTTTCACTGATTTTCGAAGCAACATCAAATGAACATACAAATACTAGAAACTTATGTAAGCATATTTATCAAAATCTTACTTTTTTCCAATTACCTGATCATATTTCTTAATAGTTTGCGAGAATTAATAATCGACAATGAAATACAGACAGTTTTCAGCTGAAGCTAGATGTCGTTGTTTGCTTCAGAATGGTCCATCCGTAGTTTCTTTATACTTGTGGACACCGCCGTTGAATCAACATGTAATAAATCTTTCCCTCATTTTATACTGTAATTATTACGTAACATGTGTATGTTTTGATCCAGCATGTCAGTTGTTTAATTTTTCATTTTTTTATTTAAAATCAGTATGGAGTGAAAAACCAGCGGAACAATGAGTCATGTTATCAGTTGCTACGCCTAATCCAGTCATGCTGCTGAAGAGAAAAAACTGTGTTCATATTTTCATTGCAAAAAAAGATCGAACCGAAATATAAATATGACGTGTCAGTGTTGAGATATATTATATCGCCACGTCCTTTCGCCCAGACATCACAGTCCCATTACCGAATATTGAATGCCGACATTTCAACCAGGAGAGGGCGATAGAACGAAATCCCCTTACCAGTAGCAACCCACAGCTCGCACGATTGGCATTGCCCAGTGGCATGTCCTTCAAAGTACGGTAATATGACATGTTGCCAAGCATATTCCATATGAGTTCTCAATTCAACATAAATACCGAGAGCTTTAAACTTTAAAAAATTGTTTATGTAGCTTCCATATGCGTGGCACTAAAAGCATCCTTACTTAAGGTCCTTATATAGGTAAATGAATATCTAATCATGTTCAAATTAGAAGAAACCACTATACTAAACCAAAGCACATAAGTCACTCACCTCTTTGTTAGATTACAGGAATTATGTTCTTTTAATAAATGTAAAGGTCCATCGTTATGCAGATACACGGATCACTTTACTTACGCATTCACCATAGAATCCCATGAAAGTGGGTGGAGAATATTTGTCTTGAATAAAGAGCTCAAAAAGTTTGAATTATGAAATGAACACCAACAACCTTAAAGAATAACACTAGACACAAACTGCTTTATGTTAGCAGCAAAGATCACAAAACATAGCTTAAGCAAAGAATCACGTCTTGAGTATCAAATTACAGGAACAGCAATTGTCTCAAAGAAAAACGATTTCAACATATGCTTCGGAATATCACATGGGGATGATAAAATTATAAAATCGGGATGTCTCAAATTGACCACATGCGTAAGATCAAAAAAAAATCAGTAACCATGTGAAAGACTAATTTGTGTTAGACTAAGAAATATCGTAAACATATGATCGAATCGAAAGTTATCTAGTAATTCAACATTATATACCTCATTGTCTGAATACTGGAGATCGTAAGTTTCGCCAAATCTGCCCGCACAAAAATTGTTTTGACACAACTTCACAAAAAATCCAAAAGAATAGGCGCAGCCAAGGCAGAATAATACTCAAAATCAACCATCATTCTCATACAACTTCCTAATCAGTCTCAATCAATTTGTAGTTCCGTTTGAGATTGGCAAATGTTACCTGAAACGACCGTAAAAATCCATCTTTACTATTAACATAACAAAATATTAACAATCATGACCACCAACCAACCAGAACATTTAGAAGAAATATTTCAATTTAAAACACACCCATTCATTTCAACATCCGTAATCAAATCCTTCTGATACCTAAGGCAAATACCTAATTACTGCAAAAAGAACTCTCGTATACAGAGCTTCATACGCAAAGAAGATTCATAAAATCTACCCTCCTGAATTGCGTCAACTACCCTAGCTTTTTACCACCTTTTAAGTCTAAACTGCACAGCAACGACCCAACTACATAAATATTACCACTTTTGTCTATGTCCACCTTATAGTTGTGTAATGTAATATTAGAATTTTTTCTATCATCTACAATATATTTTATTACGTTCCATTCATATCTCGTCATACATTTCACTGCATGCTTATATATTCTTTGACTATGTTAAATTATGAAAGTCTCTAAATTTAACATAGGCACCGTGCCATACAGACCAAGCCCCCTAGCAACCAATTATTAGTTGCCACCTAGCAAATGGAAAAACGCTAACACACTAGACAACGATATTTTTCTAACTCTAGATAAATTCTGCTTATATATTTCATATGTAACTGCTAATGATGATAATACATTATACGGCAATAAAACCAACCAATACCAAACAACATCGGTACACCGGTCCGACAAAATAATTCGTAAAACCGAATAGGAACTGATGTTTCCTGAAGGACCGGTTAGGACGGGTCGACAAGACGCAGCGCCGCCGTATTGCTAGACAGATTTTAAAAATAATTAACGGCGAAATATTTTCATGAAAATATGAGACGCCAGTTTTCGTCTACATTCAAGCAGCACTGACTCCTTACGAAGAACAAAACCATACACTTGTATTTCCACACTCGCCGATATCTCGCATCCTCCTATGATTGATTTATAAATAAAAATTGAAAAATAAACAAACTGACATGGCTGACTAAAACGATACGATCGTAATTCCTACGAACATAAATAAAAAAAAGGGAAAGAATTTCATACCTATTTTCAAACGGAAACAACAGTGTACCAACAAGGTCAAAAGACAAACATATAAACATCCTAGCGGCAAACAACCGCAACATCAGTTCAAGAAAAACCTTCTAATTTCACTTAGCTAAGCAGACACAACATACACACAATTCAAACTATTTAGAACGTAAGACTCTACTAGACTTCAAAAATTTAAGATACTACTTAGAAATATTGAAATCCTTACAAAAGATAAATGAAATCAAAAGCTAGTACATGAATCTATATTATTCAGAGATGTTGCTTCCAAATATTCTAAACGTGACAAAATCAATTCATATAGTTCGACGATTCCTTTTATCAGGTTTAAATACTCAGCAGTCAACAGACAATCTTTAACAAGGCAATCGAGCAAAAAACATGAAAAAAAGAAAAAGGTTAACGAACGCTGATTGTCCCATAAAACTAGCTCCACCCACTTTGCCCACCAAGCGAACACGCAACGAAATAGGCGAGAAACATACGTGTGGGAATGAGTGAGGGGGAGCAGTATATCTAGGATGATAAATAGATGGTGATTCCGATGATTCAAAAATGAACTCCTGCTCAATTTGTAAATTAAAACCATTTTTTTTATAATGAATCGTATTTAAGAGATGAAAAGAGATTTATATTTTGTATGGAAAATGACCATGTCGGGTGACATGACCTTCCAAAGCAACAACTATTTATTATGCTTTTGTCACCCGCTGACCAACATGTTAGTACTGTTCTTCTCTCTTCTAAATCTTTCTGTGTGTGTTTTTTATCATGTCATGCTTTTAAATGTATGTATCTTTAGTACATTTTATAAAAAATGTATTCTTTTTGTCCAAATAAATAAATAATAATAATAATATAATAAAAATACAATTTGTATGAATGAATACCAACCCACCTAGCCATGCGTTTGTTACTATTGCATAGGTAATGGGGATTAACTGGTTTCAGAGTATTTGATTATTTGAAAACTTAAGAACTACAAAATTTAAGAGTTTTGATAAACAGAAGATACAGATGATTAAAACAGTTCAAATATAGCTGAAATGAGAATCTTTATGCGGAGAGAAAAAGAGAGTGCGGAGAGAGGGTGTAGAGAATGTGGGATGAGAGGGATGAGAGGGGTAGTTAGAGGCTAGTAGAAATGCACGATGAAGAGAACATAGAAGAGGATAGAACCGATAATTCTAAAATTTCTTTCATTGCAATCACCATCACTACACATCACCACTACCACCACCATTATCATACATACCACCACACCAGCACCCTCGTTTATATCCATCACCATCATCATAACACACTAACACCATCATCTCATCATCATCCATTACCACCACCACCCCTCGTATTTATTCATCCACCAAACCATCACATCATCACCACACCACCACCAACTATATCATTAACATATTCATGCCCCAAGTCCTCTGGTGATCCTTTCTATTTTGTTGTTCAATAAGTATCCAGACTAGAGAGTTAAACATTAATCTCTAATAGACCAGATCTTACTAACATAATTCCAAATTCTGGTAACTTTTTCCTCGCGACATAGTAAAAAGGTATTCAAAAAAACCTTAAAATAAAAGAATGAAACTGCAATACAGAATCCAGTTTGCATACATATATGTTGTAATGTCAGGCAAGCTGTTATGTTTGTTTAAAAAGATTGCATAAAATTTGAATATGTGTGTAAACACGGTCTATTGAGGGCTGTCATAAGGAAACACTTATAACCAGTCATTCTTCTGACAATAATATTTAAGCGTATGAAGTATATTATTTTATATTGGAATAGACTTAGCATTTTATTATTGGAATAAAAATTGCATATTTTATGACCCATTTCGCATAAAGAAATAATATTGATCAAAATATTATTAATGCTTGATTGATCAAAATCAATCTTCAAATTCAAACACAATGAAACTTCTATAAGAACTAAACAAAAATAAAAAAAATGCACAAATCATTTTTAGACCCAAACAGTCCTAACACACATACTAATAATATTTTTTTTCGATATATCTTATACTTATCCTTTATGTTCCTGACAACAATATAAACGAGATATAAACTCCATTCACAAGAGGAAAAATATATTTAAAGAAAAAAAAAAAAAAAGAAAAAAAAAAAAAAAAAGAAGACCCCCTCACAAAACCATATTTTGAAGCATGACTACAATCTGACTACCTATTGATCAAAATACCTTCGCTATTCAATTTTGCCAGAGAGAGTCAGAAAGAAAGAAACCCGCTTTTTTTTTTTTACACCGAATATTACAGCTATGGCCTGTAAACATTTTGTCTGCACGGAGTCCCCGGCCGGACCGAGAAATAAAAACCAAAATTACATATAAAACGAAAGCTAATAATTTTTCATAATGCAACAATTCACATTTAAGCATTTTTATAGTCCATCTAGAATGTACTTCATTAAAAAAGGTGATTGAACCTCAACCGGGCCGTCCCTCCCAAATACTCGAAAAAGTACCCCTATTTTAATGGCGGGGCTGATGACGTCAAAAGATGTTAACGGAATGCTACATGCTAAATTCTGAATGAATTTGACCTTGCATTTCATAACAATAGAATTCTAGCACACATGGGGTCTATTGTTCTGACATAGCAATACAAACGTGTTTTCTAAAGGCGAAACCCAATCATGACTGGCCGTAGCAATCCCTTAACATTCTTTGACGTCATCAACCGCGCCATTAAAATAGGGGTAACTTTTCGAGTATTTGGGAGGGATGGCCTGATTGAGATTCGATCACCTTTTTATGAATACTGTTATGAAAATTGAATTATTTTTGGGGGTATTTATGTTATACGCCTATTTAGCTTTCAATCAATGTAAGGTTGTATTTACTCCGTCCACGATCCTTAAAGTTGGGTTTCTTTTTCTTTCTTTCTTTGACGTACCCATTATCATGATTATATTATATGAATTTGGGATGAAGTATATTGACATACATCATTATGTATTCAATGTTGATTCACTACCTACCTACACGTTGCCTCTGTTTTAGCTCGTAAAATATATCAAATCAAGTAAAATATCAACCAACAGCGATTATATTTAAAACTTTTCTTTTGTAAACTTAGCTTTCCTTTTTTTTTCTCGAATAAGAAAGAAGCAACCAAAATGCGTTAAAAGATTATTTTCTTATTTTCATAAGAAAAAAATGTAGAAATTTAAAAGAACGAAAAAGTTCGAGAAAAACAGGAAAAAATACTGGCAATGATAATTATAACTGCATAGCAACTACTATTTGCAATATTTATGACTAATAGTAAATATCTAATTTTATCACACAAGATTTCTCAAAAACTGATCTAACCATTCACTAGAACACAATGGCTGCATGACACAAACTGACATCTTAATATGATTTTAAATCGTTAGACTAAACATTAGTCTTATCATTACCATGGAATTTTGTCACATGTTGAAAGACAAGGATCTCTATGGGTGTATTTTTTTTAGTGTGTTGACGTATATGACTTCCCAGTTACAAAACTTCGGTGGCACAATGCATGTATCATAATATTCTTTGCTTATTTATATCACAATTCATCACAAAGGCTCGTCGTATATAATACTTTTTGCTATCATAACAACGCTTTTATTTCCCCTACGGACAAGGATGGTTTCCTATCGTTATTCAGAAGGTACGTTCTTCTACGGTGACATTTTCCTGATCTACTACGAAGTTCGTTAATCAGATAATGAAATAATTTTTTGTTTATTCGAACATTTTCTGCTATACATAGGATCATTATTCTTAGGGTGCAATTTTTAGAAATTGAAAAGGGTTCGTTAATCCGAATATTAAACAACATTGATTATGCCACAAAGGAAATCATAATTTCAAAATCTGACACATTCACATCAAAATGACACAAACGATATCAGGGGCCACCCCACTTTTTTCAGCAACCGTGTACAAAAACGCAAAAGGACCATAGATTTGTGATTTTCAGCCTGTTCAGCCCCCTTCCCCGCTTTCGGCTCAGCCCCTCCACTTTCAAAAACGCTCCGCAGCCCCTGGATATCATGGGACGACAAGTTTACGAAAACAAAGTGCATTAATGACCTGGGCTGTGTTTCACCAAGTTTTTCGTAAGTTACGAATTACTTTACGAACGACTGATCATAAGTTCTTGTGGTTAATTGTAAAGCATGTGATTAGTATAGCACCCAAAAACCTGTTTCAGTCGTTCGCAAAGTCATTCACAACTTTCAGAACGACTTGGTGAGACACCACCCTGTATCAATAGAAGCCCATACGTTAGGCCTGTATTCTGGCTGACCATTTTCTAATGAAAGTTCTATGTACCACATTTTCATGTTTTCAGCACATATGTATAATTTCATTTATATTGATATATTAGTATTCCAAAAATATATTTTTTCAAAATATATCCATTATATATATTACGGTTCTAGAACACCAACTCCTTCAACAAGCACCCTAAGAGACAACCACCTTCTTGGAAAACTACCCCGAGGACAGTCTTACAAGAACCCTTATCCAGACTTCGGTTAGTCATCGTAGGTTAGTTGTCCAAGGGAAGAGTTGTCCTGGAGGGTAGTTTTCCTTGGATTGGATATCCGGGATGATCGTCAGGGGCGATTGTCTTGGGGATAGGTGTCAGGATCGGGGTCCGGATATACGATATATTACATCATACCTATACGTATAAACATTACCAAGGATGCCAGTCGCCGAGTTCTTCAAAGTGAGGGTCAACATCCATTTCGTTTGGCGTAGCCCGACACTCGTTGAACCAGGGCGAATCACCGATGACCTTTACTTCATTCTCTGGCCTAGGATAGATGTAAGGTATTGTCGCACAGATGGTTTCAGGGCGATATGGGAAGGAGGTAATCACTTCTCCATGCCTCCTCCATTCGTGGTATTGTCTGTAGAGGGTCTCATTTTGATCAACCCGCTTCAGATGGTCAGCGGCGTCCTTTATGCTTTTAAAGTGATTGAAGTGTACAAAGGAGTTTGGAGGGGCCAGTTGCTCATAGTCCTCCTTCACTGTTCCAAGAACCAGTGGGACAGCGCCGTATTTCAGCGATATCATCCAGAATTTTTCAGTGATGTAATCCCTGCACTCAGCATTCGGGATGGATAGATAGAATTTGTAGCTGGCGAAGAGTTCGTTGCAACGGGGAGACCTTCGCGGAAGGCATTCTTTGTGACCGCATACCCCATAGTCATCCAAGGGGATCTCTTTACGGAGCGCTTCGATGAATGGCATCCGCGGCCAGAAGACATCATTGCAGTTGGTAGCAACCCACGACAGGAGACCAGTCCTATTGGTGTAGAATTCGTCGCGTAAAAATCGAGTGTCAGTCGGGCCGTCATTGGGTCCAGTAAACGGGCGGTAGTATCCGAATGGAACATGGATATCAGATTTCCTATGATACGTCATGAGCACGTGGTATTTTAATTTACCCAAGTCCTTGCCTCCCGCCCATTTGAGAACTCTGTATGGGGTTTCAGTGCTGTAAAAGATCCAGGTCTGGCCCGGCTCAGGCTTAATCTTCAAGACATTACGCAGGAGATTTCTGGTGATCCATGTGGTAGCGATCATGCCAAAGATGACTGCGTCTTTTCCTGCCAAGTGTTCACGTTCTGTTCCCAGAGTTAGCTTGATATCGCATTGATGCCCCCGAGACGACACCAGTGGAGACGAACAGTTGAGGTCCGACTCGAATCCATTCAGTTTACTGGTCTCCAGTAGTGATCTGAAGTGATTGAGCTCTGGGATCCACTTCAAGCGTTCCATGGACCCAAAAATGTGGACTCTCTTTATGCATCTTGATGGTTGTTCTTCCCCGTCACGAAATCCATCGTCCATTGCTTTGTGGACATTGATGGTGTCCACAGCCGCTCTTGTCACGAACCCATTAGACCCTTCATTGTCTGCTTCTGCAAAACGTCGAAATCTGGTGTTTGAGGAGTATTCAGAGGGTAGCGCCACCCAAATCGTGTTCAGTATTCCTATACTGACCATTCCAGCTATGAAGAAGAAGAGCGTCTTCAGCACCTGAACAAAACAGAGAGATGGAAAGATAATGATAGTATCTATAATGATTGTGGTTAAAACGGCCTTTTAATTACATACAGCTCAGACAAAATATAGTAACTGTCACAAACCCTTGACATATATATAGTTTTGCAACCACGGCATAATATGTAGTCGTATTATTATTATATCTAAGTATCCTGAAAGCTGGGCAATAATGAGTGCCTTTGAAACAAAGGCATTTGTAACCCTTCCAGATTAAGTCCTCAAAAATCACTAATTCCGTCTCTGATGATATAAAATTGGATGCAAGTTGTAAATCCTGTTGTAACAGTATGACCCTGACTAATTTTGTGAATTTGTTGAATCTTATCCCAATGCGGATTATTGGAAGGGGGGGGGGGCTGACGTTACCTGCAGACAAGTAAAAGCATTTCGAATCTCTTGTGCGGAACGAGTTCGGGGCGGACGTGAGTCGACTGTCCTGGATGCCTCCTATAGCTAAGATCTTGTTATACGAGTCGGACTAAGATTTTGATTACTTGTGCCCCATTTTATTGTTAATAGGAGGGGAAAGGGCGTATTGCACCCCAGGGTCGAAGCATCTGAGGTTAGCTGTAGTTTAGACTCTCGTCAAAATAAGTATTATAGCTTATATTATTCACTGTTTTCTAATGTGATGGTATCATATCGGTGGGTATGCAAATACATCTCAAATATCTTCAATGGACAGGAATTAGATAATAATCTTTTCAAAATATAATATCCTTTTTGTTTATGGCCACACGGGAGCCGCCATTTTCTTTTCAATGTAACGTACATAAGGACTCGCATGTCGCAAATTATATTCAAATTGACGAGTCCTTCTTTCCGATGCAGCATGTAAACACACAGACACTGTACTTTAAAAGTCAGAATGCATTGTCAGAAATATGTCTTTCAAATCGGCTTGATTGAATTAATATATACGAAATCGACTAGAAACTTTTTCGTAATTTTTTTTTTTGTAATACATTCTTAAAATAAGATTCCTTGTTATTGCAAAGTAGCAATTTTACTGAGAGATTAGAATATCTTCCTCAAAGGAAGCTTTGACTTCGTCTTCGAATCATGAACTTTTAAAAGACTTTCTGGTTTGTCAAGAATAGGTACCCCCATTCAGAGATTGCAGTCCCACATGCATGCCTCTCAATTGTCAATGCATAAATTGTGACCCTTTGCATTGAGATCAATGCAATACAGAACAATAGATTTTCTGTAAATATTACCATTTTCAAGCTTTTCTCTTCAAAGAGGAAGTCTAGCCAACTTCTGCACTAATACATAGGGAAATAATAAACTCCACTACCATAAGAAGTAAAAATGTTGAATTATCTTACATTATTACGCTCTGAAAAAGCAAAGAGAAACTTGGAGATCAGAAGTTCTACACATATTTCAACGTATAATTTATACTAGTTTTGCCCATTTTTCACAAGTTTTGTTTTTCCACACAAGTTTAAAGTTATCTTATGTTTTAAGTAAGATGTTCAAGATTATTTCAGGCATGGTTTGAGACCGTTCGATCATTTTTTATTTTTTTATGTGGGAGTACCTATCTAGAACATGAATTAGAAAGCAATAAACTGACAAAAAAGGCTGCATACTCGGGGCTTGATTTCTCTTGACAGTTTATTCACATGAATAAGATATTTTGATGGCAATCGGAACAATAAGTAATACAACATCTAAGGCAAATTGTAGAATAAATTAAGCTTTCTATTCTAATCGCACCTTTAAAAGAAAGCTATATGAATAGTAAAAAGGACAACTATTAATAACATACCTTCAGGTTCTTGCCTGCAAACATCCTAGAATACCCGGTAACGTAAACACGTAGAGTAAAAGACTGCCTTTCCTTTTCAGATTATTGATAACTTTCTGATGATCACTGCCAAATTAAATCATGTGAATCGTGGAGACGAACTTTGAAGTTTCTTATGCCAGACCTACACCCCGCGCCGTACACATCTCAAATAAATTTCACCGTGGTTAATTCAGAAATCGCGCCAAGTATCATGCCTGAGTAAATTTGACATCAAGAGACCCCTTTCCCCATGATAAGTTCAAATTCTGTGCAAGCCTCGTTTCTGTTCACTCATAATGACGGGAAATTACCTTGATTGTTAATTCAGTCGTCCACCAAATAAGGCTTTCATTCGTTAATTGGAATTTGCACACAATGTCTCAATGCCTGATCACATTGTCCCCGAAAATCCATTAAGAGAGCTTGAAAGTTTGCTAATAATAGCTTTTATCTAAAAACATGCATGTATTTGGAATGAATAATGAGCTTCACCCCTCTAACCAAAAGTTCATATCACGGTCCGATTCATCATTCACACTGGCGTCACAATTAGTCTTTAAATTATGTTCTCATGTATGTATGTATGTATTTATGTATTTATGGATCACGTGTATAATGTTTATACCGTGTATCGTTTTTTATGAGTGGAATAAATAAACTTGAACTTGAACTTGAACTTGAACCTTTCACAATTGGTCTGCGACCATTTGCGACCTTTTAGTAGCGAGACATGCTGCAACAGGCATCGATCGCTATTTTTCTCATAAGATCATGCAAAGGCTTTCACAAATGCAACAGCTATTGTACAACAAATGCAACCAGTAAACCCCGTGGCACGAGTAAGTCGCATATGCTCGCATGTGCTCGTGCGAGTGGTCGTGGGTTCACATGCGAGTGTTGCACGAGTGATTGCGAGTGGTTTCACATCAATCTCGATAGTTGCACGACTGATTTCATAGTCGTAAGAGTCGATGTGAGACAATGCGATTGCTCGAACGACTGAATGAAACCGGTGCGAGTGTTCGTGCGATCGATGTGAGGTATAAAACGGTCTTTAACAATTGACTGAAAGTCAGTGTCAAGTTAGACATCGTTGAGACATGATGCGAAAGAATAAAGTCCGAAGCTCATTTTTAACTCCTATTTTGTAATACCGAGGAACGGTCGCATACATGCGCATGCAACGGTAGTGCAAAGTTGTAAGCCGTGTTGTGATCGGTTTTGCAACAGTCTATAAGTTATGGCCTATATATTATCGCACCCAGTCGCAAGACTGGTCTCTGCAGGTCGCTAGCGCATGTGAAAGTGTTGGACGACCTCCAGTCGACTAAATGCGACTACTTAGTCGTGCCAACTCTCGCATCAACTCGTACAACGTTGAACAACACTCACACGATAATAAACCCCCGACTGGTCGTACGATCTGATGCGAGTGAATCGATCGTATTTGATCGCGTTTGGATTTTGAACATGTTCAAAGTTCAGATGCGACAGGTCAAGACCACCTCGGATTCGTGTGATCGTCTACAACAACTGCGAGTGCTCGCAAGACACCAAGCAATCGATCGTGCAACAGCACCAGGAAAAAATAATAGATACAGTACCAAGCACAAAGTAGGAGGAAGCCTCTTTGTAAACCGGACCTATATGCCTAAATATAACCCCTGTAAAACAAAGAAAAACAAGAATCGAGCTTTAGTCCTGTTATTTATCACCGAAGACCGAATACACCCCACAGTTAAAATTCCACTTTCGTATCTGTAGTTACATACTGATCAAGTTTTGTTTGATATACAGTCAACCCCGCCTGAGACGAATCTACATGAAGTCGTACATGTGGAAACATGATGATTTGACCACCAAAAGAACAAAACACCCAATAAAAAAGAGGGAACAAAACTGATCTTCATGGGTCAAATAAAACAAGAGAAGACCTGAAAAACTAAAATTCCTTGAACCCAACTGTAAAAGTTCGTCGAAGACGAGGCCGACTGCATAGCAACTCATTGAGTTTTTCTCTTCACAAGTACCGTCAACGCACGACAAATTTTCAACCATGAAGTGTACCCTGACCTAAGTGACCTGAACTAGAGACATAATTTATGAATACCGATTTCGTTGAAACAAGAGTCATATCAACGTGCCGACTTATTACAATAGGGACTATATCGAAATATTAAAATCTTAGAGTACATGTACATCATGTATATTGACTAATTTTATGAAAATCTGACGTAAGCGTCGACGTGACGTGATGAAAACGCCAAACCGTATTTTGGAGTCTGTTTTTTTCCACTTGATTTTTCTTATGTACCGAATAAGTCACGTTTTATATTCGAGTGATTCTTGGAAGAAAATACAAGAATTCTATATTCAATATTGACCTTTGAAAATCATTCCAACAACATGAAATGAAGTTTGTGTTTAGAAATTGGGCCTGTACTAACATAATTTACAAACTGTATGTTTTAACCAAATGTTCTTCCTGACATAAGAAGTTATGTTGGCAATCTAGATTACAAGTATTGCATTTCATTCTTTAACAAATGAGTAACATCCATAAATTTGAATAACGTACTGGTCTATTAGAATGCAAACTTTTGTCATGTTTTCGATCAACTCAACAGTATTCAAAGGCTGGACATACAATTCCGATAACAAAAAGCGAAGTCTCCGACATAGTATTAAGCCTATGCAACAACTGTTTAAAATCCTTTCTCGTTACAGCGTAATCAGCCCTTTAAAAGGTAATGAAGGGCGAGGTTACCAGCAAACCAAGAAAAGAATGCTTGAAAATGTTAATGCATTTTACGGAGACGTCTGTTAGAGATGTCTTCTGAGTCTCCGCGATGTCTAATGAGTCACGGGAAAATCGAACATGCTCAGGAATCAGAATCACAGTGTTTCTGACAAGTAGAGGGGCTGAGCCAGAAAAGTCGGGAGGGGGGCGGGGCTGCACACCACACCCAACCCCCAAGCCACGGCGCCTGCTTTACAATCAGCTCTTTCACCTTTACCGAACGACACTCCGTCATTGTGTAACAGTATTGAGTGTCGAGTATTGCATCAACATTATACTGCATTTCTAACATTCATAATAATTTTTCTAATTAATTTTGAAAATGCGTGTTTTGCCTATTGAATTTGACAGTTTTACTGCGCTTTGTTCCATTGTGACCTCACAATCAATATACAGAAATGCGCACGCATTGCTAAGCGCGTAGTTACAAAAGTTTTATGTTGACTTTTCAGACATATCGTTGTCATTATTCATTATTGATATGACATATTGCTTATAGCTAATTTGTTGCATCTCATCGAAAGTATTTGTCTTTTTATAAATAATTCATCATGAGTGACGAACGTAAGTTTTTTTTTTGTCCGATAAACTTTGATATCAATTTTTATAAAACATGTTTTGTTAAAAAGTTTATTATATAACATATAATAACGAACGAGAACAATTTTATTCTGTCCCGTAAACTTTGAAAGCAATTTTGATAAACATTTTTTCTTGAAATCTTGATTATATCACATTAAACGCCCTAATAAATTTAAGCACAATTAATTTAATTATACATTTTGTTTTAATCTATACACTTTTTATCGTTCCTTTTATTCTTATCATGCAGCCAATCGAGTTATTACTGCGTTCGAAGACCATATCGCTGATGTGATTGCATTTGAAATGTATGTGTTTGAAAACGACATACAGATTGACCAGATCAATGCCTTCATCAGGGATTTAAAAGAGCAAGGATCAGAGCAGGACGTGGAGATGATGAGAGAGGAGGAGGCAGGGAAAGATGGAGAGGAAGAGACAGAGGAGAAGGCAGAGGTAGAGGTGGAGGAGGAAGTTGAGAATTCAGGGGCAGAGCAGGAGGTCGAGGAGATGGCAGAGACAGAAGAGGAGGTCGAGGAAAAGGCGGAGGCAGAGCAGGAAAAGTTAGAGCCAGAGGTTGAGGAGGAGGTCGAGGCTGAGAAGGAGGAGGAGACAGAGGAGGAATCAAAGGCGGAAGAGAAATCAGAAGCAGAAGAGAAATCAGAGGCAGAGGAGGAGTCAGAGGCAGAGGAGGAATCAGAAGCACAGGAGGAATCAAAGGCAGAGGAGGAAGCAAAGGCTGATGAGGATGAGGTCGAGGAGAAATCAGAGCCAGATGTTGAGGAGGAGGTGGAGGCTGAGGAGGAGATCGAGGCCGAAGTGGGAGTCAAGGCTGAGCAGAAGGAGGTGGAGGAGAAGGCAGAGGCACAGGAGGAGTTCGAGGAGAAGGCGGAGGCAGAGGAGGAGTTCGAGGAGAAGGCGGAGGCAGAGCAGGAGAAGTCAGAGCAAGATGTTGAGGAAGAGGTCGAGGCTGAGGAGGAGATCGAGGCCGAAGAGGAGAAGGTGAAGGAGAAGGCAGAGGCAGAGGAGGAGGTGGAGGAGAAATCAGAGGCAGAGCTTGAGGAGGACGAGGAGATCAAGTCTGAAGGGGAGGTCGAGTCTGAAGGGGAGGTGGAGTCTGAGGAGGAGATCGAGTCCAAGGAGATCGAGTCCGAGGAGGAAGTCGAGAAGAAGGCAGATGAGAAGGCAGAGGCAGATGTTGAGGAGGTGGAGGCTGAGGAGAAGGTCAAGGAGACTACAGAGGCAGAGCAGGAGTCTGAAGCAGAGGAGAAGGCAGAAGAAAAGGAGGAGGAAATAGAGGCTGATGAGGAGGCAGAAACAGAAACAGCAGAGGAGGTGAAGTCAGAGACAGATGATGTGGAAGGACATGTAGAGGAGATGACAGGGACAGAGAGGGCAGAGGAGGAGGTAAAAGAGAAGTCAGCGGCAGAGGTGGAGAAGGAAGTAGAGACTGATGAGGAGGAGATAGAGGTTGATTACGGGGAGGGTATGGCAGAGGAGCCGGCAGAGGAGGAAGTAGGGGAGATAGCAGAGGCAGATGAGCTGGATGAAAATGTAGAGGCAGCGAAGGAGGAGGAGGCAGAGGCTGATCTGGAAAAATCAGAGACAGATGTAAAAGAGAAGGCAGAGGCAGAGGGGCAAGAGGAGAAGGTACATGTGGTAGAGAAGACTGAGGAGGGGGCAGAGGAGGAAAACGCAAGAGCACAGGAGACGGTAATGGATGCTGATTACGAGGAGGCAGAAGCAGAGGATGACGGGCCGGGGACAGTAATTGGGAGAAGAAGGCAGAAGTGGTGGAAACTTTTATGCTGTTTTGGATGGAGGAGGCGCAACAGGCGATCTTAAAAACACAAACAAAACACTAAAGGGGGGAATTGCAGAAAATCGCTTATACTCATAAATAAATGTATATATAAATATTAATAAAAGTGTATACCAATTAACAAAAATAACTATTCTGAACTGTTTTCTTTACTAGTCACTTTAACATAAATTATAGGGAGGGTAAGACATGTAGATAATGTAAAATGGAAATGGTACAAGAGAGAAAATGAGACAGAGATAAAGTGAGATAAGGACGAGTTTAGAATAGATAATGTATGTAGGAGAGACAGAAGAGGATGGTGAGAGAGAAAGAAAGATAAGATAGAAGGACAAAGATATATATAGAGAGAGAGAGACAGAGAGAAAGAGAGACAGAGAGAATGAGGGAGAGAGAGAGCATAACAAAATATCCACTTCCATAATAACGAAGCGAATGGGACCAAGCGGACTACCTCACTTTAACAAAATCTCCTTATAAGTGAACATACAGTAAACTCCTGTTACAATGAGAACGTATATAACGAGATTTCATGATAACAAAGCGATTCAAAAGTGCACATGCTTCTTTGTGCCTTTACATGTAATAATGTTCAGTACAACAAGTTTGCATTAAACCAAGCTAATTAGTTTGGTCCCTAGCACCTCGTTGTAACGAGAGTGCACTGCATAGATTGGCACAAATTGGGGTCAAAATGGCCTCGTTATAATGGGATTGATAAGGGGAGGGGGGTTATAGGCACATTGTTACACTTCTAATTGACTCATTTCTGAAGAAATCAAAAGAAATAACCCTCCAAAACCATATATATATATATATAGAGAGAGAGAGAGAGAGGTTATATATCAAGGAATCTTACGGACCCCCCCCCCCCCAAAGGAAAAAAAAAAAAATCACCCAAAATGCCTAATTAGCATAATTTATGCAAATTCGCTCTTTTTGCCCAAAACAAGATCTACTGAATACCTTACACACAAATAACTCCTAATTTTGCACAGATGTTCTCTAAACATATGTCTGGGGAATGAATGGATTGGAATTAAAAAAAAAAAAAAAATCTTTTGTATTTTATTGTTTTATTAGGTAATTATATATTCATGACATTATTGTCAAAAAACTAAAACTTTATTTAAAATTCTAATCCATTCATTCACCAGAGACACATTTCACCAAGAAGCATGCATATTTTGAACAGCAACAGACATTCCATTCTCGAGTTATTTTGTTTTGCAAAAAAGGGCTAATTTGCATAAATTATGCTAATTAGGCATTTATTTATTTTTTTATGTCCATAAGATTCCTTGACATATAACCTCTCTACTGATGTATGGTTTTAGAGGATTGTTTCTTTTCATTTCTTCAGAAATGAGCCAAATAGAAGTGTAACAATTTGCCTATAACGCCCACCCCCCCCCTTAAAGGTAAAAACAAGAAATATAAATATATAGAAGCTTTATTCGCTTATTAAAGTCCACCACTGTTTAATGAGCACGGATACAATATTTTATTAGAACTAGAAAACTAACGAGTGTTTCACCAAGTCATTCTTAAAGTTTTGAATGACCTTGATGAACGACTGGAACATGCTCTTGGGTGCTATTATAACCAATCACATTCTCAATTGTTTAGCACAAGAACTGACCATCACATGTTCAAAATTTAAGAAAGACTTGGTGAAACACCACCCCGGTCCCAATTCAAAACAGTCATGCATAATCCTATGAGGACAGTGTCTTCAGCATAATGAGATTTTATTATAATGAGGTAATTAGTAGTGTACTGCAGCTACCCACACATTCTAGATAGGGCCATGTGTTTTGAGTTGGGCCCTTAAAAAGGTGGAGTTGTGACATCTGCTCCTCAAATATGATTTTGTTTATTGATTTACTTTAAAACTATACAAGCTATATAGCTGAATTTGGTCTTAAATTAAAGCTCTCGCGTAGGGCAACAAAATACATATTTCTTAAAATGTTAAAATTGTATCATTGTCTGTTAATTAACTGCTAATTAACGAGAGTCAGGGGTGGAGGAGGAGCCGCGCAGGAGGATCCGCGCAACAAATATGGTACATGTGCTGTAAAACAGAGATAAATCATGTTCAGAGATGGATTTTTTAAAAAATTGAAATGCATTCACCCTTCTGAAATACTTAATTTAGCTTGTTTATGATCCATAATTTAAGTAATTATAACTGATTTAGAGTTGTACACTATATATAGCACATTGTGACTGTACTATATGAATGACAATTTGTTTACAGCTAAACGGCTCTTACATTTTGTATATGCGACATTATGGTTAATAATGTTTACTAAGACAAAGGGACTTTCACATGCCAGCACTACTTTTCTACTTCTATCTGCCTTTATAGCAACTTATATAGGATCCTTCATTACATGTCAAGTATCTCAAACAGCGAGTTACAGTACTTAGACATGGCAACAAGGTACATTTTCTAAAAAATGAAATTTTCGAAGTCATCTTTCCAGCCAGGAGCAAAATGCGTTAAACTCTCCCAGGGTATAGAAAGTTATACATGTTTGGAAAGCTCTAAATGTGACGAGTTCAAATCTGCAGTAAATAATGTTGTAGGGTAAGCAGTATATTTTTTTGCAATTTTTTTCCAAAACCATCTTTTTCCATGAATTTTTCAGGCTTTAAGATTCATAACCTTTCAAGGGCGCCACCTATGTTAATTCAAGCGCATTTCGTAACTCCTCAGACATTCAGCTTCCAGAAAATGTATACTTTTGTGGGGTTAATATAAGGTTTGAAAAAGTTACAGCCACTTTCATGGAAATGCGCACAATTAGTACAAATTTTGAGTGTGTCACACAACACGGGCCCAACTTAAAACGCATGGCCATAGAAACATTCATCATTTATCTGAACTCTTTAGCTCCTTACATCCTTTAGACCTTGAATATACAGTGTGTTCCTAAAAAAAGGTAATCGAAGTTCAAAGGTCAGTCATTTCAAAAGTATATGATTTATTTTTGTGATTTGTTTACTAATATACTAAGTAACTCATTAGCTTTATTTTGTGACATTGCTTTCGTTTTTAGGGTATGAAACCAACTTTTTATAAAATTTTGGTTTCATTGTTTTGGGGGTTTTGTCACACAAAGTTTCAATGAAATGCAATCTCATTTGTCAAAGGACCTATCTCACTGGCAATGACATGGGTTCTCGATTATGCATGAGTTTCTGGAGTCTCGGAGAGGTCTCCGCGACGTCTCTTGATTCTGCAAGAAGTCGCGAGAAAAATCAAATAAATGTCAAACATGTCCAATCTTTTAGTAGACTTCTTTAAAACGTGAGCAAGTCTCTGTGACATCTTTGCGGACGGTTGCCGCGACGTCCCTTAAGTATCCACGACGTCGCAGAGACGTTGTCGGAACTTGCTAACGATTAAAAGAAATCGAACGGCCTCATAATTTTACTTGCTGGCGTCTTAAAGAAGTCTACTAAAAGATTGAACATGTTTGACTTTTGTTCCATTTTCCCTCGATGCCCTGAAGTATCAGGAGACGTCACCACGACGTCTCCACGACTCAAGAGACTCATAATTGCGAACCCCTCTCATTGCCATTGAAATAGGTCCTTTGACAAATGATATTGCATTTCATTGAAACTTTGTGTGACAATACCCCCCAAAACTACGAAACCAAAAATTTATAAAAAGTTGGTTTCATACCCTAAAAACGAAAAACTTGGAAAAAATGGGTTTTGTACCTATCACCTTCAAAGGACCCTAACTCTGTGACCCATTACAGTTTGGACGTAAGCAATGTCTCAAATTAAAGCTGATGAGGTACTTAGTATTTTAGTAAACAAATCACAAAAATAAAAAATATACTTTTGAAATGACTGACCTTTGAACTTCGATTACCTTTTTTTAGGAACACACTGTAGATCTCTATTTTTTTCTTAAGATCTTTTTTTCATGGTTATTACTGTACGCAAGATCTTATTAAATGGTAATTATTTATTTCAGTAGTTAATAAATGAAGAGTTTCATTCTAAAAGGGACTTAATCCACTTTTGATGAAAATTGAGTTATTGATATGAGGACATTGTTCAGGTACAGACCCATCTTTGAACAAAATAACTTACCTAAATTTTTATTGAAACTTCCAGAAATTGCAACTTTTAATTTCAATTTTCCATAGACGCCTGTACAAAATCCGGCAAAGAAATGCCATTTACTCTGAAGTTACAAAAGTGGATTTAGTCCCTTTTGGAATCAAGCTCTTCAAATATATGAGGCAGCAATAAAATGCAACAACAGAGCTTGAAGGTATTCTGCTGAGGTATGTTCTCCCCGAACAACAATCAGGGCAGAATCTCTATTTATTAAAAAAACAAATCGTCAACAAAAAACAATGATTTTGCGCTTGTATACAACAATATCAGTGATTCCTTCATATGTGCACTGGCCTGAAAGTACTCAAAAATAAAATCAAGGTACTGTATAAAAAATAATGATTTTTCATCTATATCTCGCATACATATAAATATCTTGTTTTTAATTTGCAAGTTTTTCTCCTAACTTACAGTAATGATTGTACAATAAATAAAAGGTGAGTACTTCTTAAACTCACCTGAGCAGACGTACTTGACACACACAACAGACAGTGTGCGATCATAATACTTCACTTTAGAATATCACTCAGTGAGCTTGAAAATCTCATGTAATATTCCTCTTTCAACTTTAAAGTGATAAGAAATAGTCTTGTAAAGAGTGAAAACTGATAATTAATCCAGACACGGTACAAGCAGTCTTTGTTTTGTTTTCTTATTTTCAAAACTGATGAAGATTACAATCAGCATGAATAAAATGCCATATAAAGTATCAAGTAACTTCTCTAAAAGCTTTCCTTATTTACAACTTTATACAGTGTACATACAAGAATACGTACTCTGATAATAACTTATCCATTTTTCAGAAAGAATACATATATTAATTTCAAGAGGGTACATGTGGTCTAGTCCAATAACAAGAATCTCACATCAACAACTTGCTGATTAAAGGAGTTATTTTTTATAACAGATCATTCCTTTTCAGCAGGTTGCACTTTTGGTTTTAATCTACATATGGTCATGTGTTGCATGTTTGGGTGTAGTAAAAAGGTAAACAAGTTTGTAACAATAATTGTGATTTTTTTTCCCGCCATTTTCTTTGCATGCATGTAGATACACGATTAAGTGGAAACATATTACTCGCAATAAACTTTGTCTGGGTTGTAATCCAAGTGTAAAAGACAGGATTTCTGGCCTTTTTGCATTATTTTTTCTCCTTTTTTGACATCCTGTAGCGCGGTTTGAAAAAATAATTTTGTATTACAAGTTAATATTTTTTTAGAAGCACAGGGTCTTCTTAACACAAACCAAGATGATTCATTTCATTTGGTGCAAAGATTAAGAAATTATTTGCCAGTAAAATTGTGAAGTTTTTTTCACTACATTTTTTTCTGTAACACTCTGTATAGCTTTTATGACACACCCTATACAGCCACAAAAATATGTTAATCATCTTCCTTTCAATCTCTGCTTTCAATATATATATATATATATATATATAATTTTATACATGTATGACATACTATTAAGAAACTAGAGATGTTTGATTGTGACAATATACATTTCTACAAATCGTTGGTTTTCCACCCAACTCATGACATGTGGATATAGATGATTTTACCCATGAAAAGGTTAACTTTTCTCTTTATTCATTAAAAATGTCCTAGAGCCAGATATATTGAAAACATTTTAACTAAAATATCAGAACTTACATACCCCTCGATGTAAACTCTAATTTAGCATTTGTATACAGTGGACTACTGTTATAATAAGGCCGGATATAACAAAATTCCATTATAACAAGGTGATTTTCACGGTACCATTTTCAATTATATGCACAGGTTTTTATGTGCCTAATACAAACTAAGTATAACAAAATTTCATTATAGACCTTATGCATTGACGTCAACACGCCACCATCTTAGAGGCTGAGGCCATTGACTTGTTCTGGGAATGATTACTTTATCTTAGAGTTAAACCATTGACTGATGGATCATCTCCAATAGACTGAACACAAAAAATTGTCTGTTGAGAGCCATAAGGGCGTTATTGCAGCTAAGAGATGTTACGTTGAGAACCAGAAGGGCGCTGTTGCTGTACAAAGTCAATGGTAATAGCGCCCTTCTGGTTCTCAACGAAACGTCTTTGATCTATAATAGAGCCCTTTTGGTTCTCAGCAGACAAAATATTTGGTATCGATAAATAGAGTTAAGAGACAAGAATTGTGCCCATAATGACTGTCCTACTATTTGCTCCACAATAGCATGAAAACATCTCCAAGCACAGCTCTGACAATGATTACTTTATTTTCGTAGTAACCCCCTGACTGATGAATCCTGTTTGCTTCCAATAAACATAGTTGATAGAGCCAAGAATTGAACCTGTAATGATTGTCTTTGTGAAAGAAGGTCACTACTTTCCTAGATCCTTTAGATGTGAGAAAACGTGCTGCTCCATGGTCTAAACAATGAAAATACAAAATCAGATTTAATGCATTCATAATAAACATGGTACATTCACATATGTCTGTCATGTAACTTTTTAGTAATAATAAAAAACAATAAACAGGAGAGACAGATATTTTTTTTTAGTAATGCTATCTTTTTGTGTGGATTGCCCATATGAGAAAAATGATATGCTCTCATTTTGCCCAATGGCACAGTATCCATATCACGAGTGATAGATGCATGGTTAAAGGGGAATTATTGTTGTGGTCAAGAGTTTGAATTGTGGAAGAAACCATCTCAAAATGATTTGGAAAGATTAATGATGAGGCCTGTTGTGTGCTGTGAGGTACTGTAATCAACAAAATAATACAAGATCAACTCAACTCTACTGGGAATTATATGCAATACTCATATAAATGCATAATAGGGGACTACACACAATGCTCGACCCGAACATTTCAACTGTCTTTTGTCATTAAATGGCTGTTTAGGCCTTTAAAAAAAGTAATCCTTGTCTGTGGACCTTCTCACTATTATATTCTTCCTACAAGAAATGAAAATAATTTGAAAGCTCACAATTATTTAGTTCACCTTTCCCACTACAGTAAATCCCTTAAACAATGATGTGTATAAATACCTTGAGTGATGTGTTCTTCTGAGGGTAGTTCTTGAGACATGATCTCCAGAGGCACTGCCTAGCTGAGCGCTTGATGTGAATGAGCTGAAGGTGAGTCTTGAGAGCATCCAATCGCAGGAATCGACTGATGCAGTGATTCCACTGAAAGACATTTAGAAAGGAATAGAAAATTGGTTGAAATTTGGTTGGCGTTATTTTTATTCTAATTATAATTTGGTCCAATTTCCACTTGGACTTTTACATACTTGTCCATTTGCCAAATGTACATTTTTTTTTCTATTTCCAATTTTTTTACAGGTAAATGACTAAGTAGTATTAAACCAAGTGCACATTACACAAAATGGGTATTAGACAAAATGGTAAAAAGCCTAATTGCCAATTACACCACAAGGTAATTTGATGAACTAGTTGTAGAAGAAATGGAATTAGAATATATGAAATGGACCAAATGGGCAGGAGTTAAAAACGGTGTAGACCAAAGGGCGATTTAATGATAACAGCACACCAAGCATTTCAAACATGATCAACATCAACACTATACAAGAAAAATTGTTGTTGGTGTTGTTGTTCATGTTCCATGAAAATCTAGTCCACTATGTGTTGTCATAATTATTATAATTCTTGAACTCACCTCACACTTGTAGACTGTTGAAGGGTTAAGAGGAATCACGTCAATGAAGCCGTCTCTGATACCTAGGAATAGCTATGAAATCAACATAAAATAAACAGGATTCAAATGTTTCCAACATAATGTTTTTAAAATGGTGTAACGTCACTTGTTTTGGGCTTTGTATAATCAATGATGGCGGTAAGGGTATTATGTTTAGTCCAGGGCTGTAATAAGTTATTAAATTAGTGTTTAAGATTGACTGGAGAGTAATTGTCGCCAGAGCCAGAGAAAATGTCATGGAATCTGCTAAAATATGCTAAGGGACTAAATTGAAACTTTGTATTTGTTTACAACATTATTATAGAAGAAGGAAAATAATTTTATTCACATGACCTTCATCCACTTATGTCCTGACAAGCATCAAGATACATTTAAACATACATGTACATCAGTTAAAGTTCTCATCCAGAAATTTGAAACCATGGTAGTTAGCATGAAGCGTATCTTCCAGGAATTAAAATGCTCTTTCAAATTTTATCAATTGTTGCTGATAAGGTAAACCTTTGACTATTTGAAATGAGTATGTTACTCACCATGTCCTGCGATGTAGTCATACAAGTAATGTTTCCACAACCAGTGTCGAAGATATCAGCTTTTCCATTCTGTATAACAAAGAGAGGAAAGGACTACTTTATCAGTAAAAGGTGAAGGTACCTAACTTTAACAAATTAGAATATATTTTTACATTGTCTATCACATTTAAATTAAATAAATATATTTTTAGCTTTTTAATGATACCTTGGGCTTTAAAACGTAGCACATTACTGAACACCATCACCTATAATCTCCTTTTTTTCCTTACAAAATAGCACTTGATTGACTTTGGTCTATTTTACAAGAGATTTATTACGTGGGACTGTGTTTTTGGCCAGAAAGATTCTCTTGGCATTCATTAGTTGATACACAGCAAAATTGACCAATATGAGCATGTAAGCTTATGACTTCAGGCATTTCATTACCTGTTACAGGCGCGGATCCAAGATATCCGAATTGAATACATTTGTCAGGCCCAATTGTCTGGTGACAATAGCAGCTCTATTATGTTTATGCATGGGCCCGATAGTTTTATTGTATGACGTCAGGCTGCGTCCGCTACCGTGTTATGGAATTGCCTTTTTTCAGTAGGCTTGAACAATATGCACATTTAGGCAATTTGCCTATAAGTTTAATGGACATGTGTAACCTGTAGTTCTCCAAAATATTTTCAGAACAATGGTGTTCAGTGATGCAAGGTCCTTGAAACCTAATAAATTGAAACCCAAGCCAAAGTATAATTGAAATGCCACAATGTTGTACTTTAGCTGATATGTGGATAAATGTCATGGCAGTTGGTTTATTCATCTTTTTATTACAAAATATTCTTTTTTTCAGATTTTAAGCAACATGATCAAAGTCCAGATGCATGTGTCACCACATATCTCCTGGGTGCAAATAATAACGGTTTTAAATGAAGTTTTAATGGGTTCAGAAACACAAACCAATGTATATATAATAAATAACAACCCAGAATCAATTTTGAACTTGAAACACCATTCAATTGTGAAAGCTCTTGATCAAATTCAATTGATCATTTAAGAAAAAAAAAAAAAAGAACGCAAAATTGAATATTCTCAAACTCTATAGGATGGAGTATGAAAATGAGAAGTACATGTACATTGAATACCTATCAGAAAATTAGATGACAATCCAAGTATTGATTGTTTCTTATAGATAAATATATTATACAAATATACAATGACAATCGAGGATCTGGTTAAAACTATTCGCATCGAAGGAACATCACATAGTACTATTCTCTCGAGGGCCATCGGCCCGAGAGAGAATAGTACTATGTGATGTTCCTGAGTGCGAATAGTTTTAACCTGTTCTGAGAATGAGTCATTGTATATTTGTTTTATATCCCTTCCACCTTTTAATTTTTTTAATGAACAAAATTATATAGTCTATGCTTACCTTTCTTCTGGATCCAATAAGTACAAGTACTTACAAAGCGCCCGTTTTTGTTCGAGCACCGACGAAAAATCTTGCGAGCGCTGAATCGAGTGATTTGATGTCGATCTCATCACAACTCACACCATCAATTTGTGAACAAAATTCATGGAATATAGATACCCGGTACAGCATACTTAATTTGTTTCTGAGTATTAACGCTGTCAGTCGAGTTCATGAAATCCACAATTTCCTCGTCATTATACTGCTGAAATCTTCTGTTATTACCATCAATCTGGCAACTAGTGGAGGCAGCCATTTTGTCTGTTTACAAACAAAAATCAGCTGTTGCGCACCTGGTCAGTGAATTCAGCTCGCCGAAAGTTTCCCGTGGCATGCGCGCATGCAGTGGAGAATTCAAGTAAAAGCAGCAGAGTAGCACCGCTCGCGTGCGCAACTCGTGAATAGGGTGGGGGGAGGGGGGGGTCGGAAAAACGTATAGTCCAGTTTTTCCCTAGGGAAAAAATGTACTATGCGTGACGTCATGAAGAAAAACGAACTATTTCTCGAGAAACGTTTTTCTTAGTTAAACTATTCTTTTTCTCCTTGTGTACACTCTCAATGCAAACAATCTTAGATAAGGGATATAAAGTTGAATATTCCATAACAATTGATGTATTAGGTTGGGAAGTGAATAATGAAGCTTGAAGCACACTTACCTCAATCTTGTAGTAGTAGACATTGCCTGACTGACCAGCCATGGCTAGGGTATCACCTGACATGACACAGCATGCTATCTTAGTTTCAAGAGTTTAAACAGTTGACGATTCCAGAATAATAAACACTTACCTCAATCTTGTAGTAGTAGACATTGCCTGAATGACCAGCCATGGCGAGGGTATCTCCGGACATGACACAGCATGCTATCTTAGTCTGATGCTTCACCCGTAGAATCATAGCACCAGTCTGTTTGAAGAAACATAAGAACATGGAGTTCATTCACATCACCATAGTTTTCACAAATTGGTGGTAGACCGATTTTTGCTACTAACATACATGTAAATATATTTTTAGAAAAACATGTTTACCTACAATGTTGACTTTGTAAGTCTTTGTTTTGTTAGGGGGGATGATTCATAATCCCCCACTAATAAAAAAAAGTTTGTGCAAATCTACATGGATGATGTTACATTTTTCTTCAATGGCCAAGTATAATCAAACATAATCATACAGGGCGATTTGTAAATATTCCTCGACTGCGCACGGTTGAAATTTATGCTTCCGCCATTGCCAGATCAGAAATATATGGCACATTCATACAAAGACAACTTTGACCTTGTAACCACTTAATCATTGTCACCCCAGTATGCACCAATGTACCAAGTATGAAGATGATCTGTCAAACGGTTCTTGAGTTATCATGAGAACAAGCATTTTTAACCTATTTGACCTCTAAGACATTTGACCTTTTGACCCCAAAATCTTTTGGATCATTGCAACCCAGGTATGCACACATGTACCTAAGTATGGAGATGATCCATTAAACGGTTCTTGAATTATCATGAGATGAGATTTTTCAACTATTTTTTTTTACCTTTGTGACCTTTGACCTTGTGACCCCAAAATCTAATCAGATCATTGTCATCCCAGTATGCACATATGTACCAAGAAAGAAGATGATCCGTCTAACGGTTCTTAAGTTATCGTGAGAACTAAAGTGGGATGGACAGACGAACAACCCGAAAACATAATGGCCGGTATTCTCGAAGCGTGACTAAAGTTAGTAGGCCTACTAAATACGTATTTAGTTACCCTTGCTATTCACAAAGGGTAACTAACTCAAGTTGAGATAGTCAGGGTGATTAAATACGTCATCAGCTAACTAACTTTAGTAGGGGTACTAAGTTAATCCCCTCTGCGTAGAAATATACGTTAACTAAAGTTAGTTAGCTATTCACGAAGGGTGATTAAAGTTAGTAGGCCTACTAAATACGTCATCGATGCACTAAATTCGCCCAATATTTAGTCAGCTCAGAAGGGTAGTTTAACTTATCGTCTGACGTTGATTCCGATGCGGTAATTTCACATTTTTCGGTGAGTATGATATTTTATGTATTTTGATTAATTACGGAACTATTGAGACACGGTATTTTTACAATGGAAATAAATTATATTCTGTAAGATTCAACCTGACCGTCTTTAAAACGTCAAATATTGTGACATTTTTTTTAATCATCGCAACAATAGTCCCACCTGTTCAGATTTCAGGCATGAGACAGAGAAATTTCAAAAAAAGAGGAAAATTGCTACCAGTGAGAG
>CALNVZ010000174.1:27291555-27340008 GCA_940671915.1 Paracentrotus lividus | reverse complement strand
TTGCTTGATCCTGTATCAGGACAATTACCCCCCTGGACAATTACTCCCCAGGAAAACTACCCCCAGAAATAATGGATTAGTTGTAGAGTTGGGGGTAGATTTCAAGATGGGCGTAGTTGTCCGGAGTAATTATCCATAAGTAAATTGTGCTAGAACCGTCCTGGGCACCTCCCTATGACAGGAGTGGATTGTATTTCACTGTTATCACATACTGTACGAGGAGATAATTTAAAACAGGGGAGAGAGAGAGAGAGAGAGAGAGCAGAGACGTCGATTCGCTTCGATAATTCAAAGCATGGGGGTGGGGACGAGCCATTGTGCGTGAACAATACATATGCATCCAGAAATGGTTGGGGGGGGGGGTAGTCTGAGTCATTCTAGGTCATTCATCTAGATTTTTTTTTCCATTGAAAGGGGGGGGGGGGGACAAAGGCCCGAAATTTCTGATGTTAGGCACTTTTTTTGTTTAGGGTGCAGGCCCCCCCCCATTGCTTCCTGGGTCTGCGTCTGCCTTAACACTATTCAAAGACAGATTTAAAATAAAATAAAAAATAAACAAGTCTACTAGTGCGAGTTATAAAAAATCATATTTTGCTCTTTATTTTTTTAATATAAGTCTTCTTTAAAAACCACCACCCCCATTCCTCTCATTTCAAAATGATATGGCGCTCCATAAAGATAAAATGGGGTTTCCCCATGAATCATAAGACATAAAAAGCGATAACCTACAAGCACCGAACTGCACAATGAAATACATTACAAAATAGGCCTACATTTGAAAATGTTTATGTGATCATTTACAAATGGTCTTATCATATGTGTTCAAAAATATTCTACAAGATAACCGTTTTTTTTAGTTCACTGTTAAATTTGATGGATAAAATGAGTTAATTTTCACAAAGACAGAATTTTCGGGTCAGTCAAACCTTCCCAACTTTAATATCGAACAGAGGAAGAAGATGTTTTTCCAACGTTTGATATGAAATTGTTTAAATGATTAAAGTTATTAATAGTTTTCATTTATTTTACTGTGATAACCTCCAAGATGTTAGTCCCATCAATTCTCCCAATCTCGAGAACAAGGTAGGTTTTAAGTTGCCAAACATTTGCTAAAAGAATTAATTCCCCAAAACAACGCCCATGCAAAGCCGATCGCGAGCATTCAACATAAATTATACCAACAAACGTAGAGAGCGCACAGCCAAAGCGCGTAATTTATGTTAATTATGCACAGTGATGTCACAATGCCCTAGATTTGCGGTAGATATGAACTGCGCATGCGTAGTAAGGAGGGGATTAAGTTAGTAGGGCTACTAACTTTCGTAGGCCTACTAACTAGTAGGGGTTTCGTGAATAGCTCACTAACTTAGTAGGCCTACTAAGTTAGTAGCCTGATTAGTTAGTACCCCTACTAACTTAGTAGGTGTACTAAGTTAGTTACCTTTCGTGAATACCGGCCAATGCCTCTAGCGTGACTTCGTCGCGGAGGCATAAAAATACCATTTTTAAGCATTTTTGTTGATTACCCTAAGAACATCTCCTTCCGAAACACTAAAAATCGCGAGTGTTGAAATTGTGCCGTTGAGAATTTTTAAAATTAGGATTCAAGGTCTAAAATTTTTGTGAGTCTTCCACCGAAAGATGGCGCCATTGCAAATCATGGAAAAGAGTACCTTTAGTTCCGAGTTTGGTAACGCATACCAGTTTCAACCCAGTGAATAAAACTTGTACAGTATCAATTTCACAAAATGTGCAAATAATTCAGGGTTCAAAGGGTTAAGGGCCACTTACCTCTAGGTTGTGAATGAGAATAGTGCTGTTCCTGGCCATACTCATGACAAAACATCCCAAAACCTGATAACAAATAAATAAGAAGTTACATTTCTATAGCTTAAATTTAAAAGTTGTATTTTTTTAATTTTTTAAAAATATATTCTCAATCTTTTGATTGTGTAGATCAAACTCATGTTAGATTCATAACATGCTTCTGCCACTGGCAACCAAAATTTTTTTTTGCAGAGTGAGGAGTGTCTAAAATCTAAATTGTTTACAGATGTGAACCCTGTATGTGCCTCCAATATTTTAGCAAATATCATGATTTTTCGATAGCAACTTTCTGACTTGTAATGCTTTGTTTGCTCTCAAAGTTGACAAAAAGTTCGTATCATGGGATTATAATTTACCATCAAGGTATCAATTTGGATACAAGGGCAATAAAATAACAATCTCCATGAATGCAAAAAGTGTGGTTTTTCAAATATAGTACACTGAAGTGGTGTGGTAGAAGTGTAACTGAAAGACATGACTCTACCTGTATATGAGTAACTACATCAAGATGGCCGTCAAGACTCCGAATTAGGAGACCATCTTCCGCTCGTCTGATGGTTACAGTACGATCTTCAGATGCCGTGATGAGCAGGGCCATACCGCCCTCTAGGGTTGAAGAAATAGCAGTCACTGCATATGTTGGTGTGCAATCGTAGTACCAACTGACCTTGGATTTCTGTTTAAAAGAGAGGACAAGTGGAACAGGAAATTTACAGTTAATCCAATTGATTTATCCAAAGAATTATGTCATCATATGATTACCACTACAATCTGTAGTGTATTATCACATTCATGGGAAGTAGTTCCATCATATACATGTAATTACTTCTATAACTTTCTTATTCGATGCATTGGAAACAATATGTGTTAGCGATTTGGCTCAGTCAGTAAAGCGTCTGCCTGATGAACAACAGATTGTGGGTTGAGTCTACCCCCGGCGGATGGCTGAAGCCTACATTGTGTGTTAATGTGCCCTTCTCCCGTTTTTTAATAGACACAGGCTACCATGACTTTTTTTTTCTGGCATCATTTCTAGAGGTAAAAATGCTTAACTTCGTTGGCCAGATGAAACCTCGCATATCAAAAATAGCAAATGATCAGGAGCTATTTCCTATATATGGGATCGCTTTTCCTAGACACGCTGTGGGGGCTACATTTTTGGGGTAAGACAGCTCAGATTTGAACAGGAGATGACATGACTGATTACCTGGAGAGAACCCAAAAAGGTGATTTTCACTAGAATCTGAGATGCAAGGTTTTATCAGTCCATCAACATTATTTACTACATACCTGTATATTGATGCTTGCAATTTCTCCATTCACTAGCCCTGCATATAGTGTATTGAACTTGACATGCAGGCATGTGACATCCCTCCCCAGAACCAAAGTCTGGAGAAACTCATTTCCCTGCAAACAAAACAAACAAATCGCACACACAAAGACATGCACACAAATAGAGAATTTTACAAGGATATGAAGTCACAGTGTCTCACTGGCAATAAAAATCTGACTAGATGCACAAAATTGTTTGGCCAAATTGTAAACCAGAGGTTAAGTTTGCACAGGAGGGAGGTTTAGAATTGCTTTGTATTTGTGCGGTGCTATTGTACAATCCCATTGTTCGCTATACTTCCGGTCCCTTGCAACTTTAACCTCTGATTCAGAATAGGGGCCCAAGTATTTTTAGAATTAAACTGCTCAAGAATATGAATTATTTTCCAATTAGTCACATAACCTCTTCAATCTTCTCAAAAAGTGTCACAATTAAAAAAATAAATTAAAAAAAAAAGGAATTTTATCCCCCAAAAGTAGTTTTCAGATGACTAACACTGCAGCACTGCATCGAAGGACTGCGGTTACCTTGCTTGAGCATTTTCCCCAGATCAGCTTTAACAACATCTGGAGGGTTATTCACAGATCAAAATATGGAATGCAGATTGAATATCTCATATTTTGAAATAGCCTCTTAGTAACCTCCCCAGAGCCCTGAAGCACCTCCCAAGCCATGGGTAACAGGTCTCTGCTACAGAGACCCAGGTAGGGCTGCTGGGTGGGTGACAAGCCCCCACACCTCGTCAAGGTGGACTACTTTATGTTCCTCATCAAGATAGGGTGAATAAAAGAGAGAGAGAGAGAGAGAGAGAGAGATACATGTGAGGTCAACAAACAGGGAAAGGCACACTGTTTAAGCCATAGTTTTTCATGGTGTTTGTATTTTCAAGAGTCAGCCATCGCCAAAATTTCCAACTCAATACCAGGCCCCAAATGAAAACATTTGCCGTCCAAAATTCTCAAAAATTACCTGAAAATATCGGCTTATACCACAGCAGCTTTAAACAGTTTTCCATAAAGAAAGGACATAGGGTAAAAATAAGAAAAAAGAAAAATAACGAGAAAGGGAGAGAAAGAAAAGAGCAGATAATGTGGGTCAAGCAACACTCGAAAGTGTTAACTCCAAAAGGAAGGAGGGAGAAAATAAAATTGTCCAAACACAGAGCAACAAACTTAATGGAGGGAAAAGGATATAAGAAATACTGAGAGGAACACAGTGGAGGTTTATCCAGTTCAAATCCGTCAAGGATTTTTCTCATCATGGATTAGCCAAGCATCTCCCTGATAACCACAGAGACCACAATCCCAAAATGTTTTTACAAGACCAATAATTCACTACCATTATCCCCCTATACATTACTGACTTACCAGAGCATTAAACTGAACAACATTTTTGCTCCCATCGCTAGCAAAAGCCACCATCTTGCTTGCAGTAGTGTCTCTCCACAGCTCAAAGAACTTGATGTTTCCCAATGCAAGGTCTTCTTCAGCATCAATCTTGTTAGTCTAAAAACAAAATTATTTTAATGTGTTTTTGTTGTTAAGTATTCTCTGGTTTAAAGCATACATATTTATCAAGTCCCTTGCGTCAAACTCTTACACTCACCAATAGGGGGTATGGTATTGTACTTTGATCTTTTTGATTGAATTCATTGTGCGACTCAATAACAACTGATATGCCATTTATATTCTTGCTATTGAAACACCATACTGCTAATGAGTAAATGTGGCAATTTGTTACAAATTAGTCAATATGGAAATTTGTAAAATAATTAAGAAAATGGGATACGACTATGCATCACCAACTTCATCAAAGCAGATTTTCACTTGGTCTAAGAATCATGCACTGGACAGTGTAATAATGATCAGTAGAGTTACATGTAAGGTCCACTAGAAAGGCCTCCCCGGGCCCTGTTACATAATTGCACATGTAACATCAATGGTAACTACCAAGGTAATGTTGCTCAACAGCCAATCAAAATGCACTATTTCATGAAAGTTACCATTGATGGCTATTTTACTATAAAAGTAACTCTTTATGCAATGGGCCCAGGACCGGGAAATTATACTACATAGAACTTTCAACTTGTTAAAGGATTCATGGGACTAAATGGGAAAAAAGGACATTGTGATTTTTCTTTCAGGTAGTATATCTCTAAAATACATACATTTCCTAAATGACAATTGCATTGATATCCTGTGATAAAAAAACATCAGCACAGTTGCAATTTCTTTTAGAAAGAAACAAAACAAAACTAATACAACATATTATTGTATAACTATTTTTGTCACAATTTTTGTGTACAGGAATTTTAATGATTATGGACTAGACGGGGAAATTTGTGAGGGCTTATAACTTACTGTCAAGTTGAATATGATAAATCTGCTGTCAGAAATGCAGGCATAGAGTTTATCCTCAAAGATACACATGTTGATCACATAGCCCTTCACACGAGGGCTGGAAGATGACTTGCTGGGATTGTCACTGTTATTATCCTTTGAACCCGATAGATAAGGAGGAAATTGTTGACTGGTGTTTTCCATTTGAGGTATTGGAGTGCCGTCCTGTTCTTGCGCAGAAATACTGCTGCTGGTTTCACATTCCTGCTTTACCTTGGACATAACTGGATCTTTAGAATTTAGTTTTCGTCTTTTAGTTTGGCTCTCTTCAGAAACATCTTTCAGTCGCTTTTGCTTTGTCAAGGAGGGTTCCCCAAGTGCCAAATTTTCTAGTGGCTGGTCGATGTCATGATGGTCTTGCGGTTCTTCTTTTATTCTTTTCAGTGTGGTTTCAAATGATAAGTCACATTGCAATGATGAGCTTTCTTCTGCTCTATGTTCTGTCCCATCTCTTTGTACTAATGCTTGAACTTTGTCCGAACCAACCGCCATTTTATATGGTTCCACAGTGGATTCATACATCTGCATTGCACTGTCTCTTTCTGGTCCTCTGACCACCTGGGTGACTGCTCCAATCATATCACTGTTAGGAGGGTGAGGTTCGGGACGCCTCAACCGCTCACGGCCGAGTCCATACAGCGTTTCTTCATCAGAGAGAATGTCCACGGTGACTCCACTGCCAGAGCTTTGAAGCTCCTGCAGAGTCTTCGCAAGGCTTTCTCTGCTCATGACCTGAGGAACCATTTCAATGTTCTGACCAGCGTAAGGGTTAGGGCTGCCTGTAGCGATTCTTTGTTCATCTTGGTTGCCTCCAGCATCCCGAAAGATGTCCATTAGTCCATGACCCTGGTCCCCTCCAGGACGGGCAGGGCTTCCAAACATTATCCTGAAGGGCTCTGTTCTGTGACTAGGTGTGCTTGAAGCCATGGATGTAACGTTAGATATCTTGATACCACCTTCCCCACAAGATTGTGCTGCATTGCTACTGTCGGCTTGGTGGCGATCAACTTGGAGACTAGCTCTGGGCTCAGCTGGGACCAGGTCCCTGGTAGTGGTTGAGGATGAGGGACTTTCCTTGCTACCATCCCTATTGTTCTCAGACAGGCTGGAGTCACTCTTCTCACCCGAAGTCAATCCTTAATGAGTAGAAACAGAGGGATATAATGATATTAAATTTCTACACATCCACATGGACAGGGCATGACGTTTGCCTATTGGAATCTTATTCTCCAACAGAAATAGAGTACCAAAAGTGTCGTCCCAGTTACTGGTTCTAAACTAAAAAGCCTGTGCATGAGGTTTAACCTAAATGCGGTCCAGCAATGGGTTAGACTTGGGCACATACACAAACAGGTTTGGGAGCGATCAAGTTGCTATTGTTCAACACAAGATTGTTTAGAACCAGCAACCAAGACAGCACCACCGTTATGACATCACACTTTGGTACTCTGTATGTTACATATTGATTCCCCTCCACTCCACAAAAAACAAACAAAACAAAACAAAACAAAACAAGTTCATCTTCAAAGATTAAACATGACACCCATGTTTTCTATTTTAAATGCTCTATTTTTTCACCATTCAGTCACATTTTCTGGTAAGTAATCAATAAGTAGTCACAGTAACACAAATTTTGAGAGAAAATATTTAAAATCAAGGTGAACTGTTATCAGATCATCAAGTCCTGTCTTAGTTTAAGCCATGAAAACTTCCTGAAAATCATCAACTTGGAAAGAACTCATGGGCAAATGGCTTGGTAATGATTTATTATGCTTTGGAGAATGACCAATCTGAAGACAGAATGCCCTGAATATTTTGCTAATTGAGCTTTTAATAATTTTCTATCAGAATCATTTCACACATTATCATTCATTAATAACAATGTGGTTTCAGTTTTCATCCTAAGAATTGAGATTATATAATCTTGTAAAGTATCAACACTCATTGATTGATGTGTCCTGACTGTAAATTGTTAGTTTCACATTCCTAGCTGTTTAAAAATTTATTAGCAGGCATATCATCCTAGTAGATGTCTTGTAACTTTCCACCTTGGTGAAATTAACTATTTAATTGCCTGGCTTAATATTGGGTATATTTCAATAATTAACAATGC
Organism: Paracentrotus lividus; assembly: GCA_940671915.1. Taxonomy (NCBI): domain Eukaryota; kingdom Metazoa; phylum Echinodermata; class Echinoidea; order Camarodonta; family Echinidae; genus Paracentrotus; species Paracentrotus lividus. The sequence continues at coordinate 27,332,336 of CALNVZ010000174.1, read as the reverse complement.
CACGTACACCTGGCAAATGTATATTTCAAAGTGGCATTTCCTGCCCTGTGTTTATTTCACTTTGGGTATTTCCGGTGTAATCTACAAGGTGATGATTGCAAATCTTTTCTTTTGAGAAGCCAAAATAATGCCTATGTGTATAGGTAGAGTTAAACAATTAGTCAATGTACACCAATATACATCTATCATCTATACATCATTTCAGCAAGCAAGGATATATTCACTTAGTATTTTGCACAGGTTTGGAACAGGAGATCAGAAAACAGGGAATGGGTTGTGCATGGCAGCACACCTGCATAAAGGGCCTTGAAACTGAGGCTTACACATGGGTCGGACTACTAGAGGTTAACATCCGGACAGTACAAACATGACGAAGTTGACCGAATTCAGTCAGTCAATAGCTTTAGATTCTCCATTCCTCAACAATCCTTAGTTTTTAGACTCTCAATGGGTCTCATCGTATAAATTCAAAGAGAGGACTTGTATAATGCTCCATTTCAAAAACAAAACATAGGTCAAGTTTACTTCGGAATTCTGGTTAGTTAGTCATTCTCTTCCCTCGACCAGACGCGTTATCGCTGAAGATTACGTAACACGCCTCGGGATCTGCATGCCATGTTATTAATATTATCTCATCTGAGATAAGCTGCTTTCCTCATGTTTGATCAATTTTAAGTCCCTTTTAAAAAAGCTATTGTTCTGCAAACAACAAAGTGCTGGTGCAGTGGTGGGTCAAACACCATGCTGGCTCACAGTCTTCCAGGATGTGCTTCCAGGATAACAATAGCCTTCTTTATGAGGTGTGTTGGACCCAGGTGGACTGGGGGATTAACTAACAAGACTTTAATCAGGGCATGCTGAGCCCAGGAGGAACAATGCATGAATAAATCCTTGCTTCCTAATAAAGTATAAAATAGCAGTACACTCTCAAGATGGATGACAAATTATCTTTACTTCCAAGTTATATGACATACCTAGAAGAAGATTGAGTCTCGTTTCCCTCAGATCTCCAAGGCTTCTCATAAACTGAATAAATAAAGCAAAAAGGAGCATATCTGGTAAATCAGTTAAATTCAATGTTAATTTATAAGAATCGAAATTCATAAATAGTGGGCCTATGTTATAAAGCACAGCTGCTCCCACATGAAATGAAGTATTGGTTTGTTTTTTAACAGACAAATCAGTGTAAATATTAAATCAAATTACAGAGCGAGGGAGAGGAAGATATTCTTTTTGCCCAACAGCCACTTAGCAGCACCAGACCAATATATCCCTTTATTGTTGAACACCAAACAGGGTAGCATCAACTCCCACTTTTAAACGTCTTTTGGTATGAAGTGGCAGGGGTTCGAACCCACAACCTCCCAATTATGTAGCAGACACTCTATCCACTGAGTCAACACATTGGTTATATACATTATTTTGTCATTTATTTCTATAAAAACAAACAAAATATGTACAAAGAGTTAAAGAGGAAATAAGAGGGGAATTTTGATGTTAAACTTTTTCCTTCATCTCACGTTGACCATACTTACCGTATCTTTCTGTTGCTTATATCTCTTGAGTTTAGCCTCTTTTTCATGTATGATCTCCGTAACCTTGTCTATCTTAGCAGTGAGTTTGTCCATTTTGGCCTGGAGTTGATTCTCTTGCAAAGTAATCTCTAGAAGATTGTTCATATCGCCTGCCGTGGTGTCCGGCTATAATGAGAGAGAGAGCATCAATGAGAGGGAATAACATTTATGTAATACAGGTGACTCTGCCTAAGTTGAATCTCTTGGAACTATAGAAATCTGTTAGACCTAGGTGAAATTTGATTTATGAGAGATGAACAACACATGTCTTGTTTAATCTGGACTGAAAAATTGTTTCGACTTAGGTGATTATTCAACTAAAAGATGGTTGGCTTATGCAGAGTTAACTATATATGTTTAGACAAGCTGAAAAACTGCATTCATAATAGGAATACATGGAGGATGCGTACTAGGTGTAAGCAGTTTAACCGACCTGGTAGGTCCACATTGTTTCCATACTATTACAAGAGCTAGTTTTAATAAACAGTAATTTCTAGGAGATTGCTCATGCTGCCTACCATGGCCAATCACATAATAATCACAGTAATAATACGTACCATTCTCCTTTTCTGCTTCAATTTCTCCTTGAGTTTGTTTGCAGTCAACACAGCTGGGCTCTTTGTTCTGGTCAGAGAGAGACTTGACTGGATGGACTTTCTTCTTGAATATGGCAACTGGATCAAAGATAATGAAAATAATGGTTCTAAGAAAACTATCCGCTGGACAATTACCCCTTGCATAACTACTCCCACCAAAAATCTACCCCCTAACTCTACACCTAACCCTAACGCTATTTCTGGGGGGGGGGGGGGGTAATTGTCCAAGGGGTAGTTGTCCTGATACTGAAAATAATTCTCAATATATTGTAACAAGGATCATCATACAGATAAAAACAGCCCTCACTTTGCACCCAAATTTTTTAACAAGTTGCCACAAATAATATTTCAAGTGTTAACTTCTTTAATTCTGGGTTCCGGTGCATAAAACTTAATAGTAACTACGGATGGCAAAGTTATCAAAATAGCAACTGTATACTGATGTTTTGAATGTTTTACTATCAACTTTGAATCAGGCAAATATCAGTATATAAGTTCTTCTTGAACATTGTTATTCAAATGATATGCATTTTTAATTGATGTGAAATATAATAAACTCAACTTTTGATGATTCTTTCATGGTGAAATATAGGTACAAAGCAATATCTAGTATAAAGCAATTTCTAGAATAAATCAATTTCTAGTATTTTACTCACCTTTGATGCTTTTAAATTTGGAGATTTCTCCAGTGATGAGGTTTTCTTGGCTTTCTTGCTTGGAGAGGGATCTTTCTCCTTAGACTTGGACTTCTTGCGCTTTTTCTTCTTGTCCTTCCGAACTCTTGTTTCAATTCCTTCTCTTGATTCAGGATCCTAATCAGAATAAATAAAAAAGAACAAAAAACAATCAAATGTTTCATAATGACTCAAATAACAGCTTATCATAGTCATGCCAAATTGATGCAGACTTTTATAAAAGAAAAAAAAGTTATTTAGGGATTATTGTATATTGGTTGTGATATCTTTTATTTAGTATAGCATTAACACACTTCCGAGCGTGCGTAAGCGGTGAATGCAGTGCAACGCGAGATAGCTTTAGATAGGGGTTGCGCTGCAACGAACCGCAGGCGAGTGATGCACCGTGCACCATTCTGAAGCATTGAGCGATCACTGCATTTACGTTTTATCGCACAATACAGGAAAGTGTGTTAACGCTTTTATAAAATTGAAACATTTTGCTAGCTCTAGTATATCTTGAGCTACTTACCAAAAACATTCCATGGGATTATCCCTTGGAATTTTTGGTAAGTAGCTCAAGATCTACATCACGGTCGTCATCCAAGAAAGTAAATAAGCCCTGCCCCACAGTGTGTTATCACTTTTTTTTTGCGCAAAAAATGCACGCAGAGCCTTTGCATAAAAAATACAGCATCACACATGACACGTTTTGACCAACCACGATGCGTAAAATCGCAGAGCCATTTTATAATTTATAATAATGCACTCAATCTTTGGGACTACATGGAGTAACCTGGAGAGTATTTCATCAACACTTCTTCTCTGACAAGTTGTCAGATCTGACATCTTTACTTGATTTTGATTGGCTGAGAAGCAATGTTACTAGAAAACAGGACTTGTCGGATAAAATGTTTGAAGTCCTTCATGAAACGCCCCCTGGAGTCAATATTTCTCATGATAGCATTTGAAGTATGTATGTTATTTCAAAAGTCTTGTACTCTGGGCTCATATTTAGACTGGACAGGTAAACACCTATCATCAGAAATAAATACAAGAAAAATAGCTTAAAACATATGATGAAGACATGACAGTACTCACCACAGTCATAGAGGGAATAGTACTGGTTGATGTGACACTAGCATCATGCCTCTCCAAGGGCCCACTTCCATCATCAGGGTTTTCAGAAGCAGAATGACTTGGATGATTCAGCTCTTTGTATGGTTGACTTGGTCCAAGTGCCTGGTTATCCAGGTCTCCAAAGGTCTGCAGCTCTTGGTTGAATACAGTAGGTGCAGATCCCCTCTCTTCTGGCATTGCACAGGATCCGATGAGGCCTGGATGACTACGCTCTTCATACTGCAATTGCTCAGACCCCAAACTGGGTTGATATCTATGGAAGTCCATTAGTTCTGTACTGTACAGAGGCTCCTGTTTGATTACAGGAGCAGAAGATAAAGATCCTGCAGCATGTGATGGATTCAACATGGCTTGAAGACTTTGCTGTTCGATGGATGCTGGAGAAGCAGTTCCGACGGCATCAGTTGCCTCAGATGCTTTGGGTAATACAATAAAATGATAAAACTTAATGGTGGACAAGCGAAGATAAAAAAATATGCTACTACTGATGCTCCACAAAATAGATCCTTAAAGGAGAATTGTCCCTTTGTAGATAGTTGGCTTACTGTGGATGCAGAAAAATCAAATAAGCACATTGAATATTGAGATCTCTAATGACATAGGAAATCTCCCATTGGCAACGCAGTCACCATTTGTGATGTCACGAAGGGAGAACTCCCCATATGGTGTGCACAAAAACTATTCATGTCTCTTTATTTTCATTCTAATGATAGAACAGCTTTTCTTTTCATGATATACAGTGGTGGCCAAAATTATTAGAACACCAAGCATATTTAAATGATTTTGATAATTTTCATTCAGTTGACCATTTAAATACCTATAAAATGGTTGGAATGTCTCCAAATACCATAATTATGCTTTAAAAACTAAATAACAAAGTCATGCGTTGGGAACTCGCCACCAAGTCGCCCTTTTTTATGCGACACCACCAATTGAAAAATTTAAAAATCTTGCCCCTTTCAGGATCAAAGTGTCCTAACATCAAACATTTTAAGCCTCTCCCTACAAAAGTATATATATTCTGAAAGGGAATTTCCTGAGGATGTCAAAAATGGTATTCATAAAAACACAGGGTGAAGTAGTTACATCTTATGTGGGGATTTTTAAATTATTTTTGAAGGGCCCCAAATTTTTAATTCAGTGCCCCTATTTAAGTCCATTGTTCCAATGACCCTTAATATTTCAACATATTTTAATTGCTCATGAAATTTCCTTTTAAAAAATATAAATTTACAAGGAGTTTCCTCGTTAAATTAAAAAAAATAGTCTTAACCTTTAATGGGCATGGTTATTTTGGCCATCTCACCACCAAGGGTGGGGGCGAATCCACCCTCCCCATTCCACCAAATTTGCTGAAACTTAGAATGTATTTGAGGTATATAGGAATGAACAAGACTGCTAAGTTTCATATTTCTACATCAAATAATTTTTGAGCAATCGGCTTATGTAATTGGCAATTTACTTTTTTGCATTTGGACTACATGTTTAATACACAAGTCCATGGGGAAACTAAAAACGCATAGCGCAACTATTTTTAATGTTGCGCATTACCAGATGGTCGAAACTGTATAAATTTGGTATCAATGTATACGTAAGACCCTATGGTAAAAAGTCATGAAAGCTCATAGCACACAAAAGATATCTTTAATCCGATTTTGGCAAATGAACTAGGGCATTGATAATCCCATTGACTTTGTGTAAGTTCAGGTGTTCTAATAATTTTGGCCACCACTGTATTATGACTTTCATATATTTACAAGTCATCCCCAAAAAAGATTCTTTATTCTCCCTTAAGAATCAAGAAAAAAGAGGATTTTAGTACAATGTGTACAATAGATATGGGAAAGATCTCCCTGCATTACATCACACATCATGGTCGCGTTGCCAATTGGAGGATCTCCATATCATAAGTGATCTCAAAATCTAAAAATTCATATCTCTCTTATTCATTGCCTGATTTTTCTGAAACTTTCCCAATATGTTTTGGGGGTTTGTTTCCATTCACTGAAGCTAAATTTCTCTGAGGGGATAATTCCCCTTTAATGACAAAACCAATGAATGAAACATAGCTTCACAAGAGTCCAATTAGGAAGTAGGTTTTAACAACACAAGCTTTAATGTGACTGCATCTCCTAATACATCCATAAGCTCGATAGTTACCACAGCCGAGGAAGATCCCAAAGTGTTTGCATGTGCTGCAAGTATAGAAACAAGCCACCTACCAAGAAAGTTTTGAAATGTCTATTTCACTTACCTGTCAGCTGAGACAGAATATCCTCTTCACATAGATCTGCATCTTCACTCTCAATCAAATCAAGAAGCTCCTGTTGAAACTCAGTGCTCAGGTTCATAATATCAAGACTCTCCATTGGGTCTTCACTGCGGCTGGGGGATGACGCAAGGTGACTGAATCTGTATATGTATTAAGAACAAAGAAATTATGGATTACTCTGTGTTCCATTTTATATCTTTCAAAGCCTTCATCTATTCAAGTATCATAAAACTTGTACTTTTGATAATCACATTTTAATGTAAATGGGCAATTCCATGGTAAAATGCATTAGTTTTGTGTGTCAAGTTTGAAAATTTATAGTATCAATCTTACAAGAATGAATCTCATTTATGCATGAAATGATGCTTTTTGCTCTAAATCATTAAAGGGAAGCTCTGGACCCAAAATAAGTTGCTTTCATAAGAAGCAGAAAAATTAGAAAAACAGATTAAAACAAGTTTGAAGAAAATCAAACTAATAATAAGAAAATTATGAATATATTTATGATGCACAAAAAAATTGATCCCTATACCAAATTGGCAACAACTGTGATGTCACAGGGGCACAACTTTCCATGCATTTTCTATATGGTTTTATGATAAATGTTCACTTTATTTGTTAAGAAACCATTTTCCTCATAACTTTTACCAACATATATTGATGGCAATATGTTATTGCATCTATGTATTTTGATAAAATGAGAATCAGATTGACATTTCAAAAGAAAAGTGATATTTTTCATGAAATTCAAAATTCATGAATATCTGTTTTTCTATACTGAAAACCATTTAAAATCTTTGTTTTTTTGTATTTCTAGATGGGGTGCTGATTTTACAATATATGTATAGGATGCAATAACATATTGCCATTAATATATATCTTAGCCAAAGTTGTGAGGAAAACAGTTTCTTAACACATAAAGTGAAAATTTATCATAAAACCATATAGAAAATGCATGGAAAATTGTGCCCCTGTGACATCACATTATGTGACAGTGTTGCCAATTTGGCATAGCGATCAATTTTTTGTGCATCATAAATATTCATAATTTTCTTATTATTAGTCCAATTTTCTTTAAACTTCTTTTTATTCGGTTTTTCTAATTTTTCAATTTTTTATAAAAGCAACTTATTTTGGGTCCAGAGCTTCCCTTTAAATAAGGCTCCTAAAATGCTAATTCTTAATGTAAATATTCTTTGTAGCATTCCTAACGATATTACGTGAAAAACATTCCGGTATCTAATTCAATTTATTATGTATTTCATAGTTTTGGGAATTTCTTATGTATTTCTTCCTTTTTTTCTTATCTATTTTGTTTGGAATACTTTTGGTTATTGATTATCTCTCAATATTACAACAATATCAGCTAAAATAATGGCTAATAACCAGATTTTAAATGCTGAAATGTGATTTTAGCATAAAAAGTCAATTCCCATATGTTTTGTTCACAAATACAGAAAATCCCCAGTCTTTGAGCCTGTGCTGCATTACATAATGTTGCACAACTTCTGTACTGTGAGCTCAATTTTTTTTTTTTCAAAATAGTTTTAAAAGTTGTGTGAGATGCAAAAGAAAAAAGTCATAAATACGTCAACACGAATTTGTCACAACATGGTAAAAATTGGTCTGTCACATTACACAAAAAGGACAAGAAAAATAAAATCATTACATTTCCATTATTTTCCTCAAATCACAACACTCTTTTATTGTACGTGAACATACCTGTTAAACCTGTCAGGAGTTTTCTTGGCTTTGGCTAACATCATACGCAGTTTCTTCTGCTGCCATACCGGTTTGGCCACATCACTCAGCAATCCTTGGATCTTCTCCTATGAACAAGTGTGAGAATATACTGAAGTCAGCAAAAGATAAAATATTTTTAAAAAGACGAACTGCTTGCTATCTCCCATTTCATAATTTTAAAGCTTTGAATTCTTCATAGCACAACCAGTTCATCGAAACCATCAATGTAAGTGAGAACCTTACTGGTTGTGCTATGAAGAATTTTGAAGTTAATCAGGTATTAGCAAGTGAAAATACTATTCTGAAATGAGAAGTTATCTAAATTATGTTTCTTTTTATAATGAACCTAACTTTTTAAGTAACCAGACTAAATTCTTCTTTATAGATATTTTCAAAGTATTATTGAAGAATATTTAAAAAGTTAGACAAAAGCAAAGAAGTAAAGAAGGCAAATTGAAAATCAAAAGTAACCTTGAATAACTGTCCTCCTGTAGGCTGTTCTGCATCTTTATTTGTTCTCAGTCTACTCCTGGCATTGGTAAGGTTTGGCCGTGGATTCATCTTCTGCTTTTGTTGCTCATTGACAAGAACTTGAGAGAGCAAAGGTTGGTTCCCAGCATTAATCTCCTTGCTCTGGGAAGCTACAGTGATCATGGCCGCAGGGGATGAGGATGAGCGAGCAAAGCTTGAAATACTGACATGTGACTCGTCATTTCTAGTTTCTTCACATTTACAATTCACCAGTTCCTTGTGGTTTGAACAGTCGTCTGGAGTACTGGTTGAGGAACTTGGTCCAAGATTTTGAACAGATGTATTTGTACTTGAACTTTCTGTATGATCATGAGTAATAGACGTTGGTTTGCCTGATGTACAAGTAATTGAGCTTTTTGTGTCAATGTGGGTTATAGGTGTTGGTTTGTCTGGCAATGAGCCAGTACTTGAACTTTTTGTGCGACTAGGGACCTTAAACATTGGTCTGTCCATGGTGTTATTAAAGAAAGAAGTCCATGGTTTGTCTGATGTACTGGTAATTGAACTTTCTTTCTGTCCATGGCTGTTGGACTTTGGTTTATCCGATACACTTTCTGTGGGACTGTGGATGTTAGACGAGGGTTTGTCCGACATACCTGTGCTTGAACTTTCTTTATTACTCTCAAAGCTTGATGGGGGTTTTATGTCCGATACGCTCATGTTTGAATCTTCTGTATGACCGTGGCGGTTAGACGCTCGTTTTTCTGATGTATAGGCACCTGAACTTGTATCACTATGAATTTCATATGCAAGTTTATCTGATGTATCCAGACCTGTCGTTTGTGTATGACTTTGGGTCTTAGATGCAAGTTTATCTGACGAGGACACACACCTTATTTCTGCACTCCATTTCCCATTTTGTTCATGTAGAGAATGGAATGATGATACTGCAGCTGTGGCTGATGAAGTACTTGGGGACATGGATGTTTCAAGGGTTGGTACATGGCCAGCAGCAGTTTCAGGAACACTTGTTTTGATTGAGGATGCAACACTTTCTTTTTGATGGTGGATTATACATTTAAATGTCTTTTTGTTTTTAGCAAACGATGATGATGAATGAGCTTTAGCAGATTTTTGTTCTTTTTTCAATGTATATTGCTCCTGTGCAAACTGAAAGGGCGTTCCTGATGCCGACGATGACACAATTGGAGAAGAAGGTTTCTCTGGGGTTGCAGGATGATCACCAGCCTTTCCAGAAACATCTGCAACATCCGAAGAAGTGACTTCACCAACTTCATCCTCATGAACGCTCTCTTTTCCACGAAGGGCTTCACGTAGGTTCTTTTCAAATCTGTTAACCATGGAAGTTGCTTTTGGGAATGTTGTAGTACTTGATGCAATGTCTTTACTTTGAGCAGATTGCTTTGTTGAAGCAATGTCAGATGACTGATTGGGCTCAGTGGATTTTTGGACAGCCTTTTTCATTGGCGATTTGAGAAATGTTGGTGAGGATTGATTCTGAGAGGAATTTAGACATTTATTTTTCTTTCCTTTGGTGTTGAAGGTAGGTTTAGGAGTTCTCCCAGTCTGTTCTGAAAGATGATTTGGTTTGATTTTGGGGGAAGGTGTCTTCTGCTTTTTCTTCTTTTGCTTTTTGGATACCTCAACATTAGTTACAGCTCCTGATTGAATGTCCTTTTTAGCTGAGAGGGCCTTTCCTGCAGGTACTTGCTGGTGATCTGATTTTGTAACAGAACAGCCCTGAGCAGATGATTCCTTAGATGCAACAGGATGATGTGCCTTCCTGATTTTCACCTTTGATGTCACATTGTTCTTCCAATGGCCCTTATTTTTACCCGCTTTCTTCTTGCTTACCTTACCCTGTGCACTAGGTTTTCCTGGATTGTTTGTGCTCTTTTCATGTTGTTGCTGTCCATCTTGAGATGGCATCGGAAACCTCTGTCCATGATTAAACTGTGCCTTATGTTTTTCAGATTTGTTTGTGCTCTTTTCATGCCGATGCTGTCCAGCTTGAGATGGTGTTGGAAACTTCTTTCCAAGCTTAAACTGGGCCTTGTGTTTTCCAGGTCTGTTAGTGCTCTTTTCATGTTGTTGCTGTCCAGTTCCAGATGTTGTTTGAAACTTTTGTCCAGGATTAAATTGTGGCTTCATATTTCCAGGTCTCTTGGTGTTCTTTTTATGCTGTTCCTGTCCACCTTGAGATGTTGTTGGAAACCTCTGTCCAGGAGCAGACTGTGCCTTCGGCTTCTCAGGCCCACTTGTGCTCTTTTCACGATGCTGCTGTCCAGCTTGAGACGGTCTTGAAAACCTCTGTCCAGGATTAAACTGTGCCGTAAATTGTCCAGGTTTGTTTGTGCTCTTTTCTTGATGTTGCTCTTCACCTGGAGGTAGCGGTTGAAGCCCATGTCCTGGAACACACTGAGCTTTAGGCTTGTCAGGCCCATTTGTGCTGTTTTCCTGATGCTGTTGTCCAGCTTGAAATGGTGGTGGAAACCTCTGTCTGGGATTAAAGGGTGAGTTGTTTTCCCAGCTGCCTACACTTGATTGTCCAAACCTCCCATGAGGGGGGTTCCAAGAATATGGGTGGTGTGGATTTTGCCATTCTCCTTGGTTATATATGAAATTTTCTTGATGACCTAATTCTGTGTTGTTACTTAAAGCTTGCAGGAATGTATTTAGGACTTGGTTCTGGGCATATCCTGCAATATTGAAGCCAGACTGATTTGGGCCCTGGTTCTGGGAATATCCTCCATTATTGAAGCCAGACTGGTTTTGGCCCTGGTTCTGGGGTAGTCCTCCATGGTTGAAGCCAGATTGATTGGGGCCCTGGTTCTGGAAATTGCTTCCAATATTGAAGCCAGACTGATTTGGACACTGGTGCTGGGAATATCCACCATTATTGAAGCCAGACTGATTTGGGCCTTGGTTCTGGAAATAGCCTCCATTGTTGAAGCCAGATTGATTGTGGCCCTGGTTCCTGGAGGTAGTCCTCCATGGTTGAAGCCAGATTGATTTGGGAGAGCGTGTGTGGGCGGACCCCAACGACTTGATTTGCCTCTCTGTTTGGATGACGGTACAGTCTGGCTTTCAAATTTCTTGGAACAGCTGTAAAGATAATAAAATACAACTTTGAAAATAAACGAGTCACTTATTATTAAGCGGCAAGAATACTATCATGTAAATCTGTTTCTAAATGCTGAAGATTCTCCAAATTATAAAACAACATTTTAGAAGTCCAGGAAAATAAATGAATGTCACTTGACTGGACAATTAAAGAAGACAGGGTGTTTATACTGAATTGAATTGAATTGAATTGAATTTATTTATTAACAACAACAACAACTTTATATAATGGTGAATACAGGTACAGAATAAATTGACATGGATAACAATAATCATAATATAAAGTGTTGCAGATATAAAATTGGTAGATACAAAAGAGTATAGTTGTTAATAGGAACCAGAAGGTAGCACATGTGCTAGTCGAGCCTGGCCCCAGTATATGTATTGTTTTGGCAAGATAGCTATTATGTACAAATGAATCTAAAACTACTTTTCTAAAGTTTATAGGCTAGAATGAATTATTAGATGCGATACAATAATATTAACAAAAACAAGTCAAAACATGATAACATAAGCTTAATTTAGCAGTAAATACCTCGACAGGAGATTACGAAATGAATTTCTGCTTTTTTTCTTCTGTTATATAATCTGGTAAGCTATTCCATAACTTTGTTCCCACAAATGATATCGAGAATTGGCCCTGTGTTGTCTTACACTTAGGCATATACAATTTATTATTTTCTTCCTCTTGTGGAATAATTGTGCTCTATTACTTGACAATATTCAGTTAAAGAATGAGGTAGCTTACGATTCAACAAATCATATACAAATGTTAAGACAGCTAGATCATGCAAGTTATAGGTCATATTCAAACGTGAGTGACACGACATTTGGACTGATAGAAGGGCGCATATCTTTGCACTTGTAGGTTATGAATGGATCATGACTACCCTATTATGTAAAATGTAGGAGTGCATGTGTCATTACCAGTTGGATTTGAATTTTACAATTGGTCCTGGAAATTATGATTAAAATACAGTGCGTGAGTGACACGACAGAAAAAAGACATGGGTTTCTGACCATCATTGGTTATGGTTGGATTTGCGCCCAAGTAGATCTCTAAGGGTACCATAAGTGCTGGTATATGTATATGAATAGTGTACCTCTCTGACATGTATTATGTTTATCAATCATTCCCTCTCTGTTGAAAATGGTCCACCTCTATGTGTCGTGAGCGACACGACATCTAAAATGTGAGTGACACGACCAGTGCCTTAAATTAAACATTTCAAGTAAATAACTAAATCCAAATCACCTGTATTTATATGCCATGTTAGAGTAGTCCATGAAAATTACTTTAAGCAAAAAATTCTGACAAAAGTGATTGGTATTAGAATAAGAGGCCTTTAAAGCACCATAGTCCCATACGTGCAAATTCCCGTTTGCTCAATTATTCAACGTAAGAAAACTGAATCACATAATGTTTGAAATTAAGTAATCCTTGTATTGTAAAGAAGCCTTTGTGTTGATTTCAGATCCTAATTTGCATTTTCAAAGGCACAGCGCCACATCAAAATTTCAGCTAAATGTCCCACTTAGTCTGAATATGACCTATAGACATTTAGGATCTTTAGTTTTGTGAACAAAGGTTTGGAATTTGTCATCCATGGGCTAAAAGTTATTGCTCGCATTGCCATTTTTTTTAGTATAAAATAGGCAGTTCAAATTAGTTTTATAAGTACTTCCCATACTTCAATGCCATATGAAATATGTGGCTGTATCAAAGCTTTGTACAATAAAATCAAAATGTTCTGTGGAACAAAGTGTCGAAGTCTGAATAAGATACCTACTTTTTACGAATACATGCATTTATCTTTTGAATATGCGGTTTCCATGTCAGATGATTGTCAATTTGTAATCCTACAAAAGATGCTACATTAACCTCACACAATTTTGAGTTGCCCATTCAAGGGCTCCTTCTACATTCACAGATTTTCTCTGGCCTTTTATCAGCATAATTTTGTTCTTTAGATTTATAGTGACCTTGTTTGCATCACACCATGTCTGGACTTTATTTAGGTCTTGGTTTACTCTACGCATATCAATTTCCTTTTGTCCTGCATCAAATGTATGGAATATATTTGAGTCGTCTGCAAACAATCTGAAGTTAAAAAACTTAGTGGATTGTGGTAAGTCATTAATATATAACAAAAAAAGTGTCGGTCCTAGAACGGAGCCCTGTGGCACACCACATGATATATTCTTAAATGAGGATTCTGTCTCCTTGTACTGTACATACTGAAATCTATTTAAAAGATAATCTTTAAACCAGTCCAGCGCTACTGGTTTAGACCAGCAATAATGAATGGATTAGAAGATTAAAAATGTGTTTGGGTTACATCCTGTGTTAAGCTGCTACTCAAAACAATTGTTTAGAACAACTCATTCAAATACCGGATTATTGGGCATAATCTTTTGGCTCCTGAGATTATCTCAAGCCAAGCACATGCTGTCAAACAGTATTGGGGGGGGGGGGTTGAAAAAAAAAAGATAAATGAGCATTAATTCCCACCCTGAAAGGGTGTCAAAAAGGATAAATAAATAAGGCAGTGCATACCTATAAATTCCATAAATGTTTTCAAAGCATAATAATGCTTAAATTGACGCTATTCCACCCAATATTGCTAATTTACATTACATACAAATTACATACTGACCTTGTAGCAGGCGTTGTGGCTTTAGCCTGACGTGGTTCTTCCAGTCTCTTCCTGCGTTCTCCAAGGGAACGCTTATGTTGCTCTCCAATCAGATGCTTTCCATATGCATTCAGGTCAAAGCTTTCGAACATGCACAAGTGGCAGTGATGTTTAGTACTAAATAAAGAGTAAAACACACAACAAATTAGCACCAGTAATTAGTTGGAAGGTTAAATGTATAATTTATCTTCTTCATGGGGATAAAGAGCAAAATACAGAGAGCACATTGTGCATACTAGCTTGCCCCTTGTTCACAACTCATTTGGAGTCAGGAATTGAACTTGTGGGTGCTACAGAAATTCTACCAATTTGTTCCTCTAAGTGATCTGCAATATCTTAAATGTACGATGTATACTTAACATATTTGACTTTCAATATGCGCGGTAATACCAGTATAAATTGTATCCAGCTAGCATCATCCTGTACTTAAAATAAAAGGTATGAATTTATGAATGTAAATATAGTTCATTCATGAATAGGTACATGTGTCAATATTCAGTTTAAACAATTACAAGAAATTTATCAAAAGGACATATAGATATTATGCAATAAAAAAGTCATCTGAAAACAAGGATAACAATTTTTCCAGTATTCTGATTCAATATACTCATAGTTTACTTCTTGTGGATTAAATTTGTGCATTTGTATAAAGCTCTGCAAAATTATGAATTCTACCTTTTGAAAATCAAGCACACAACCTCTAAAATTATAATGTACTCATACCTGGATGATTTATTGTTAATAGCCTTATGATGTAGCATAGACCAGAGATGTTCTTCAAACTGAACTGATGAGGGATAGTCCAGCTTGCATAGCTTGCACACAAACTTGGGCTTTTCCTTTTCTGTCTCTTCAGTCATGTTTCTGGAAAGTGAAAAATCATATTACATTATAAGAACAAGACAAGGCGTCATGTCCCCATATAGCGCATGAAAATGTCACTAAACCACATGAAAATATCAAATCATTGGCCCGAATCCACAAAGGTGGATTCTGCAAAATCCATGGTTTCAACCCTGGGTTTAACCTAGGGTTGGACCTAGGATTTTCAATATGGTATTCACAAAGGTGGACTCGACCGAATCCACAGATCCACAGCGTCATGAAACGTCACAATTCAGGTCAACTGTTAGTGAATCATAAACTGGTGGATCCGTCGATTATAAAACCCATGGATCCATGGGTTTTGCAGAATCCTCCTTTGTGAATTCGGGCCAATGAGTTGTAAATTATAGTAATAATTTAATATGTATACAAAAGTACCCAACAGATGTGGTTTCGCTGAATATTCTTCATCTAGTTTCCTCAATAACCAAGAGAACAACAGATGGCATGGATGGGGGAGGGGAATGATGTCAGGGATGTCAGAGGGCGAGCACATGAAAACATAGACAGAGGAACTCTGTCTTCTCCTCGTAGTACTTTTTCTGAAACTTCACCAAGAACGACCGGGGAGGTGAGCAAGGGGAAGACTTGATCCTGAGTCAAATGAAACACCCATGGAGAGTGTAAAGTTTTACTGTTGTTCAGATCCACATAAAATTAAGATAAAAATTATGAAGACTCAGAGCCATCCTGACTACAGTCATAATTTAGGCGTCTACTTACAAATTTATTGAAATGTGTGTTTATTAATGTGATTATTAAACAAATTTGTTAAATAATCTTTATAATAAGCTACCGTACGATAGAGTTTAGGGTCTTAAAACTCACAAGTAACATTAGACTAAATTCATAAACAATGTTATTACGACAAGTTTCTAGATCTATCTTAATTCTTATCTCAAGAATTTCTTGGCCATGTATTGTTGGCTATTAGTATTTACAAGGTTATTTTCAACAAAGATAACACCAAGGCGGTGCTTCTACCTGGCTTTCTTCTCCTTCCTTCTTGAGTACATGACAGTCTTATAATAGCAACTCTTCATGTATTTATAAACTCCATGTATCACGCATATCTTCTCTCTCTCCTCAATAACTGTTTATGTTATTGCTATCAACACTACCTACAATAACTTGACTGTCCTGCAAATCATCCTGTTGCTGATCTCCGGAAATAGCGCAAGAAGAACAGTCAGTAGTGTGTCTGAGCTAAATGTATATCTCCAGAATACATAAAAGCCGCTCTAGCGCTATCTTGCCATCCTCTTAACTACAAGGTATTTCCCAGTTCTTCATGCTTCAAATTCCACACGCGGGTCAGCCCCGACGATCTCCGACTACAAGCGGAGGGATGACAAGAGAGAGAGGTGCCGGTTCAAAAACAAAGATTGTCTAAGATTACTGGACCTGACTTCGTTTATAGAGACACTAAACAGTAAAAATAGCTTCCCAATGGATGCCAACACCACTCAGTGAAGTTTTTTCTTCCATCTATCTACTGTGCCATGCTCCCCATAGCTACAACACAGTGATTGATATTAAATCCCTTTTATAACCTTGGGAAGACGGACAAGTCATTAAAGTAGACAGTGAACTGGGGGTAGTTGATGATAAGGAATCTCATTATATTTATAGCAGCTCAAGTTCCGTAACTGCTGTCCAAATCCCGTGGGTCCCAAAAGAAAACCGGCTTCTTCATAAACGAAGACAAACCTTATTATACTCATATGTGCGAGGTCAATATACAAATGTTACTGAGCCGAGGACAGCAAAATTTGGCAAAAATCTCACATCGAAATGCCTACAAGTCCTTTCGTACAGAGCCAGAGGACAATGCATTTTGATTGTTGGGCGCTCTGATTAGCTATCGCGTGGAGCTCCGCCTCCTGGTTGCGATGACTGAAGTGCGTTGACCGTAACTGAACAATGCGATTCAGCTGTTCCCGATAAAGACCGATTTTGTCGTGCGCACTGTCAATCATAACCAAAGTGGACCCATTTCGCAAGAAAAACTCCAAGAGTCAACTTCACAAAACGTGTACGGCAAAGCCAATCTTTCAATACTTTTTAGAATAAAGAAGAGAAATATAAAAAGGAACTTCAATGAATCCACTGTCGGGCGAAAACGTATAAAGAAATGAGGACTTACATAAAAAATAAATGACAAATCTAAATTTTATCGTGACTATTGACTTGTGTAGATCTATTTCATATGCTAACGTGATCATTCGAGCGTCGTGAATAAATCATGGAGTAAAAATTTCTATGTGCATCTCTGTTTATGCAGACAAAATTATCTGCTTTTCTGCACCTTCTTCTTCCTCAGTTTAAATTAAGGAACTGCAGCGCCTCTAGGCTAGTGAAGAAGAACCGACTTACGTCAAGAAGAAGAACTGTAACGTTAACTTGTTTCAAAATTCAGACAATCATCCCTAAACCATGTTGCTATAAACATTGGTTTGAACTTTATTAAGTAAAACTGTAGATATCTTACAATGAGCCTATTTACCTAAGGCTAAGACTTTCAACTTGCAAGTATAAAATTTAAAGATTAAAAGTTGTTTTGAAAACTAAAAAGTCTAAATTTGGGCTCTAACAGTTAAGTTAGTAACATGCCTAACGTTAATTTTGTATTACTATTATTCAATTTGTAATGACAAAATCTTACTTCTTGAGTTTTTCTAATCTGTCATCATTTCGAGGTTATCCATTGTCATCAGCACATTAACTTGCCACATTTGCACCTTAAACCATGTCGATTTCCTCCATCACACCATCAAGAAGCATTTTTTCCACGGCAATGACTTTTGAAGTTGGTAGATATAGATTCATATGCACACACACATGGCCCGAATGATAAACGCCTGGCGCTAGCCAGCGGCACTTATGCCGTGTGTTCCCCGGGCAGAGACGTGTAGACGCAGCCTAGGCTCTGTTGACGGACAGAGTTTTTGGATTCATGCAAAAGACATTTAACCAAGTCGGGGCGGCAATCATGAAACGGGAAATTTGATTGGCCGATAATACACGTTTCACGTCTCCTGAACCAATAACGCAAGCTCGTGGAAAAATATTGCTTCCGGGTTAACCTTACCTACCGAATAGGCGTTCACCGAAAAAGTATATTTTGCTGTAAATACCTTTCTACCAATCTCTGGACTAAAACAAATAATCAAAGGTAATATATATACATCAATGTTGATAGTATGTCATGATTGTTGTGATTTGCTTGACTTATAATATGATTATATGTCTTTATGATTAATTATTTTGTTCTCTGGCTGATGATTGTGTACGCGTACGATAAGGGGAAAGCACCGCCCCTAGTCCAGCACTGCGGGAGCTTGAGCTAAGTTGAGGCTAACGTTAAACGTTGCTCCTCCCCGAGCTTCGGCGGCTCCTGCTCCCATGTCACTGACCTTGTTTGGCCGCACCGACTCGACTGGCTGTTTCATGGTGTATTCAAGTTGATCCTACTTTGTTAATTTAATAATGTATAGATCTATTACAATTGTATTTATATATCACAATTAGGCATAATCGTGATCGAGGAAACCACCATTCACTTTGTACAGCAGCGCTTCATTCAGTCACTCGCATTGGTTTCCTCTTTCCACCCCCATTCACTTGTGTACAAGCAATTGAGCGACTGGTTTCCGAAACGACGATAAGGCCCACAATTATATCATGTTATGTTGGTATGAATGAAATTAAATGAAATGAAAATGGGAAATGACAGAGAAAACAAAGTCCAAGAGTAGACCTATAACTAAGAAGTCAGACTCAAGACAGAGTCAGAGAGAGTGAATCGGAGAGAGAGAGAGAGAGAAAAAAAAGAGAAATTTATAAAATAATGGGAGAGAAAAATGACAGAACAGAATGTGGGCCATTCAATGGTCAGGAGGACATTTGTTGTATTCTCCTGTTTTCTTTTAATATCTCCAATTCAGGTTTTATTTTGGGCATTAAACTTTTCTGTTATAATTACATTGCCATGGCACTGGGGGATAGACCCTCTACAGTACATGTTAATGAGTTAACCTTCTAATTCTCCTTGTAGAACAATCCAAATTATACATATGTATACACTGCCCTCCAAAAGTTTGGGTACACCTGATGTCAGCTCTGTTTTGGATCATTTTGAGGCATTTTATGTCTAGTATTTCTGTCCAAATGATGTTTAAGTACAAAAAAATACATTATGCAACCAGTATACTTCACGATTACCACGCCAAGTCTCCTTGGAATTTATAAATTACTCAAAAATATGCAAAAAGTGCAAAAACGTGATTTTGCACTAATTTTTATTCAAATATTGAAAAAGAAGATATCTCGGCTAATAATGGTCTGATCAATGTAAAATTTTGTATGGATGTTGAGGCATATGTAAAATATAAGCCTGTACTGTTTGTTTCTATTTTAAGACTACACTTTATTAATTATGCAAATTTATGCAAATTAAAGGTATATTTTTAGAAATTTATCAATATTCTGTTTTTAAAATTGCTGTGAAGCCCAAATTTTTGTTAAAAGTTGCTTAGTATAATACTCAATAAAATTATGATTGAAAAGTTGGACTTTCTCATGAATTCCTTTGCATTCTTTTGTTTTATTGCTTTCTATTGTTTTCGATTGTTTTTATTTTTATGTATTTCGCAATGTTTTTGGCTCTTTTATGTTTCTGAAATGTACCTTGATTGATTTCAATATACAAGATGATGCTTAAAGCCTTTTAGATGCAGTTAAGAGTGTTGTAGAGCAATTCAGGTGAATGCTGCATTCAGTACACAAATGGGCAATAATTGAATTTTTCGATATTTTAAAACTTTCCTAATTACACGTCAAAACAATGGTTCCTACTTATCAACTTTTTATATAAAGACTGAATTGTGACTGTTCTGACTGGGTGAGGGGTCTCGGCCAATTTTATAAACTTTAAAACATCCATGACTGCTGCGCAACCGCTGCCAACCCCAAATATGCCTTTGGGTGCCTTTTCCTTTAAAGCGTAGTGCAACTATTGTTCTAAGAACACTGCCCATTGTGTTGTTAGGTGATAAAACATTGCATTATTGCATGTCAGACCTAAATAGAATGTAAGGTAATATTTTGCTTTCATTTCAGAAACAGAAAAGACCCCAAAACATAAAGGAATACGTAAAAATAAAAACAATCGAAAACAATAGAAAGTGATAAAACAAAAGAATACAAAGGAATTTATGAGAAAGTCCATTTTTTTAATCAAAATGTTGTTGACTTTTATACTCAGCAACTTTCAACAAAAAATTTGGCTTCATGGCAATTTTTAAAACAAAATATTGATAAATTTCTAAAAATAGACCTTTAATTTGCATAAGTTTGCATAATTAATAAAGTGTTGTCTCAAAATAGAAAAAAAACAATACAGGGTTATATTTTAGATATGCCTCAACATCCATACAAAATTGTACATTGATCGGACCATTATTAGCCGAGATATCTTCTTTTTTCAATATTTCAACAAATTAGTGCAAAATCACGTTTTTGCACTCTTTGCATATTTTTGAGTAATTTCTAAATTCCAAGGAGACTTGGCGTGGTAATCGTGAAGTATATTGGTTGCATAATGTATTTTTTGTACTTAAACATCATTTGGACTGACATACTGGACATACATTTTTATGTAAAATGCCTCAAAATGATCCAAAACAGAGCTTACCTCAGGTGTACCCAAACTTTTGGAGGGCAGTGTATATCTAGATTGAAGCATGTGGGACTAGCTACATATGGTAGAGGTTCATAAAGCTACGCGGTTCTTAAAGCTACGCACTGCAAAATACGTGCTAAAGTGAATGGGGCCAAAATATGCACTCGCATAATAATAATAATGATAATAGTATTAGTATTTAAGAAACGCTATTCACGATTGTACCATAGCGCTTTACATAATTATAGTATAAACATAAAATAATACAACCATAAAAAATATTACATTAAAACATATTTACAGGCGTCGTCATAGCAAAATAGTGTTTCGTTTCAAAGTTCAAAATTCCACCTTTTACTTCTAAATTGTGGTAACTATTTCATAATAAATCATGAAAATTTGGAAGAAAACACATAATTCAAAGTGTTAAATCAAACTTCAAAGTGATTGCGTAGACTTATGAACCCTTCTTTTCTGACGGCAACGGAGGAGAGGGTTTCGATCTTGCTGCGATTTTCATAATTGCTGTTAGTTTTATTCCATGTTTTTTGCACCAAGTTAATCCTCAGAAAATGTAGCAAAAGATGATATAAAAATAGTAATATGAAATATTAGGATGGGGGGTCCGTTGTCCGGACACTTAAGCAGATAAAAACAGCATCTTTTGCTCTGGATTTTCTTTATTTGTGCAGTAAATAGCAAAAGTATTTGTGAATATTTGTGCTTTGTTATATTGTCTGATATTACTTTCAATCGATTAATGAAATATTGCTCACAAAAATTGCCGTCCTGTCCGGACAAACAACCTGTCGGGACATACAACAACCGGGTATAAATTATATGACTTCAAAATCGTCAAAAACTAAGTGCGCAGCTTTATGACCCCCCTTCATACAATTTTTAAAAGTTTTTAGACTGACAGAGCTAAATCACACCTAAATCAACAATAAAATTCAATCTAAAGTCACAAAAAAGGTATGAAAATTCAAAATACATCTTGACAGAAAAACTGTAACGCGAGTCACCAACATTAACACTCCCAGTATTTCACCCGTTCATTTCCTCTTCACTTTGATGCAGTTGTAGGTTAGAAATATACTATATCAATTTAAGGTACATGTAGGAACAGTTTTGTCAACATCTTGTAGTTTGAGGACTGTCGTGAGTCCGTGTTTCGTAACTTGAGTTACCGAAGTTCCACGACCCAAGAATCTGAACGAGCTTTACCAATATTTTTAATTTTCAATCCATTTGGTTAGTCTGTTTACATACATGTATGGTGCAAAAACTAACTTCTAGATCCTAGCAGCTTGAAAGATAGACGTATTCAATCTTGGAAGGTACTGGTTATTTGTAACGCGAATTACCATAGTAGGCATACTCACAAAAATACTAAAATTACCCAATTGGTAACAAGACTTGGCTTAAATGAGAGCTTGATAATCATGCTTGACAATTCTGGAAAAAAAATCAGTGACAACTGCTTTAAGTATTTTTTATTTGATGTTTTCTACAAGTCAATCGACTGCAAAATTGCCCGCGCAGTTTAGCCATTCACATACGGTGAGCTGTATTAACGCCGATAGCAACCCCGAAAGGAATTTAGTGTGCCGCTCATGAGTGCTTGATCTTATTGCCGAGTCGCCCGAGTGATGAGCGGCAAAGCACGACTTTTGCCGCCTACTGCGGTGGCAGGGTGAATTTGAGCCCCGCTCTGTGCGCACGATGTATTACCAACTCGCGTACGGCAAACAGGCATAGACCAATTCCATGATTCAAGTTTTAAAAAAATAGTAAATGCCGATAAAACACTTACCAGGTAAGAGATTGAATTCCTATATTTATTTTGATACCGTGTTTGTTTGAATTTATTTTCTCAACTGAATGCGAAATTGATTTTAGCAAGGCCTTTTTGCGCTGTTTTGGTAACGTACAGTCCGACACTTATTTTGTTTCTCTAATCCTATTACTGTGTCTCAGACCTATACGGACTCTGAAGTTCTGGTAGCCAGTCACGAAATCTTGTAACGAGAGATTTTGCAAACTTCAGACACAACCCTTCTCGTCTATCAGAAAACTCACTGAACCAAGAACGAAGCCCCAAACTTTCTGCTCATTTTCATGATTTTCTTGTATCTTGTGCCCTCTCAGGCGTGAAACATCTGGACTTTTGTGAAAATATAATCAAAATTATTCCCCAAAAAGAATTTTTATACAGTATTCAATCAAAGTAAGAATTTGAATTTTAGTCAGTACGTGAGAAAAGGGCTTTTCCAGTCTCACGTGCTCACTGAAGCATGAATTTGTAAATAAATGCCATAGGATCATTGACATGTGCCCAAAGAATATACTGTAAATACAACCCAAAAAATGTTATTGAGATGCTTTTTAGTGCATAAAATTACTACAATGACTCTTCGTAATTCTAAAATGGCCTATTTTTGGTTGTTTGATGGGTTCATTCTACCGTGAATGAATGGATATTGGTTGCATACACTTCCACAACAGGAATTCCATCATATTTGATCGAATATACCATGGCAAAGCAGTAAAAAATGGCAGTTTGGGCAATTTTTGCTGCATGCTCACTCAACTGTGAAATTTGACGCAAATTTCTTTTCCGTATATTGGGAAGCACGTTTTGCATACATTCTGAAAATGTAAAATGTTTAAAATCTGAAAATGGGTCCGGTATCATTGAATCAAAGTTGCCATTTTAGGCTTGTGAACTTCAAAAAGTAAGAAAACTGGATCACATAATGTTTGAACTTAAAGGGGAAGTTCACCCTGGGTTTAATTTGGTTTTAGAAAATGCAGAAAAATAAAAGAAAATATGAGTGAATGTTTGGAGAAAATCGACCAACAAATAATGAAGTTATGAATGTTCAAAGTTTTGATTCTGTGATGTCACGTGCGAGCAGTTCTCCTTATGTATGTGTTATGTAGTGTAAATTCTATAAAGTGTCATTTTTTTAAAAGAAAATTAATTATGTCATCTGTGCGGTCGATATATCATCAAACATATGTTCATATAAATGCCTCTATCAAATTGACCCATTCCTTTATCAAGAACCATGAAAAAGGACATGTAAAAAAGGAATTTATGGAATTTACGTACACAACACATGGGAGAGCTGCTCGCACGTGACGTCACAAAATCAAAACTTTACATTTTCATAACTTTGCTATTTTTTGGTCAATTTTCTTCAAACTTTTACTAATATTTTTCTTTTATTTTTCTGCATTTTTAAAACCAATAAAATTCCAGAGTGAACTTCCCCTTTAAATAATTGGTTGTATTGTAAAGAAGCCTTTGTGTTGATTTCAGATCCTAACTTGCCATTTCAAAAGCACAGCGCCACATTAAAATATCAGCTAAATGTCCCACTTAGTTTGAATATGACCATTTGTCACTTGTTTGCATAAAAGTATTAATGTTAAAAGGCATTTTGCTCTAGATGTATTTATATGCAGACAGACCCTGTTTTTAACTGAACAAACATGTACATGTAAATAAGATGGCAGGGGGTACTGTATAAGTGGTTATTTTCGCGATGACTTTATTTTCGCGAATTTCGCGAGTTGGTCATCGCGAAAATTTCCACGTTAGTACTAGGCTATTTATAGTAATGAAGTCATCACCAAAATCGCGAAATTTTGCTCCCGCGAATTTCCCCAACTAGTCCAAAATCGCGAAAATATCTGGACGCGAAAATATTGGCTTATACAGTACATTGCCCAGCCCCTCCCAAATATCCCCTTGCTATGATTTGTGAAACATGTTCAGGATTTTTCATGAAATTTTACCACATTTCATGCCTGCTCCATACTTCAATACATCCATATCTACCTTAGATCCATACTGCTTTAAAAAAAAATATATATATATATTCAAAAACAAGAACAGTGGCAATTAAATGTCTTTAATAAAGTCCAATTGCAAGCCCTGTTTAATAGTAGGCAGGTGCCTGGCAGCCCCCGCCCAAATTTAAGGCTTTGCCTCCCCTCCCCCCCCCTCTCCGAAAGAAAAAAAAATCATGGAGTATTCTCCTCTCACCCCAAGGTTGTTATTTGATTAATGATGATTATCTGAAATTCCAATTTTGAGTCCTTCCCCCTGCTATAAAATCCTGGATCCGCCCCAGTTCAATAGAACTGGTAAAATCACATTGTGTGTACATGAAGGTGATTTTAACTCCAGAGCTAAGCCTGCCCAAGCTCCTCACTTCCCAAATAACTTTCTTGAAGGTATTGCAAAATTCATACACACTAGTGGTGAATCTTTGAAAAACTTGTCAATTTTTAATATTAGTTACAAAATGAAAATTGAAATATAAATGTATGTAAGAAAACACATAATACATGGTCATGCTAAAATAATGTTGGGTATTAACATGTCAGATTGCCCCATCTATGCCTGTGGTACATCTGTTGAAGAATCGGGTCAAGTTTGAGTATGGTAAAAATCCTAATAACCTCTCCATAGAAATTTATTGATTTGCTACAATGCTAACTACTGGTAATTTATATGTATCATGTACATTGTGTCAGATGTACAGTGGACATGTATTTTAGTGAGATTGCAAATATGCAAATTTAACTAATTAAAATCTGTGTACCTGAATGCAACAAATCAATTAATTTTGGAGTTGATAACCAGTACATGAATATAGTTACATTTGGATATTAAGTATTGTAAATAGCTCTAGCTATTTTGTACATGTATGCATTGACACTACTAGAAGTGTCCATGGTACATGTACATTGTAAGGGCTGATTTAAATGACTAAATAAATCTCTTTCCTTCCTTTATAAAAACATATTTTTGTAGCAAACGTACGGAATGTTTGCTGCAATTATGAATGGTGACACATCATTTGCTCCTGCAACAATTACTCTAGGCTTTATTTTGTCTAAGATGTAGGGTTAGGGTAAGGGTTGTAATAGGGTTTTATGTTGCGTTTAGGGATAGGTTTAGGTTACATAAATCCAGGATTAAAGTTAGTAATTCGAATAGTGTGTGGATTTCTAGCTGGAGCAATTGTCACTGGAGCAAATGTCATGGAACCTTATGAATAGCACTAGATGACCAATAATGTTGCCTTTGGCTCAAATACATA
This sequence comes from Paracentrotus lividus, assembly GCA_940671915.1. Lineage (NCBI taxonomy): Eukaryota > Metazoa > Echinodermata > Echinoidea > Camarodonta > Echinidae > Paracentrotus > Paracentrotus lividus. Next base: position 27,306,338 of record CALNVZ010000174.1, on the reverse strand, counting down.
CGTATTATGCTATTTTTGTGTCCATATTTTTCTGAAGCACTTATATGAGTTTACTTGGTATTGGCAGTGGCCATATTAAACTAGGAAAGCAGGCTATGAGCATCTAGGGAGCTAGGCTGTGTGTGATTTGACTGCTTGCCTGCCAGACCAATTTATCATAATACATGCTGACAACCTCACTGCTCAATATCTGTCTCCTCAATGTATATGAAGTGCACAGAGCCACCAATTCTATTAACTTGATTGGTTGCATCTCATATCAAGATTCAATTGAGGTGAAGTCTGTCACCTCAAAGAAGTGAACAATGATATCCAGTGAAAAATACATCAGAAAACATATTTTGTTATAAAATGTACAGCACTTGGTATCACTTTGATGATTTTTGGATGTCGATTAATTTGTTACCCATCGGTGTTCGACATATCAATATCTCTACCATAAAATATGAGTTACATTTCTGTTCAAAGGGATTGGGTAACTTTCAAAAACAAGAGCAATTAGATCAAGATTAATAAAATTATATTGTTCCAACAGTAAAAACAATCTACTGAGAGTTTCAGATCAAATGGAAGTCATTTACTACCTTAAAACAGTGTAACAAACAATGCCAAGCATACAGCCTAACACCAGTACCCTCTGTCGGTAGCTCAGCAGGCCGCTAGGGACGGGGACTATACAACAGGAAATGGGTGTATGTTGTGCTATGTGGAAAAGCACATGGTTTTATAAACCATCCGGGGTTGGTTTATAAAATTTGAGTATGAAATCATTGATATCTTGAAGGTAAAGCAAGCAATTAGCTTGCAATTTTGAAGAGATACCAGACTGACCTAAGTGTTTATAATTATGTTGTCAAAATAAGATGTGATTTGAATATCATTCAATGTTTACTGCATCCCTTTAATGTCATGCATCCATTGAATAATAAACTGTGTAATTAATGCAAGACCTACTTGTATATTTTATATACTTCATTCTCATATGATTATTTCAAATGTACATTTGTACACATGTACTTCTTGCATTGTTGTAACAAGACATATTAAAAGTATAATGAAGAAAAAATCATGGTACATTGTGTACATGTCTCTACATCTGTTGCATACATTTTAGGGAAGGGGTTGTAAATTATCACACAAGTTATTTATGCTAACGGATTTCCTTAAAGGGAATCTAGTGTAGTGGGAAGGCGTGGGAGAGATGAAGAAAAATATTGTTAGCTTTCTTGTTATTTTCATGCTATTAGGGGAGGGTATCATACAAAGCTCCACAATAAAAGATGGTTCTTCGATTGCCCTAATAGTCATTAATATGACCCAAAATATACCAAAACAGCTGATATGTTTGGGTCTCAAACATTTTGTGTTGCCCCATACATAACATGCATTTCTGTGTAGTTCCATGTGACTCGAAGCTGAATTGGGTTAATTTCTTATCATTTTGGCGATTTCATACGCCACAGGCACAAAATTTAATGCCTTGGTGAACTATTATCAACCTTTCCAAATCACTTTTTAGACAGTGTCTCCTCATTTTCAATGTTATGACCAGAACAATAATTTCACTTTAAAAAAGGGAACTTAGAAGGAAAAAGGTTTAACCTGCACCCGCTTTTCACAACGACCAATTAATCCTGTTACAACATTTTATACAAGTATGAACATGATCCTTTTCGAAGAGAGCCCTTCTTTCCTACCATTACATTTCAATGTATATTACTTTCCCTATCGGAGCTGACACAACATCCGACCCATCCGGTCCTTCTCCATTCCTACATAATACATACATGTACCTGTAGAAAATGATTAAGCGCAGCTCAACGACCTGTGTGTGCGTTAAAGTGTACCCAATCTGCGAGGGCACCGAGTGGGAAGTGCTTTTTGGCAGGAGCTTAATTTGGCAGCAACACAAGACGTAGACATACATTGTAGTTAGTTCACTCTGTATGCAGAAATAGATCTGCACATCATGTTGTATCTTAGCTGCTCGCAAGTATTACATGTTACATGAAAGATACCATAACATCCAGTGGTGTATAGCATGTTTGCCTGCGCTACAGACATGTACATTTGTAGGGTACAATGCACAGCTGGTACCTGATTGTTCTTAAAATGCTAAAAAATTGCTCAGGGTGTTTTGTACTGATTTAAAAATAATCAATGAATCAGTTAATCATGGTGAAGATACGTTGCTAGCACACTTTCATGCTCACTAATTATTGAGTATACATGAAGGCATCTTTTCTTCTGTAGAAGAAGAAACTTTCCCCAATTCTAGAAGGGTAGAAGTATGTGGTATTGCCATCATCATGAGCTCAAGTTCATGGGCAGTGCAAATCACCCCTTTTTTTACATGCTCTTACAGATGTCTTCTGATGTGCTTATGTATTGTCAAGGTTCATGCTGCATTGGCAATTAGTCTAGCAGGTGACTGGGGTGTTAACCTGGTGTATAGTTTGGTTGCAAAAAAGCGAATTGGGCAAAAAACCGATCAAATAGTTACATGTTGTCCACATTGACCCACTAAAAGATACTGTGTGAGAGGATCTTGTGACATTCTTTCGATATTTCCGATGAATTTCATTTATAAAGTTTCAAGTAAAGCGCAATCCAACTGCCCGGTTTAGACGCTCTGCTGCACCAAATTCGGCATCCACCGTCCAGAGGTTCGGCGGCGGAATTAGTGCGAACGAATCTTGTTGTGTAACACCAACACTACAAAGAGAATTCCCATTGGTTGTTTCCCTACCGCTCTGAGCGCTATTATACTAAGCTGTGTACGGCTGTCCGGCCGATCTTATTTCTTTCTTATTATCCTTATATATGATAATAAAGACACTGAAACGAGTATTCAAGTCAGTAATAATTTTCTTATTATAGTTATTGGATTCAATCTATCATAATTTATCTTAATGTGAATCAAAATAATTTTTTCTTTCTCCCGACACTATACACCAGCTTTAACCGCTGTTCGGACAGGTAAAGATGTCTCCAGTAGATCTGACACTTCTTAACCCTTGGCTGTGGGCTAGTTTCTAAACAACAGACCAATGGCCTCAACAAATGCACTTTATTCCAAATGGCCACATACAAGATTTTTTGTCAGTTATTTGATCTGTGAACAAAATGGTGTAGCTTCGCATATATTGCATAACATATTAGGCTCACCTTATAGATTTTGCATTTAGAAAAGTCATTTTCTGCAATTAAGAAATTCACAAATAGGAAGGGGGTAGTAAGGTGCATGTATATATCCATCAATAGCCTCAGAAAATGTGCAAATACATAATGTACAATTTTTTTTTTTAAAGTATGATTTTCTGAACATGACTGGTATCTACATGTAGATCCCTGTACGTACTATACATTTGCCCACTGCAGGTGAAATTGCATGTATGTACTAACAGCAGTAGTAGGCACCAAGTCTACCTGTAAATATATACTTTTCGATGATGGTAGGGATGAGAGGACACTTGTGTTGAAAGAGACATCATTGTATTACAAAGTATTCAGCACTAAATGCACATGTATGCATGTTGCTGTCATGTTGAATAAACAGTGTCATACATGCTAAGTCTCACGAATCTTGCGTGAGAATCACGCAATAGGGTCCCGTCTCACGATCTCACGCTAAACACCCCATTTCTCACGCAATCTGGATACGATAGGTGAAAAAAAAAAAGTAGCATTATTATAGATTTTTATTACCCTTTTGGAGCCTCAAAACCCTAAATATAAGTAGTTTTGTCGCGAATCGATTCCTGCGAGTGCGATGTTTTCATGCAGGGATCGTTATAGGCAAGATAGCTTACTACGTGCAACATGTGTAGCGTGCGCGCGCACCTCCTTTGTGTACTGCTTTCAAACCCGATGTGAATGATCTCACACAATTTTTTTTTTTTAACTTGGCATGTCTGCAGTGTGAACGCCTAGAATCTACATACAATACATGTACATGTAGGTACTCTCCCTTGCCATGAGTATTGCAACATGCATGTAGTTTGACCTTGTGCATTTTTTTTTATTGTACAAGCTATTTACATTTACATGTAAACAGAGAATTGTCAACCAAATTTTTATATTTTAGAAGGGAAGACTTCTCCCTTTTCATTTTTGATATAGCATGAGAGCAGTAGATGACGAGACCAGTTATTTGTGAAACAAAGGGTAAGACAAAAGTACCAAGGCAAAAAATAATAAATGAATAAAAATAAATAAAAATAAACAATGGGTGCTTTCATTTTCTTCTGCTCTTGTTTTGGCACCTTGTGTCTATTATATGCCAAAAGTATTTCATATCTGTAAACAATTTTTGGGATAAATATTTACAATTTGGTTTCATGGTTTCATTCACTAATAATCCCCATCCCCATTTTTTTGCCTTTGTTCTTTTGTCCCCGCCCCTTTAGAAAAGACTGGGTCTGCTCATTTATCATTGGTATAAGAGCTTTGTTGGAGGCAAAGGATTTGCCTCCAAAGTAATTACTATAATAAGACCTACAAATGTACATGTACAAACATAGTCCTTAGTGTATTTATGTTGAGTATCAATTCAACCTCTTACATTTGTACATGAAGCAGCTCTTTGTACATGATATGTTGAATTCAGCTTTCATCTCCATATTCCTCCTAATTCTTGAGGCAATCATTAATACTTTAGTGGTTCACTGCAGTGAATGGGGTCACAGCAGTAATTCATGATCAACATTGGCTTGGGCATATTATAAGCTTCAATGTCACACTTGTAAGTCCTTTCTTTTAGATTGTAATGCACAAGTTTACTCCTATGTTTCAATGTTTGCAATTCAGAAAGATTACCATTGTAGCATGTCTAATAAATCGGTTCAGGTTTACATTATAGACCATCACTTTATTTTTTAAACATTGGCCTAACAGCAAAACACATCAACCTTCTGATGTGCACCACTTCTTCAAATACATGTTCATGTACTGTCCATGTGTACATCTTGGGATAACTACTATATACCTTTAAAATGATGCGTTTTGTCAACACCAGAGTTTGTGTATAAGTGCAGGGACCCGGATCTTAATATTGGATGGCATATCTGGCTGTCTTAGGTGTAGTGATGGTGACACCTTTCATGTCTTGAGGCACTTCCCTGCCTAGTGAATTACTAATTTCAACTCACCTACTTTGCTGCGTACATCTGCACACATATACTTGGTATTGCGGATGAACTCCTGACTAAAATGTGATGTGAAAATGATGAACTCAAAATGATAAAAGTTATCCTTGAGCGTGTTTAATTAATGACTCTCAATTTACAGAAGGTATACAATTAAATGGGTTCTAGGACAATTACCCCCGGACCAATTACCCCCCGGACAATTACTCCCCGGACATTACCCCGAGGAGCAATTACCCCGCCCGGATGGCTTACCCCGGACATTACTGACCCCGAGGACAATTACCGCCGCCGGGACAATTAACTCTCCGCTCGGACAATTACCCCCGGACAATTACCCCCTAGGAACAATTACCCCCGGACCAATACCGCCCCGGACAATTACCCGCCCGGACAAATTACCCCGCCGGACAATTACCCTAGGACAATACCCCGGACATTACCCCCCGGGACAATTACGCCCCCGAGGACAATTACCCCCGGAGAGTTACAACCCGATCAACTACGCCCGACGACAATTCCCCCTCACAGGCATTGGATGTTGGAATCAAGCGGCGCCCCATTGTGGGTCTGCGCCCAGGTGTCGCAAGGTTTTCTAATTATTTTCTACTTGATTTTATCATAATGAATCTCTGCTTTCTCTTTTCCTATTTCCTTTTTCTTCTTGTTGCTCTCTCTGCTCGACTTTCTTCTTTTTCTTTTCTCCCACCCCCCTCTCACCTTCTGCCCAGTGAAAAAAAAATGGGGGGGGGGGCTTTGAGCCCCCAAGCCCCCCCCTTGCCCGATTTGGATCATCCATATATGCAATCAGAAATATGTAGAAGCGGGCCCCATATTACCTTTTATTTTCATAGAACAACAATTTGGAAATTCATGAAAGGACAAACGCATACAGCAAAATAATAACACATGTTTGAAATATCTCTGAATTCATTTCGATTCAACTGATATGATATTTTAAATTATTTTTTTGTTAAAAAAAGAAATAAAAAAAAAAAAAAATAAAAATTAAACAAAATCGGAAAAATGGAATAAAACCGTTGGGTCTGACCCATGGTTGTCTAAGGGCGGCAATCAAAGGTCATAATTAATACTCCATTAAATAACAAATTGAAGTGAAAAATAAACTAATTATGCTAATGAATCAAAGTTTATGCAAAAATAAGGTTAGATCGTAAAATTAATTCATACATACAGTTTATTCGTTATGGCCCAGATGACCGCCATAAGAAACCATGGTTTCAGGAGCCCGCGTATTTTGGCAGATCTACCGTGGGAATATGAGGGCCAGTTATACATATTTTCTGATGCTATATAATGTGTATCCAAACAGGGGGCCTTTGGGGTGCAAGCGCGCCCTCCCCTCCCATTTTTCATGGCGCAGAAGGCGCCGCTAAAAAAACAAAAAAGGGGTAGGAGGGGGTGGAGGTGGTGTGGTCGAATGGATAGTCGGCGGACTGACGATCACAACAGGCGCGATACCAGGATTTCGCACCCCGGGGGGCCCGACGTGATTTTGGCTGCCTCCTGTGTAACTTTCAAAATATAGGCGCCCCCCTCCCCTCCCCCCGCCGCCAGGCAAAACATAGGCCTAACACGGCTAAATGTATGTTGAGAACGGATTTTGAATAATTATTTATTTGACAGGGTGTTTTTTTTTTTTCTTTACTCTTTCTTCTTTTTTTTCTCTTTTTTTTTTTAAATCTTGCAATCGGTAAGTTCCATTGAAAAAGAATATTCTAGGTATATGACAGGTAATTATCCGGTTATAGTTGAGAAATACCAATAATTCTAAATACGAGCGCGAAGCGCGATTAGATTTTTTTTTTACGTCAGAAAGCAAAGAATTCTAAATCAATTCTAGAGATTATCACTTTGTTTAGCTCTTTCATCAGAATATCAATATGAAACGGGAGCTGTTATTTTGTCCTCAAAACGATTTGAAAGCAAGCCATATAAAATCACTGTGAAATTTGTCCATCAAGCTAATGTGCAAGTCAAACAAATGTATATTGATGTTTTGTTGTTCAGAATTCCTCATAATCTCGGTTAGCAAGAAAGAAAAAATAGGCGAGCGTGAATGCGCAAGCGGAAATTTGATGATCGAAATGATTTCTGAAAAGCTGACATTTATGCATTCCTCAGCGAACACAAATGGTAAATAAACTCTTTGGAAAATGATGCGAGCGCGTGAAAAGCGCGAGCGAATATTGCTATAAAGAACTGAAGTTTAGGATCAATTTGGCCTCCATAATTTAAAGACCGTATGTGCCCCATGTAAATTTTACATTTTGATTAATGAAAGAAAGATGAATATCTAATCTATTTTAGCTGCTTAATCTATCCCTCTGAGCTCGATTCCCCCTAAGTTTAAGATAAAATTTGTTGGGCGCGCCTAAGTTTAGAGTCTCAATTAGGTAGCCAACTAATTCATTTGTGGCGCCCCGTAATGTGTGGTTTTTGATATTGGCGCCAGTACACTGTACGATTAGGTGATTTATGCCCTGGGATGAAATGCAAAAATAAATGTAACGTGTATGTCAAATAAATTTAAATGTCCTTGATGATTAGTATCTATAATGTAAATTTGGTCAGAGGAAAAAACACAGGCGAGAGCGGGAATTGTGATGTCTTTTTGAATGATGAGAAAACATGGCATTGCATGCGTTCCTCAGGAAGACAATGTAAATAACTCTTTGGAAAATAAAATGATGCGAGCGCGTAGCGCGGAGCCAAAATTTTGCTATGTAATATACAGACCTAGGAGGAAATAAAAAATTTATAGAGACATATTTGCAAATACAACTATTGCCCCTTAGTTTCAGGATAAATTCGGGCACACCCTCCCTAAGTTCAAATAAAGTTGGGAACCCACTAAGCTTCAGATTAAATTTGGCATCCCTAAGTCTCAGGTCAATTTGAACGCCCGCTAACGTTTAAGCTCCATTTGGCGGCCCCCTAAGATTTAGGTTCATTGTGAAAATGCAAAAATGAATGTAGACGTGAAATCAAATAAATTGAAATGTTTGTGTTTGATCCCATAAATGTAAATTTTGGTAGAGAAAAACACCAGTGCGAGAAGGCGAAGCAAGAAGGACGTTTTGATGTATTCGAATGATAGAAAACGAAACTTTCATGCGTCTCCTCGGACACAATTCGTACATTATTCATTGGGGGGGGGCGGGGCCATGATGCCGAGCGCAGCCCGCAGCAAATTTTGCTATGTAATATACACCACGGATGCTGATTTTGAATTTTGCTCTATTCTACATAGGACGCACTATTTTAACGCTATATTGTTGGCCACACCTAGTTCACGAAATTCGGCGCTCTTAGTTTCGATCATTTGGGCGGCCGTATATGTACAGCCTCAATTTGGCCGCCCCTAATTTTAAAATCGATTTGACGCCCCCCTTAACTTCAATCAGTGCCCCATAAGTTTCAGGTCATCTTGGCGCCCGTACGTGTAATAGAGCTCAATTTTACGCCGCTATATAATTGAACATAAATTTGAAAATAAAAAACAAAATAATATAATATAAAAAAAAAAAAATAAAAATAAAAATGTAACGTGAAAATCAAATAAATTTAAATGTTTTGACGGTAGAATCCCATAATGTAAATCTTCTAAAGAGGAAGAAAAAACATAGGCGTGTGCGAAATAGGAAACGGATTTTGCATGCTATTCGAAAATTATTAGAAAACGGACAATTTTTACATATCCTCGACACAATGTAAAAATCAATGGGAAAAAGATGATGGCGAGCGGCTGCAAGCGGCGAGCGAAAATTTTGCTATGTATATAGCTAACCAGGAGGCATGGAATTTTAAAAATTTTTGCCTATTTCCTAGAATAGAGACCATTTTAAAGCCCCTTCTGATGTTTTTTTTTTTTCGCGTGCTTTTTGGTGGGCGCCCTTAGTTTCACGTAAATTCGAACAAACCACTCCCTTAGTCTTTAGGATATAGGTTTGAGCCAGCTATTGTTAAGATAAATTTGGCACCCATAAGTCTTCAGGTCAATTCGGCGCCCTACATTTGGGCTCAATCTAATGCGTCCTTTTAAATTTAATAAGATCGATTTGGCACCCGCCTTTAATTAAGGTTAATAATCAGGCGCCCTAAGTCTCAGGTCAATCAGCGCCCCTTTAAGTTTCAGATCATTTTTGCGCCCCTGCATTGATCTAAATTTGGCAGCCTTTCACGTTTAAGATCATTTTGGCGCCCCTCTAGGTTTAAGTTCGATTTGGCGCCCCCTAAATTTAAGGTCGATTTTGAGCCCCTAAGTTTAAGGTCGATTTTGCGCCCCTCCTAAATCTAAGGTCGATTAGACGCCCTTAAGTTTAAGGTCGATTTGGCGCCCCCACCTAAGTTTCGGGTCAATTTTGCACCCCCACGTTAAGCTCATTTTGGCGCCCCTCTAATTTTAAGTTTGATTTGGCGCCCCCCTAATTTTAAGGTCGATTTGGCGTCCCACCTATGTTGAAGGTCAATTTGGCGCCGGTCCATTCGGCGCCCCTAAGTTTATTGGCGTTGTTTAGTTTAGCCTACTGTCGATTTGGCGCCCCCTAATTTTTTTTAAGGGCGCCCCCTTCCCCTCCCTTTTTTCAATTTGGCGCCCTTACTTAATTCAAGGTCGATTCGGCGCCCGTAAGTTTAATATCAATTAGGCCCCCCTCAGCTTCAGGTCAATTTGGCGCCCCCATCTAAGTTTCGGGCAAATTTGGCGCCCCACGTTAGCTCAGAAGTGGCTCCCCCCGAGACTTAAATATCATATGGCGCTCCCCTAAATTTCAGGCGATGTTGGCCGCCCCCCTAAATCTAAGTTAATTAACACCCCTATAAGTTTAAGGTTAATTTTGGCCCCCTAAATTTAAGGTCAATTTGACACCCTTAGTTTTACTGTCGATTTGCCGCCCCTCCCAAATATAAAGGTCGATTTTGCCCCCAGTTTAAAGTCAATTGGGCGCCCAAAGTTACGTCGATTGGCGACCCCCTAAATTTAATGTCGATTTGGCCACCCTAAATTAAGTCAATTTCGCCGCGCCAACTATAAGTTAAGTCAATTTGCCCCCTTAGATTAGAGTTGATGGCCCGCCCTAAATAAGGCAATTTGACGGCCCCTAAAATTTAAGGTCGATTGGCCCCTAAGTTTAAGGTCAATCACCCCTAGAATTTACGTCATTTGAAGCCCCCCATAAAATTAACAAGTCAGTTTGTGCGCATCCCTAAGTTTAAATCAATTTGCGCCCCTTAGATTTACTGATTCATTTGCGCCCCTAAATTTAACTGTCGATTGCTCCCCCCTAAATTTAAGTCGATTGGCCCTCACGTATAAGTTAAGTCAATTTGGACCCCTTAGTTTACTTTCATTTGGCGCCCCTAAATTTAAGGTCATTTGGCACCCTAAGTCAAGTTCAATTTGGAATCACCCTTAGTTTACGTCATTGCGCCCCCATAAAATTAAAGTCTAGATCTGCACCCTAAGTTTAAAAGTCAATTAATGCGCCACCACTTATTTACTGTGTGGCCTAAATGATTTGGCGCCCCCTAAATTGAAAGAGTCATTGCCCCTAAATATACATTCGACTTTAATTAGCAATTGGCACCCCTCTAGTTTACTGTTGAATTGGGCCCCTAAAGTTAAGGTCATTTGGCCCTCCCTAAGTTCAAGGTCAAATTTGCGACCCCCTGTTTTAATGCGATTTGCGCCCGCCCTCCCAAAATAAAGATCGATTATGGCGCCCCTTAAGTTTAATGTAAATTGCGCCCCTTATGTTACTGATATCTATTTTGCGCCCCCCCCTAAACTTAATGGTCGATTGGAGCACAACCCTAATCTTAAGTCATGCGCCCCTTAGTTTACTGTCGATTGGCGCACCCCAACCTCCCCCCCAAATTTATTAAGGGCCCCCCCCCTCCCTTTTACCTTCTCCTCCTCATCTTCCCTCTTCCTTTTTTTTTTTTTTTCTTCTTATCTATTCTCTCCCTCTTTTACACTCTTTTCTCCTATGACCTAGCTTTTTTTCTCCCCTCCATTTTCTCTTTCTTTTCCCCTAATTCTCAATTCTTCTTCTTCTCTTTCGGCCCCCCCCTAGCGCGCCCCGGGAGCCCGGCCCGTAAAGCCCCCCCCAGAATACGCGCATGCACAAGTACACCGTGTTTCAACCCGTCCATCCACTAATGTCCTTTTGCAAGATTAATCTCAAAATTCTGCAGAACGGTGAAGATAAATGGTAAAGCGGTACCGGTAGGGCTAAAGCGCCCTTATATAAGTTGCAGCGCTCATCGTATACAGCGTAAAGTTACACATCTGAAATATACAATAATATCAGCTGCGCCATTTATACTAAGATTGGGCCTTTAAATATATTATATATTAAAGGAAAAGTAGAAAAAAGGGAATAAAAAGAAAAAAAGAGTAAAATTAAGCAAAGGCGTGTGTGACAATTATGTAAGAGAGAAGAAGAGATGGCAGAATAGAGAAAAGGAGAAAGATAAATATAAAAGAAAGGGAAAGAGAAAGCTCATAAGATAAATCAAGTGAAAATAATTTCGAAAAACTTGCGAACAGCGCAGAAGACCACAATGGCCGCCGCTTAGATTACCAACTCAATTGCCGGGAAGGGGGGGTAGATAACTGTCCGGGGTAAATGTCTCGGGTCAATTGTCCGGGGTAATTGTCCGGGGGTAATGTTCGGGGTTATTGTCCGGGTAAAGCCGTGTATGTCAAGGGTAATTGTCCTAGCGTGCTGAATTTGTCTAAGGTATGTCTGGGGGGTATAATGTCGGGACTGGTAATTGTCCGGTAATTGTCCGGGTAGATGGTTCCGGGGGGTAATTTGTTCCGGGTGGTATATGTCGAGGGTAATTGTCCTAGGGCGCTAGATCGTGTCCGGCGGGGATAATTAGTCCTCGGGGGTAATTGTCCTCAGGGGTAATTGTCGGGGTAATTGTCGCGGGGTAATTGTCCTCGGGGGGGTAATTGTCCGGGGGTAGTTGTCCGGGGGTTTGTCCGGGGGGTAATTGTCCTGATACGAATTAAATGACACAAATACAAATTTGAAATGACTTCTCTACTACATGTACATGTACATGTACATGTATGTAGTCTTGTGCATCACACTTTCATCTCAGGCGCCTAAATTTTAAGACAATAGCATGAAATGTTCTTTGTCCTTGTTATGGTACGCTGCACATTTAGTCCTGTGATAGTGAATTCATTTGTTCCTTTCAAAGTATAATTATATTCTTGTTTTATTTATAATTCTAAATAATATAAGAAGGTCACTTCCAAGCTCTTAATTCATTTCTTTTCCCCCCTCTCTTTATACAGAAGTAAAGCATTCTGGTGAGGTCTTATCTACTGACCAGTGATCAGTGAGCAGTGTGCAAGCATCTCGCTCAAGAGAGAGGCAATAGACCAGAGCCAAAGGCAATAAACTACTATCAGCACTCTGTGTAAATACCGGCAGCAAGGCTGATCGTAACAGTATTTGAAAGTCGTAACTTTCCGAAGGCTACCCAAGTAAACAAGATGGAGGACCAAAATGATATGAACATGCGCTCGGAACTGGAGGAGATTCAGATGCAGGCAAACATGATGACCGATGAGGTTAGTCAAACCATACTTAAATATCTAGTTGATATAATCGTAACACTTCAATAATAAGTGAAGTGGGCCTCGTATTTTAGCTCCAGACCCTGAAAATTTTGAATCTTGAAAAGGGGTCCATGCATACATTTTATATGACATCTAAAAATATTCACTATGATTCCCTCCCACCCCCACTGTGAATAGAATATGCTAACCCATACATTGAACCTGGAAAATAGTTTTCTACCTTCTTTGCTTTAAAAAAAGAGAGAAAAAAAAGTTGAATTAAGACCCCAAAGAATGATCCCCAAAGTCCTGTCTTTAAAACTGTGCCTAAAAATGTTTCGTAGATGATTGTAGTCATCCAAACTGAATATAGAGACATTTGCCTGCATGGAATTTGTAACTTAAAATGAAACCCTGTCCAATAAGTTTTGACCAATAGGCCTTATAACTTTACCCAGAGCCTGGCTAAATATAAAATGTGGTGTGCTCAGTTATGAATTTTTTATTTTCTCATGTGCATGATGATCCCATATCTTTTCTCCCAAAAATCTTAAATTAATATTGAACTCTTTTTAAAATTATAATTATGTGTAGGCAAACTTTGTGTTAAAAATTATTTTTAAAAATCCCTTAAATTTTATTATGTGGTTTGTATCTTCACTTTCTTTGTTTCTTATTTGTTAAAGAGATTTTTATTCAACACAGCAGTCCTACATGTACAAAGACCTGTTATCATTAAATGTAAAAAGGTTCACAAAATTATTTTCATGATACATTGTACAATGTAATGAACTATACTGTACATGTACATGTAGAAGGAGGAAATGAGGTATTGTCACTTGCTAATTAACTTTGTTTGTCTCCATAGGTGTCCATCTCGTAATTAATATCCTGACCCTGAAAATCTATAACGCATTGACGCCTAAATAGTTTTAAATTTAGATAAAGGCATTTAAACGTAATATGGCAAAACCACACAAGTATGAACATGTGCTGATGCTGATGCTTATGTCAATTAATGGCATTTGTTCAGGAACTAAATTTAGTCAACATACACCTGAGCAACGTTTACATGACATCATTCAATAGCCAAAGGATGTTACTTCATAATTCATACATGTTTGCAAAATTAGCATCCTTGTTGCTCATACATGCATGTAGTAGATGACACTCTCCACATGTATTTACACTCTTGTTTAAACTTCAAGTGCTTAAACTTGAGTACATTGCTATTGGCTTTCTGTGTAAATCACATCCAGCCTCCAATAAAACCCAAGCTTTGCCTACCTACATGTATACACACATGAATGCCACTCGAACAGATAATAAAATACTGTCTCGCTGTCAATACATGATAATAAAACATGATATGCCATGTCATTGAAAGTCCCTTTTTTGCAAACCATATTGACGTCAGGAGAGAGAGACTGTCAGCATAGCGCAGAGTTTTCAGACGTGTCTTGCTTTCTTAAAGATCAAAAAACGTATTTAGTCACGCTTCAAGGGAGCTCATGAATATTTTTTAAAAAGAAATGAAGGGCATGTCAAGGCCTGAATCTCGAGATTAGTCAATAATCTTTATTTATTTATTTTTTTGTGGGGGGGGGGGCAGGAGGGTCACATCAGAATATCAGCTAATAAGGGTTGATATTTCCTGTAGGCAACCCCATGGACCCCTGACCATCCCCCCCCCCATCCTTTTTCAAAAGAACTCGAATATCACCTTCTCTTAAGAGATTTGTGTGATCATAGTGTATTATATTCTATTTCTGGTCAGTTTCCTCTGTTTAAATCATAATTTATAGCAAGATTTCATAGATTTGTCATCAATCATATTGATTTTTTTGCTGGTGCATGTATTGCACAGGTACGTACATGTACATGTAATCACTCTTTTCCCCCACAGTACTGTCCCATTCCAATTTAAATATTGTAAAACTCACATTCATCCAAGAAGGCTGTGTTTTGGCCAGTGGGTGATTTTCCCTTTTAAAGATTTCTTCCATCCAGAAAAAATTTTCATCAATATAATA
>CALNVZ010000174.1:27212310-27291408 GCA_940671915.1 Paracentrotus lividus | reverse complement strand
TTCATTCCTCTATTTCATATCTTCAGTTTTATATTGCCATTTTAACCACCGGGTACAATGTGTGATGCCTGCAGACTTAAAATTGATTTAAACAAATGCATAATAAAAAAGGGAATTTTAAAGTAAAGGTATTGTACAGTATTTGTTACATTTTGTAAAAATATGTTTTTGTTTGTTTGTTTTTAGAGAGAGAGAGAGAGAGAGAGAGAGAGAGAGAGAGAGATTTTTAAAAAAGAAAGAAAGAAAGAAGTTGATAATGCGTGAATATATTTGCGGAAAACGAGGAGAGTGAGATAATGAAACGGAACATGTACAGGTTTGTGTGTATTTATGAAGCAGGTGGATTGGATGATACCCTGTTTATGAACAAGGCATCTAGGCAGCCAGAATAAGTGATGTTAATGAGATTGATAATGTCATTATACTTCACCTGTGAGTGATCAACTTACTCTCCAATCCATTCTCTATATCTCCCTTCTCTCCTCCTATTTCCCTCATCTCTCTCTCTCTCTCTCTCTCTGTTTATTTCTGTATTTCGCTCTCTCTCCCCTCTTTCTAAATCAGTTGCACCCTATTCACCCTACTCCCCCTTTTTGTGTCCTTTTTCTTATATCTCTTTCTTTGTTTCTCTCTCTCTTTTAAAAGAGAAATTCCCTCAATTTTAATCCTCATTGCCTTTTAATTTCATAGTATTCCTTTGTTTCACTTTTGGTATGTGTTCTCTTTCTCTGCCCCCTTTTCCTCTGAGTACTACTTCCCCCTTATACTATAATTTCATGTATTCCTTGTTTCACTTTTGGTTATGTGTCTCCTTTTCCTTTTTGGGCCCCCTTTTCCTCTTGAAGACTAACTTTCCCCTTATACTATAATTTCATAGTATTCCTTTGTTTCACTTTTTGGTATGTGTTCTCTTTCTCTGCCCCCTTTTCCTCTGAGTACTACTTCCCCTTTTTACTTAATTTCATAGTATTCCTTTGTTTCACTTTTGGTATGTGTTCTCTTCTCTGCCCCCTTTCCTCTGAGTACTACTTCCCCCTTATACTATAATTTCATAGTATCCTTTGTTTCACTTTGGTATTGTTCTCTTCTCTCTTTCCTCTGAGTACTACTTCCCCTTTACTATAATTTCATAGTTTCCTTGTTCACTTTTGGTAGTATGTTTCTCTTTCTCTGCCCCTTTTCCTCTGAGTACTACTTCCCCTTATATATAATTCAAGTATTCCTTTGTTTCACTTTTGGTATATGTTCTCTTTCTCTGCCCCCTTTTCCTCTGAGTACTACTTCCCCCTTATACTATGTACGACCTCACTTTTTCTCTCCTATATGTACATTCTATGTCAGCCAGTGTAATGCTTTGGCACATTAATCCAAATTCTAAGTGGTTCGCATTTAGATGCATTAAAGCATGAGGTGCCAGTGAGGCATTTAAGTATACTATATGGAATGATTTTTTGATGATAAAACCTTGTAAAAAAATTAAAATGACTAGCATTATATATTTTTGGGGCATTCAACAAGGTTTAAAAATTAAGCCCCTCTCCCTGCCCATGCCTTAGAAAAATGAATAAGAACACAAATATATCTCCTTTTAAAAAAAAAGGTCTACATGGTTATGTTAGATGTGGAAATACCTGCTCTTGATAAAATGCATTAGATTTGGAGCTCACTTGCCATAGTGATTCAGAGTACAAATATTCCTATCATGGAACCTTGTTGCCGAGAGCTACAAGTGAGACCTTTTGGATGTCCTCTTATTTCACAATAAATGCCTCCTTCACACCTCACACCCGTCTGTCTCCTCTACCTGCAAGGTGTTATCAAAGGACCAAAATAGAGAATGTGTATTTACACAAGTTTAGGAGTAGGCTGACATGTAGGGGGAAAAAGGGGGTAGGGAAGGGGGTGAAAATTATCTCATACAGTATGCATACTACTTTTAGACAAATATGGCACCGGAAATAACTAACCTTGTGTGTCATTGAAACTAAAAAACTCTCATTGCATTTTGCCAAAATAAAGAATACAAGTTCTAAAATGCATACATTTATATGCCAAGTTTTAATCAGAATACATGTATGAAGTGCTTCATTATCTTAAGTCCTCTTCTTCTTGCCTAAATCACATCGCTTCTTGGCTCATTTATGTAGAGTGGGCCAAAGGGCTGTTTTTTACAAGTCGTATAGGCTCCTGGAGTGATATATTACTTAGACTTTAGATGTTTTATCACCTAAATTCATCTCGGCAGATCCAATATAAACAAATACCTTTCAAAAATGCATGAAACTCAACCTGTGTAATTATTGGATACAAGATGACACCATCTCATGTGACCATAACAAAACTAAACAAACAACAGGAACTCTTTGAAGCAAGGCACTTGTAATGAGCAGTGTGGCTGGCACTTAGCACTAATGTCCTGAATTCTCTAGGCTCTACTCACCATGGCTTAGTCCAATTGAATCAAATATCGGGATGAAAATTATGCAAGGAGGCCCTGTTTAGGGGAGAGACCACGTTTCCCTCCGTGCGTGTCATATTTTGTGAGTGAAGTTGCCAGTAGACATGCATACATGTGTAATTAGGTGATTATTTTTTGTTGAGACTAGAACAATACATTTATGTACGTATGAAGCTTGTGTTGTAAAAAAGTGCATCAGGCCTTTTAGCCATTTTTGTAAGCTTTATTTTAAATGTAAATTAATAAAGAGATCATGCCTCATGCACATTAAAATGAATACTGAAATGAATTTTCAGAAAGGGGGTCTCGTAGTAATTCTATGCAGAACTTGAATATGATTCTTGAGTAAGCTTCAATGTAAATCATATGTTGAATTTGAAGCTGAAAAAGAAAGAGTGCATCTTAGGAATGGGCATCAGCTATTTGAAATGTATTTTTGTTCTATCCTATTCTTAATTCTTATGCATCGAAGCGATTCATGCATTTCCGATGATACCTTCAGGCCATCCCATGCATAATGTATCAGATTAATGCACTACTTCTTCACCGAACAATGTCTTTGCAGTGTATGGAAGATCAGGAGGGATTGCATATATGTGTACATTGTAGACGAAAATGTTTATCCCTCTTGCGGAGGTGACCCACTTTTTAATATTCTTGCGATATGATTACTATCTGAAATTATCATCAACTTAGACCCACTTTTTGATATTCTAACAATATAATTACTATCTAAAATTATCAATAACTGAGGGGCATAGAGACATTAGCTCATTTGCTTTTACGCAAAGTTATTCAGCCTTTTGGCGATCAGATCAACAGAGGGTGGTTGGTATGCCCTCCTTTTTAGGGTGATGATTAAAAAGCTAAAAGGGTGGCATTTCTCTGGATAAAGGGGTAATGAAAGATGGGAATTATTGAGAGTGACATGCCTGACTTGCCTCCAGAGCTCCGTCTGATACTGATCAAATTTTGGAGGATAGAATCGATGAGCAATATATGCAGCAATTACTCATTATCATTATCATACCACTGATGTTCAGCTTTCCCATTAAGTAATTGAGGAATGACTTTATTAAATTTAGTCTTTTTTAAAAAGACTTCAGACATGGGGCCTAACAAAAACAAACAAAATAAAAGATAAACGGATAATATATTATTATGAACACTTACCATTATGTTTTTTTGTGTGTGTGTGTGTGTGTGTGTGTGCACACAATGATCTCCCACTAGTATTGCTAAGATTGGTTTTTCCCAAAGATTTGATCATATCAACAAAAAAAACCAAAAAAAAAAAATTCTCATCTTTCAAGAGAATGTGGAAAAGAACTTTGCAAATATCTACGTTTTCTCTAAATTCATCTTCACATGTACAGCTCCAATCTATTGATCTTGTATGTTGATGTGGATTCGTAATGAAATTGAAATGCTTGGACAGCACATCTTGCAAACATAATGTGTACATTCATGTTCGCTTCTCTTTTCAACCAATATCCGTTTTTTTTGGGTTTTTTTTACAAGCTCTCTTTGCTGTAAGAATAGATGCTATTTACCTAGTGCCTTATATAAATTGGTTTGAGTGCTTTACAATAAGTCTAGAGTTAGCGTACTGCAATGTAATTGAGACCATGTACATGTACATGTATAGCCAATTGTTAGGCCTAAATTTACAAAGCAAGATTTGCATATTCCATTATTTAAAATGTGTCATATGATGAAGAAAAAATACACTGCTTCAAGTTTAACACAAGAGATATGGAAAGCAGTGGATGTAATCATGGCCACAATAAACTTTTATGACTTTAAGCATTGTAATGCTTTGCAGGCTGCAGCTTAGTAGTGGTTCGGTTCATTTTTTTTTTTCGTGTGTAATTGGGCTGACTGTGATTTTGTCAGCAAAAAAAAAAAAAAAAAAACTATGTAAACTTATGATTGTACTTAAATCCTTTGTCTGCAATCTTCATTAAATTTTCTTTCCCCTCACACTATCCAAGCCGCTATGCATAAGAAGCATGTTGGTTAGCTGATGGTTTATTGATTTATCTGGCCTTGTGGAGGTGAAATTAGCATGATCAGTGCTGTATTGACAATTAGGGGAGAATTTGTGACTAAATGCCTGCATCTGCCACCTAATTGAAATTTCCATACCATGTGCCCATGCTAATGGTATTATCAACACAAATTTTTGTGTTAAATGGGTTTTAATCTCTTGTGCTAGTGGTGGTATTGGTTATTATTACATGGTTTGTTACACAAAGATCCTTGTGAACATACAGTGGACAAAAAGTTAAGATATCTTTATATCGTCATAAAAGTAGTTGTACATGTTCAAATTAATGTTCTGAACAATATCAAAATGGGGAACACAGCCTTTTCAATCTGCAATGTTAGGCAGGACTAAAGTCGTCTGTATCTAACTCTAGCCACTAATTTTTCAATTAACCTTTTTGTTTTACATGTCGTTCAACCTTGATTGGGATATTAGGTTAATGATGTATTAATTTGCATTTCAATTGGTCAATCAGAGCATATGTTAATTGAAGGAGGACATGTAAATCAGCATCAATTATTCTTGTAATCCTCCACATAAATCATAGCCATGTAGTCATATCAAAAGAAATGAATACTGTATAAGCCAATATTTTCGCGTACAGATATTTTCGCAATTTTGGACTAATTGGGGAAATTCGCGAGAGCAAAATTTCGCGATTTTGGTGATGACTTCATTACTATAAATAGCCTTGTACTGAAGTGGAAATTTTCGCGATGACCGACTCGCGAAATTCGCAAAAATAAAGTCAACGCGAAAATAACCACTTATACAGTATTTGAAATGGAAATCTGAGTGGCTTACATAGTGTACTGTAATTGAAAGTAATGACAAGAAATTTGAATTATTTTCGTAAATGTTTCAAAATAAAAGACATCCTGCAAGTCAATATGGGAATGTGTTAAACACCTGTTATAACAACTACACAATAGACTGGGTGCAATATTAATCTGTATCTTTATTGAATCACTTCTCATGCATAAATAGCCATGTTGTACATTTAGTTAATGATCGATTCAAGCAATTTTAAGTATCTGTCACAGAACAACAAACATGTATTAATTTTCCTATTTTGAATGTAACATAATAATTCTTCCAGAGTTTTGAGGCAAAATCATGGAGACCAAAAAAAAAAAAAAAAAAAAAAAAAATAATAATTACATGTTGGCTTACTGCCTATTTCTGACACAAATTACTGTAGATTTATTGCAAAGATTTATTGCAAAGTAAAAAATATATAATAGTATTTATGTGTTTTTGTAATCACATTAACTGTGTGTGTAAAGATTCAAACTTTATTCTTATTATTATGGCTGTTGCAATGGGCAGATATATTTATTACTACATGTACATGTATACCTGTACTTGTATATAAAAGCCGAGAAAAAAAATGTTTGTTTTCTCAGGTTACAGGTGCTCTAATCAGGCATGATTTATCTCTGTGGATTTCTGTGGATTTTGAAATTCTGAGAAAAAAAAATTAAAAATTTGCATCAGACATGTGCTGCACATCGATTTGATGAAGTCGCAACCAAAGAAATCTTGAATTTTCGATACCTACCCTTGAACCCACCCCAGGACGTTTGGTTGCTATGCTCCCTCACTGGTGGAAATTTTCCTCTTTTTTTTTTTTAATATTTCTCTGTCTCATGCCTGTCTAATGTACATGCAAGCTTCGAGTCCGTATTTTTGAGAAATGTTCAACGCTTGTTCATCCGAAAAAGATGCACACATGTTAATTGCACTCAAAGCCAGGGTAAATTTTCCGGGTTTTTTGCATTCAGTTTACATGTACATGTACATGTAAATCAATTCCACTAATAAAATTGGAAAATTGAAAAAGATAAAATGTAACTTTGGCCTTCATATGCACTTCCCAATTGAGACAAAATGACAAGAGCCTGGGTGCAATTTGAACTGACCTTCAGTGTAGGATGTGAAGTGAATTCCCTCTCACCTACAAAAATGTATACACATGAAATTTGAAAAGGAAATTGAATGTTCTTGTTCTTGTGTATAATTATATTGATTTTGTTATGCTCGCACTCTCAATGTCATATTGTATGGACACATAGGATAAAAGTATGTTGTTTATTAAAAAAAGATGCCATACATACATATGTATACCATACTTAATCGAGCATTCTGTAATGTAATAAATATGATTTCCATTTATACACCACTTGCTCAAGGCAGTACATTTGAGGAAAATAGAAGTTTAAAATATATAGTACCCTAAATACATTTATGATGTAAAGTATCTTGTCTACATGTAGTTATTAATAAAAACAATTCCAGTGTCACTTCAAAAGAATCTGAACCTATGATGCACCATGCCGTACACCGGGGGTACCGTTGTAACCAGAGGCACGGCGTTGTGCAGCGCCCTCTCGTGTCCATAAGCATACAGTTATACAGTGTTTTCATGATGAGCATTATTTTCATGATCGTAAGATCGGTGCGACAATGATCACAACGCCAAGTTTTGCCTTCTTTAATATAATCTAATGACAATAATAGTAACAAATATAACTTATTATAGTAATAACTCAAGAATTTAAATATAATTTTGGATAGTTTGGTAACCCAGGGTACAGCGCTAAAAATAAAGTAAATAATTCAACAAAATGGCACATTTTTAGTTGGTTCCCCAGGGTACCAAATACTTCATCATTATACAGATTGCTTCATTTCATCAATGTAGACCTGGATTTCTATTAGCCATGAATTATTTTGATGAAATATTTGAATCGTGTTCTATTTTTGGAATCTGGTAGAGTCTGGGAGCCATGCATTGACGTTTTATGATATATGATGACATGAATGGGGGACTGACATTTCAGAAAGTTCAATATAACAGTGCTGAATAGATTTGTAGTGTGCAGATAGAAAGCAACCTTGTTTGCGTTGAGTTTTTTAGAATTTCAGTCAGTGAATCACAGGAAATGTCTAGATATTAATTTATTTAAAGAGATTCATGTGATTTGGAGCTAGAAAATAGATTTCTTTGTTTTGTCTTGTTTTGACTTGAAATGTAATCTGACACAAAGGAATAAAATACCCCTTTTTGTTATCTTTAGTAGATAGTAAGATATTTTCATGAGGCCTTAACATGCAAGTACAACATATTTAAATCCCATTCTTGTCCATGATGGAAATTGTTTGGTAATTTTAAAAAATCTTTAAAAAAATACAAAATAAGAGAACTGCTGAAACTGCTTATCCTATAAAGGAGAGCTAATGGTGTAAAATGAAGTCCCCTTAGCCTCCACTCTAATCCCTTCTTTGTTTACTCTCTCCTCCCTCTCCCAGCTAATCATCTCCCTTTTGTTCCAGTTTGCTGTTTGATCACACCTCTTCTTGCTTTTTGATTGGCTGGCTTCTTCACACCTTTTATATCCCCCTTTTTGTTCTCTCCCTCTTGGCTTGCCACTTAGGTGTAGCTTTTCTCTGTCTTTCTCTATATCAATGTTTGTTCCCTACTTTTCTGTGTCATTTTGTCTCTGACGAAGATTCTACTAGGATCCACGTA
The DNA here is from genome assembly GCA_940671915.1 of Paracentrotus lividus. Lineage (NCBI taxonomy): Eukaryota > Metazoa > Echinodermata > Echinoidea > Camarodonta > Echinidae > Paracentrotus > Paracentrotus lividus. Next base: position 27,283,368 of record CALNVZ010000174.1, on the reverse strand, counting down.
TGTGCACTCTACACGCAGTGAATGGAAAGCAGTAGCGCCGCGCCATATTGGCCGATTGCGTGCAGTACGGTCGAGAGGTGGCGCGCGCTATTTATTAATTTATTACAGAAATAGACATGAAAGGGTCACTTTGGGTGGCTTTTTAAAACTGACCATAGGGTTAAAAGGGACGAAATGGTGATTTATAATATTTCAAAGATGTAATGTTTCGATAAATAGCACCTCGAATTCAGTAGCACACGAAACAATCTGTATTTGCCGAGTTCAAAGTGTCTTCTCGTAACTGAGACAGTTATCATCATATTTTCATAGGTATAATATTTCACTTCAAAGAATCCATCATATCTAAAGCCTGCCACTTAACTGAGGCTAAATATTTTGTTTATAGGTTAATTGGGTGTTCCTCTTCATTTGATCCATTTACATATACAAGTGTTAAGTTAAAACTTTTAATCTATGCGACCTCAAATACGACCTTGCGCACGGCCGGTTAAGCGTTATTATCAAGTTGTAAGTGAAAACTACGACGCCCTAACCCTCTCCTCTCCGCTCGACATCGACTCAGTTCGTCTTCCCGCCCCCTTCAAGCAATCCCATTCCCACCATTAATCATTAAAATACCTTTTCAAAAAATATATAAGCATACGAGACACAAGTCCCCCCCCCCCCATGTCACGATTACCATCAACCCGATCGCCCCTCTTAATTGTGAATTTGTTTTATCATTCAGCTTCATGCCTTTCATAACATACGATGTGACAATCTAAAGATTTTTTTTTTCTTCATCTTTTTGTCCTCCTTGCTAGTACTTTTGATCATGAACTGAGGTTGATGAATTTAGAATAAATAACTAATTATATATGAATTTGATCTTAGATGTTGCAAGAAATTATAGATAAAGCTAAATTGTGATGAATGATCAATTGAACACTCAAACAAAATGAATACAATATGATATGATCATAATTATATCAAAAACTCAAAGAGATCACACTTTTGGCCATTGGACGACTGCCTCCCTCCCCAACCCACCCCCCTTCTCTCTCTCTCTCCCTCTCTCTCTCTCACACACTGGGGGGGGGATGATTTTGTTCACAGAAATAGAAGCAACCTCAGGTTATGATCAAGGCCTAATCCAAGTTAATAATAATAATGCAATTGGAAATGTATTTTATTCAAAATAAGAAATTATATAACAATTAAACACTTTGACAGTTTATTAATTTAAGCAGAGACAGTACTATTACTCACAGGTTAAAAGAAACTAATTTTTGGATGAATATATTTGAAGGTGACATATATCTACATCATGATGAACTGCATTTTTTTTTTTTTTTTTTTTTTTAAAGAAGGAAAAACACTGTAAAATAATATTGCTAAACATATTTATTACATCTTTTGGGAGTGGGCAAAATAATGAAAAATAATTTTTTGTTAAGAGCCCCCGGCCCCACACCTCCTCCATCTGACCCCTGGCATATAACAGCAACAACAAAAACAGAATCAATAACATCAACACCAGCATCAACAGCAAAATCAAAATATATTACTCCCAAGAAGCAAACAAAATTAGATAAACAGACTAAATCTATAAATAAATAAAGTCAAGAAAATGCCTGCTGATAAGACCGGACATCGGTCTCCCGTGAGTTCAGCTCCCCGAGCAGTTCGGGGACGAAGCTCCCGAAACTTACGGTCAGTCACGGCAACAATCTCAGGTCTGTATTTATCAGGGCTACGACGGAATCTTTGTTAATATTCAAATTTTCGGTAATCATTAGGTATTATTATTTTGAGTAATGGATATATTGTTACTGTAACTATCATTACACGTCCACTTCATGACATGACAAAAATGGTGATATTATAAATTTACTGTGAAAAGAGTATGCTTGCTCAATTTGAATACAATTTGGAAAGTACGGAATGGGACTGGGGTCTGTGAGATATTTTCAACCGCGCACGCACTGAAAATCCAGGCCAGTGCATACGGACGAACGGAAGGACGCGCTTTCGGTCGTTTTGAAATTTAAGCACTTTAGAACTGTAGTTTTTGTCTAAATAACAATTATTATTAACTTTCAGATGAAATCTCATAAAATATTAAAATCAAGTCTAGCCCAGTCAGATAGCAGTAGCTGTAGGATATTTATACTGAACTACTTTTTGAAATATGTCACTCGGCAAAGAGGGTGTCAGAACTTAACGATTGTTTGGCTGAAAGTTCTTCCACTTCCCGGGCTTGTAGCTGAAAAGTTTTAGTTTAACACTTGTATAAATGAATGACAAAAAGTTTAGGCTAATGTTTAAGAATAATTTCCTTCAAATATTATTTTTAAAAAAGTGGCAAGCATTTTATATGATTTGTCAAAAACACCCTATAATGAAACGATAAATTTCACGAAATACAAGGGTATTTTAAAGCGTATTTTTTACATTTTTCTTGATTTGACGTCATGTCAATATACATACCATGTGAAGAGGATGAAAATCTGATTTGTAATCATGCATATTCATATTTTGGTATGAAAGGATGGTTTGATTGGTTTAGATTTGATGAGATCAAAAATAGAGCAGCAAATCAGCGCTCCTGATCGGCAAAAGGGGGAATTAATGGCGGCGCCCAATAAGTTTCCGGGTTGCACATACGTGGATCGAAAGCTCAGGCTCCTTTTGACTTCATTTTTAAAAAATCTTTACGCTTTAGGTTATATTGAAATTTTGTGCTCCTGATGTCGTCGGCCTTATCCCAAAAGGGCCTTAACATTTTTAAAGGCCATTCATATTGTACACATACTAAAAATGGTAAGGCCCTTATCACTTCCACCCCCCCCCACCCACAGTACTTGCTTTTACCAAGTAAATTCGGGCACAGGTTTTAGATCTAAAATGTAAGAATAGTTGATGTACCTTTATATGTATGGTGTTGTGCATTTGATCTTCTATCAACAAAGCAAATATCTGATTTGAATATAACGTTAATCTTTTGACGGATATAATATATTAGCAGAAAGGAAAATAAATTCATTATTTGTTTCATGTTGTGTATACTTTATGTGGCTGTGGCGTGCATTTATACAAAACGTTGAAATGAACGCTTGGTGATGCAGTCATTCAATAAATTGCTTAGTGAAAATCATGTGAGATACGATCCTTGAATCAAATTATAGCAATGATCTGCATGATTATTCCTTGATATTCCACATATATGTACATGTATAATGTCAAAAATTTAGAATTTTCATTCTGTAATGGAGAAAGCATAAAGTTTAACATTTGGCCTCTAATATGGCCACGGACATCTGTTACCCATAGTATACTTAGAACCTGATGATATGAAATTCAATACACAGTGCTGAATAATTGAACTCTCATATCAATTATAAATAGGGCATGCAATACACCTACCATTCCATTTGAGAATTGATACCAGTGGTGGATCCAGGCATGGGCGAAGGAGATGCGTGCTCCCACTACAATCATGCCTGCCCCCCCCCCCCTCTAATTTCAAATCCCAAATCTGCCACTGGATACCCACATTTTACTGAACAGGAGCTGCTCTTGTTATATAAAGAAATACTGGTGTTCATGTCTAATTAATAGTGTAGAGACAAAGATATTTTAAATTTTAAATTTTAGAAATATAATCTTAAACTCTAATTTCATAACATGCCACATTAATTTGCAGCAAAATTTTTAATATTTTTAGATGATAGGGAAAAGTCTTTTTGTGGTTTGAATAACTGAAGATTAATCAATTTGTATTTACATCTGGAGGCCTACATGTAGCATTGATTTCTTAGATTTAATTTTGACGTTTTCTCAAGAAGTGTTGTTGTTGAACAGAATACACAGAAAATTCATACATTGAGTTTCTGTACCTAGCTCTCCATGAATTTACATTAATCAACAAACAGTTGGACCTCGGTACTCAATCAAACTTCCATGGCTGAAAGCAAGCCTGCCCTCTCTAGTTCCAGCACAGAAATCGTCTTGTTTTTATTATAAAGTCTATGCATGCACAGGTAATATGAAAAGTCATGAATTATGGAGAGATGAATGATTGCCTGTCTAATATTTGGCACTGGAGTGGGACTAGTGGGAGGATAATATTGCTGTATCTAATTACAGTAAACTGGTAGAATGATTCATGGACAGGGAAGCGTGGCCTTGTTCTATATGGTTTAGCTGAAGCAGCCAACTGTGAAAAATTGCATTTTAAAAATATTCATCTAAAATTGTTGAACCTTGATGAACTTATGATGCAACTTGCTGTCCTATGTGTGGGCAGGTACTATTGATTGACTTCATAAGGAGAGAGAGAGAGAAATAGAAAGAGGGAGAAAGAGATATAGATGGGGAGACAGAGATGGGAAGGAAACAATGACTATTTAAGAAGAAATTTGTCAAAGAATTAATAAATAATCTCCAGAATTATAAGCATGCCTCACAGGTGTGGACACAATTTGACCATAGCAAGAAATGTTGAAGTTGGCTTTATAGCATATAAAGTTATAAATTAAAATTATTATTTCCTACAATGCTAAATTCTCCACAATTTTTTCTGCAGCAATTTAAAAAAAAAAAAAAAAAAAAAAAAAAAAAAAAAAAAAAAGAGAGAAAAACAAACAAACTGAAATAACAGAAAAAAAACTATACAACACAGACCAGCAAGGAATATACTGACATCTAACTTCCAAAAAAGTAAAGTGTTTTAGTGATGTTCTTAATATGCGTATTAAACCAACAAAATCAGGCTTACACAATTTACAGTGCTCTGCATGAAAATTATTAAATTACTAGAGACAATTGATGCTGGTGAATGTAGAGGAGGTGCTTATTTTTGGAGTAAGTGAATAAAAGCTAGGTCAATTGTCCGTAACTTGCACCCTATTAGTGTCATTATTCTACCTTATGTCTTCCATAAGGGCTATATATTACCGAAGGTGCATCACCTGCTATAGCTGCCTATTGATTTGACAGTGACATCAGGCATTTAAGGTCTCGAGACCTTTCTGTGCTTCAACAATGTTAATGTAGCCTCACTTTAACAATGATGCGAACAAATTTTATGCTTCTTTACCCCCAAAATTGGTATCATTTGAAGCTGAGAATACTTTACTTTCCATTCTGAATACCATTGTCCGAAATACTTTTCAAATACTTGCACAGTTGTCCTACAACCAAATAAACTTTTAAGCAGTTTTATTTGCCATTAATCTCCAAAGCTCAGTATAAAATGATAAACAGCCAAAGCTCTGCTCATAGTTTTTTAAAGCATGTAATTAGCCTGATAGAGTTTTGGTTCAGTGGTATCAATCAATTAGCATTGTAGCCTCTATTGACCCCTTCCCCCTCGATTAAAAAAACAAACAATTTGGCTTGCCTTATAAGTTTTGTGTGATTCTGTTAATTTTGTATCATTATCAGAAACAGAGATTACCTTTAAAATTGTCATCAGTTTGGAATACCTGTAAAATAAAACCCCCGAAACTGCAATGATGGAAAAGAAAGATGAAAAAGACATAAAATTACATAATGCCAAAACTGATCAACAGAGAGAGTCTTTGATTGATGATCGGGAATTAGATGGTGTAGTTCAGTGTGTTTATACTTTATCTTGGGCTCTTAATCCAGGATACTCATTTAGATACAATCAACAGAGCAATTTGTTTGTCTTGTCCTCAACCACATTTATAAGCCCTCCCTCACTGCAGAAAATGAGCATTTCATGCAATCTCATGAATAATGCACAAGCCAAGATTTTCATCCATGTTAATGGCCCACTATGCATAAAGTCCACAATAGCCAATGACGTAAGACTGTCGTAAGCAACACATATCTGATATTCATCAAGATCAAAGTATTTCTCTCCTCCACGTGGCAGTTTTAATCTCGGACCTAAATCTTACTATATATGTCTTTATTTTAAAATGGCTCTCTCTCACGAGGGTCATTAGATGAGGTGTTCAATCAAGGGTATAAATACATTTGCATGTTTTCTGTGGCTCATGGCTCTTAGAAGCTGTAATCAAATTTTATGAAATGTATAAAATCTTTGATGTTTAGGTTAAAATGCAAAGTCTTAAAAGTTTTTAATATTTGGATAATGCAGAATCGCAAAGGTTCACAGTAATGTAGAATTTGTTATTTAGAAGTCCTGACATTTCAAACACATTTTTCTATAAAAAATAAACTTTGTTTTTACATGAAACAATATACTGATATAATGGAGAAAAAATGTATTTGGTGTTTTAATTAAAACACACACAAAACAAGAGAGAAAAGAAGTCTGTGAAGCAATATTGAGATTATTTAGAGTCACAGAAATATAGAATTTGGTATTTTCAAGGTGCTGAAACTTTAATCCCACTTATTATTTTTTTTAATTTTTAATTTTAATATAAAGAATAGTTTTTAATAATTTTTTTTTTTAAACAGCAGGCCTATAAGTGAACTCTGATTGGGAGTGTGCTTATTAGTTAACTAATTACTTTAGAAATGAAATGAATCAAAGATAATGATCCATATTAATCTTATTTTTATGGGAAGGTGCTTTTTCCAGTCTAGCTCATTCTGAAAACAGAGTAGTTATATTCAGCACGGGTAATAATTAATATTTAATATTTATATTATCACCAGCTGCAATCTAGAATTAATTTATGATTGAGAATGTTTTTAAATCAGAATTGGTTTAAATGTAAAAATCTGAAAATTTGATAACTTTTTTTAATTGATGAAATTAGGATTTTAGAATTAAGTTCACAATGAAAAGCAAAGATCTTGGTGCAAAGAACCACAAGCCAGTATTTTAATTGCCTCTCAAAAAAAAAAAAAAAAAAAAAAATCAGATTTTATATTTTTTTAATGCGAAAGCAATCTTTTCCTGTGACATTGCATGCAATTGTATTTTTTTTAAACCTATGACAGTGTGGTTAAAAAGAAAAGAGAGAGAGAGATATCTCACGACGATTTTTTTTTACCTTTAACATTTCCTTTTACAATGAAATAGTTGGTTTCTATTGAGCGTATTGCAGCTGCCTCATGATACGGGGCTTATGTAGAAACACTGGATAATTATTGATTAAGACAGAGCTAGAGTGGTTTGCTCTTGGCATGTTTTTACACCTCGGTATCATCAACCAACATACTAGGCTTGTAAACTTATTAAAATTATGCATCATACATGAAGATAGAGTGGGACTATTGTCCATGCACTTTTTCAAAAATGGCTGACATATTTCTATGGTAATGCAGGTGGCTATGTTTCTTTTCTTGGTTCGTTTTAGAAGAGGAATAAATGCTGTCCAAAAATATATAGGAACTCACACTTTCTGATGAAGAAGAATAGAAGAATGTCTAAATTAGATTCGGATGGGCAGTTCCCCTGAACGAAAATTTTTGAAAGCCGCTACATTAAAGCAGATTTGTATTTTTAGATGTATTTGCGTAAGCAAACTTCACCTCTTAATGCATGGGTAAGAGAAAGTGGTTCAAGGGGCATTACCCGTCAATATTTAGGACTGCATGTGCGTCCATTAGGTTGATGAATATTCAGTGCTTTGCTTAATCAATGTCACGTTCACTTTGTGTGCTAATGAGTTAGCAGGCATTCAGCATCTCATCTCAAATAACTGATGACATGAAAGCACACAGATTATCTTCCTCCATAATGGTCCAAGCCTCCATCGTCATTAGATAATTGTCTGGGTAAATTTACCTTATTCTCAGGTCTTGGATAATGGACCTTGCATCTTTCGATGGTTCATTGACTGATTCTTGTTGAGGTGGTATTTGGATTGATCAAAGCATAAATGCAAAATTTTGATGTATGATCTATTGCATTGGTAGAAGCACTAATCATGATAATCAATAGTTGAATAAACATGATGTTCTTGCTTTAAGCCTATTACAGGGTGTATACTAGAAATCCCCCAAGTCTGCCTTTATGTCTTGGTGTTCATGGGAAAAGAGGGAGGAAGAGAGGTCGGGAGAGAGAAAGGGAGAGTGGGAAAATTAATTTTCAATCATTCCGAGGAGAGAATTTTTTGAAGGAGATGGGGAAATGTCAATGGTGCGTTAATCAATGATGGTGGCAGCAGTTTATTAACGTGGCTGTAACGGTTGGCGTGCGGCGGGGATCAGGGATTGGTCGCTCTTCATCACCCGGCAACTGTCGCTGCATGAGTGGCCAGGACCAACTGCGCTGGAATATCGAGTCATATTTTTAGCCGAGTTATTTGTAGTGTAGTGGATTATTATTTCTTTTTTTAACGAGAGGAAACGAGGAGAGGGAAACCAGGGAGTGGAGAGGAAGCCGGTAATAGCAAACAATACTCGTTGGTTAATGATGGAGTGATGATCCTGGCGTCGTCATCATCGAGTGAAAGGAATTGCTGGAAATAAAGTTGTGGCCATGCAGCCGGGATGGTGATGATGATAGTTGATGAGTATACAAGGGTCTGCGGTATGACACCTATCATCTATCATGAATTCAGTTGGCAGAGCTCCCTTCCTGCTAGGTGTTGAATGGCACATAGCTCGCTGTTATTAACACATGTTGTAATTTCACCTGCACCTCCGTGTGTCCGCCAACCCTTCTCTCCTTGCGTTCTTCGATCGGATCGAGTGGAGCTGCTCTGCTATTAAACAAATAGTGTTCTATTCTTATCTTGGATTCCTAATTATTTTCCCTTTTTATTACGGTCTTATTTTTGGATTCAGTTTTAATTGAAAGAGTAATACCAAGATTAACATTTGGAACGAAAGCTGTAGGTCAAGAGGTCATTTAGCTGATGACTGCAAATCAGCAAATTAGGGTCAGGTGAGTTTGGAGTGATACTCTCATTCAAATTGGAAACTCTTTTTCCTTGACTGGTTTCACTGTTTTTCAACTTCCAAAATGCCAGCAGGAAGTCGATTACAGATGATGTGCTCTTAAGAGGAGAGAGCAAAGTGCATTGATACGTATGCCTTCATCACAAACAGGATATACAATTCTGATGCCATCATCGCAACTGAAATTAGATTACGAGAATCTGAAAGTGATGCTGTAATGCTGTTTGGATGCAGGCAATGGAAATGAAATAGAGTGTTTATATGATTGGCGGTGTCTAGTGTTTCTCAACACAAGTTACGCACATGACTTGCTCCGGGCCACCCCATCCCACATTAATAGCTGAAATGAAGACGGAATGACAGAGTTCTCGTAGTTCGGAAGCGGCCGTCCCGGGGGTATGTGTTCTGAAGAGTCAATTTTAGACAGCAGATGTGAAGACTTGTTTGAAAGCACGACTCCTGAGGGGGGTTGCCCCATGTCTTCTACTTCCGATTACTCCATGGAATATTTATGAATCCCCTATTCTGTAGATGGAACGCATTTGAGACGGGTCCAACCCTGGCCCCATGCCGCCTTTTCTCATTTCCTATTTTTCCCACACAGATAATCGTTTACAGCAGTCATGGTCTTCGAAGTGACTGTCTATAGTCATGACTCATAAACAGGGATTCTGAATACATGTTTAACCACTTTGAGATACATTTTTTTTTTAATGGCATTAAGTCAAGACAAAGGATTATTGTATGGCTGCTTCAGTACAAAGTGAGAACCCAAATATCAATGGAATATAACTTGGATAACATGCATTACGTTTCTCTTTTGCGTTGTTGACACACTTAACTCATGAAGCATGGAGTCAGATGTAGCCCATTTATGATAGCGAGAATATTTGTAACAACAGAGCTGTTATTCAGTGCAGACTGATTCGTATTGGAATCTTTACCAGTGCCTTAAATAAGCCACGCTACCAGAGAAGGTGGCGGTGTATTTTTTGTAGAAGTTTATGTATAAAGTGTGAGTTTGTGAGCCAAAAATGCCTGAGCAGCGGACTAAGAATGGACGAGTGCCGAAGGGAGGTGAAGGAGGAGATGGGGAAGGAGGTGAACAGGTCCAGGAACAGCAACCACTCAACCCCATTGAGCAGCAGTCCTTAGAGGTAATACATTCAGAGCTAATACATGGTTAACTATGTGTTAAATATCAATTAATGCCCTTCTGTTTATCTACCTACACTGTAATAATCAAAGGAATATCATTCTCTTTATTGCATTCAAGATATTTTATGGAAAATTGTGGGAAAGGCGGGTAAAAAGCATTTGTTCCAACAGTTCATGAAGAGTGGGGTGCATAACAAGTTGGGTACCAATGAATACAAGGCTGAATATGGGTTTAATGGTGGTATCTCCCTTGCCATGAGACGGATTTGAGACTAGTTTGGGACGAGTTTGAGATGGATTTGATACTAGTCTAAGAAACGTCTCCTGAGTCACGGAGACATCTCTGCAAAGTGAGATACCACATTCAGGAAATTTGACAATAATAGCTGCCAACTTTGAGCACACACTTTATATAAATGCGGTGTTCACAACTGGCTGTCGGCAATGTGACACCTGCTTGGAACGTACCTTGCGTTGCATGCAGGTTGCATAATGTAGCCGTCATGGGCCAATCCACCGTAGAGAGTTGTAGGCTGCACATATGACCTGTTGTTACCTCCTCATAAGGGAGGTAAAGTACGACCACTTAATATTATACATGAAGAGAACTCACTCATATCTCCCTTCCCACCTCCACCATTCCTTCAATTCCCCCTCCTCATATTTTTTAATTCCGTATCAAACTTGGCTTTACTGTATTTTATACCCCATATATTTCAAGGGGATGTTATCTTGCAAATTTTGCTAGTTCTTCACACAAAAACTTATACTTTAACTACATTGACTAATGCAAAAAAAAAAATATATATAAAAAAATACAGTGTGTCCCACAAAAAATGCTAATGGCACTTTAGATGGATATAATATTAAAATTACGAAATTATATTGATTATATCTTTACACCCATAAACTACAATTCGTTTTCTACAACTGGATGAAATTGTGTGTGATATGGTCCAAGAATAACAAAGATGTGAGCATTTTGTCGTTACTCATCAGGAAACCTCTCCATCCAAGTTTGTATTGAGTAGTACCGGATGTGTCAAATAAAACAAACCCAAGTTTGATCATTAATACTTTGAAAAAAGCTTCAGTAGTAATTATGAAATTTATATCACTGTAAAGTGCAACTCATTACCATTTTAATGATACCTCTCTCAGCTCACCAATATCATGTATCGCTGAACGGCATTGTTTTAAATATATCTTCCAAAATTGTGAGTGGTTCACTTTCACGCTCATTGATGATCAAAGTGGGGTTTCATTTGACATGTTTGAGGCACCTTTGAATAGCGCATCTCAAGGAGCATGAAAGTGAACAATAACAATTTTGCAAGACTTTTTCAGAACAATGGGGTCAGCGATGAGTGATATTGGTGAGCTGAGAGACATATCATTAGAATGGTAATGAGTTGTACTTTACAGTTGTATAAATTTTATAATCACTACTGAAATATTTTAAAAATTATTAATGATCAAACTTGGGTTTCTTTTATTCGATAAACCCGGTACAACTTAATACCAAACTTGGATGGAGAGGTTTCCTGATCTGTGATGAAAAAATGTTCATATATTTGTGATTATTGGACCATATCACATAAAATTTCATCCAGTTGCAGAAAATGAATTGTAGATTACGGGTGTAGAGATATAATTAATATAGTATTGTAATTTTAATATTATACCCATCAAAAGTGCCATTAGCATTTTTTGTGGGACACTCTGTATATAAATAAATTAATAAATAATCTTTAGAAAATTTCCATTCCTGAAATTTCCTCATGTAGTCTTAGTCCAAAATCATGAAAATTTATGTTCTCAAAATATATGGCTTAAAACTATCTCATATACATACATGTATAGGTTTGTTGCTGTGAGTAAAATTCATAAATATACTGTGCGTCCCAAAAAGAACTATACACTTTTGAAATGGCTGCCAAATTATAAATCTATGATTATAGGTGACAAATTTACATGTATGGAAAGCTCATTATCCCAACTTTCATTTGACACTAAAAAGTTCGAATATAATTCATGCATGGATGAGCAGTGTTCGCTTTTCTAAAGGGTATGGAAATTATGGTGCGCAGGAATGTGCCTATAGCAACGTATTCCTATTATCATACCATTGACGGACCTCACTGAATATACCTTGGAAAGTTACAATGCTACAATAGAAAATACATATTCCTGTTCACTCATGCATAAAATGGTAATCCCCCAAACCATAAATTTCGCTCAGCAAACCCCAACTAATCACAACTGATCAGTAATTAGCTCTTATTCTTCATATCATCTTCCATTCCGTAAGCTCCAAATGACTTTCCTCTCACAAATTTGTGGCCCATTCCTGCGCACCCTAATTTACATACCCTTTATAAAAGTGAACACTGATCATCCATGCATGAATTATTTTGAAACTTTTTGGTGTCATATAAAAGTTTGGACAATCAGCTTTCCATACATGTAAATTTTGTCAAATAGAATGATATCTTTTTTATTTGGCAGCCATTTCAAAAGTGTATAGTTCTTTTTGGGACGTACTGTATATATGTTTCCACATGTACTACATGAGAGTACTAGGCTCATTTGAATTACTCTTCAATTAAAACCGCATTGTGGCATGATTCCTGTAATTGATATGATCGATGGGTATGACCAATACCTATCAAGTGGTAACATTTCATTAAATTTGATCAGACATGAATGTATCATACAAATTACAATGTGCCAAACCAATACCATGCCCCAGTTTCTGTTAAAAAAGTTAATACCATGACATTTAATTTCAAATTAAAAGATTTAATAATACATTTTATATAGAACAGTTCATGAGAACCGTATCAGGACAACTATCCCCTGGACAATTACCCCAGGACAACTACCCCCCAAAAATAGAGTTAGGGTTTGGTATAGAGGTATTGGTAGATATTTAGCAGGGGGGATTGTCCATGGGGTAATTGCTTAGGGGGTAGTTGTCCTAGAACCCATGAGAATATTGCTTCAGTGTATGCTCAAATTTTAGGGATACTTTATTGGCCATAATGTTTGCATACAGATATTTTTTTTTTTTGACTTTTGACTTTACTTAAAAAAGGAAATATGCATAGTTTGTATTTTGTTCTTATTACTATAGATAACCTTGAATTGGAGTGGAAAATTCTGTGGAGACTGTAAAATTCCTGAAAATAGAGACACTGGAATTGTGCTGTCTCAGTTAGATATGAAGATAGAAATTCTGTAGAAAACACACAGATATTACCTAAACCATATAATATTCCTACATGTTAGTTATTGGAGACAACAAAGCTTCTAGGGAAATACGGCATTCCAAGACTCAAGGTATATACGGTATTGTGTCTTCATTTCCACTTGGAATAAAACGTGCATTTAACTAGGGCACCCATGTGCAAGTTTGACCTTCACATTTCGAAGGTGTTCCGTACGAGCATGATTGTTTTAAACAAAATTTACTAATCATATTGTGAAAGAGTAGATTAGATTTTGATTGAATTATCCAATGGGGAAAAATGAGAAGAATTGCAAGAGAATAGGGGGGAAATACAGAGCATGCATGCTTTTACTTGTACTTTAAATAGGGCTTTTGAAGGCTGTTCATATCTTTCATTGACCTGTGAACAAAGTCTTGTGACATTTTTCATGAACCAACAGTATGGCTGAGCAATAATATTCTAGTTGTAGGGTTTTGAAGAAAAAAAAATTATTATTATTTTTGTTTTCATTGAAGGAGTAGAAATACTGTATTGATGATTTTTTGTTAAATCCGATTGATGGTTTATTTTATATTTATTTATTTTGGGGGGATGTTTCCACCGTTTAAAATAAGAGATAATTTCACAAATCAGGTGCTTGTAGTCATCATTATATCTCTTTTTTTTTTTAAGTCATTTATCTTCACACAATTACAAATGGTATACCACTGTAGGTGGTATATCTCACAAGCAATCCTTTCCAAAAATATATATATATACACTATTGAAAATTCAGCAATATAAACATGCACATTTATGCAATTTAAACAGCATTCACAGTGTATATTTACATTGTAGGCAAGAGAGATTGGAACAGTTTAGCTCTCAATCATTTTTTAACGTTGGCATTTCTTCCCTAATTGTATAATTTTTGAAATTCTCTAAAATACACAAGAGAAATTTAACTTTGTTGTCACTAAATGATATTAGTTTTGCCAAATTTTTTCGAAGATGCATTTCCAAATGGTATTCAATGGATTTTATTTCTACGAAACATTGAGATAATATCTGTAAAATCTTGTTCATTATCTTTATTTATTTTGGGTGGACCAATACACACTTAATACATCAAAATGTATCCATTATGAATAGAAAAAAAATTATTACGCCCCCACTCCAGACATTATACGATAAAAGGCCAACTCCCACACTCTCATTATAGTTGAGTCACTTTTCAACGTGATCTCCATCATCCTAATTGAACCAATTCTCCAGTTTATTCAGATAAATTTCACTCCTTTTTTATCATGAAGATACTATTCCCACAGATCATTAGATCTTGGATGTTTCCTACCGCAAACCAAAGCCTGAATCCCATACACACACAAGGATGTGCTGCACTAGGTCAAGCTAGAGAAATAGCGCGCTGCGAGGTGGACCACTGGAAAAAAAAATTCAGTCAAGCCCGAGGTTGACGTTTTACTAGTTGAGCTGGCATCTCAAGGACTTTATTTACGACCTAACCTCAAGCTTGTACAAACAAGCCCAATATGATCAGGGGGGCGTTTCATGAAAGGACTTGTCGGACGTTTTATCCGACAAACTGTTATAAGCTACTGAAATGCTTGCATCTGATTGGCTGAGAGCAAATTTGTCGGATAAAACATCTGACAAGTCCTTTGATGAAATGCCCCCCTGGATGGGATCGGCTAAGTTTTCAGCCCAGTGCAGAACCATTCAATTAGTGCTCTATTTAGATGCAAAACCGTTAACCTAACTCGAGTTTGAAAATAGCCCAAGATGGCTTCGGGTGAGATTTCGCACATTTTAGCGTGCTAATCAAGATTAAAAGCCTGATATTCTCTGATCGGGATAATTCATTGTATCAGTATTAGCACACTATTGGTGAAGCTCAAGGTAGTGCAGCACCGCCTATATGCTGTAAGCGCACAGGTGTGAATTCTATGATTACTGCTGATGTCTGTGGAGATCAAATTAGCGTTTGCGAGAGGTTAAGTAGAGTAGCAGATGTAGTGGAATTGATATGGAGTAAAGGCCCGGTCCCACTGGCGGGAGGATTAATTGCGCATGAGTTGCGTATACAAATTTCGTTCATCCGCAACAAAAAACAAAAACAAAACAAACAATCCGCAATTCATACGCAAATCATCCTAAAAAGCCAGTGGGACCACGCCTTAAGAAATCATGTGGGATATAGTTGAGATCTTCATACACAGTTTAGGATGTGACCTGTGTTGAACTAGTTAAAATAATGATAAGGGTGGAGCTCATCCCAGAAATGTATTCTGTAGACGAGATGTTATTGCTATCTGACTGATAAATGATAAAGATAAGTATACTCTTGATGAACAGTACTATATTGGATTAGTCTCTGATAAAATGATGTCTAGATATGTATGCCTATAGTTTTAAGAATGTGTTCGTTTTTGTTTTGTTTTTTTCAACAACAAAAAAAGAGAAAAAGATTCATGGGAGCAACAAAAAAAACAAGTGCCAAGAGATAAAGTGATCTGGACATACACCAAGATTATAAAAAATTTGATAATTATTTCTTCTCTCTTGTCACTGCAGCCCAAAGAGTTCTCTCTTGTTGACTGGCATAAAAGTTCTTGCATCTTGTCTTTGATTTCCTTCCAAAGATTCAAAACACTGAAACCCTTAATATGAAAAAGAGCTTGGTCTAATAGATTTTGCCCGAGCTGTTAATTTGATCAGTACATGTAGACAATGTCTACAGTAGATGTGAAATCATTAACTTTACAACAGTGACTCCTGCTTGTCTTTGTTCTCTTGAATGAAATTAGTTATAAGTATCTAAATGTATGATTTAGGTATAATTCTTAGTTCTCTTAGTTATAAGAGTTGTAATGTCTCGTTAAATTCTGAAGATTTTTTAGAGTTTGAGCATGTACGTATGCACAGGTGGTATAAATAATGTCAGTGTAAAATTATAATCATTTTTTTCTGAATTTTCTTTCAGATTTGTTAAATAGACAAGAAACTTTCATATTATAATTAAAAACTAAGAATGTAGGCAACAAAGTAGAATTTTTTTCCAAGTGTTGTAAGTAATAAGTTATTGCGCTACATGTATATACATGTAGGATATATCCTTAATATCTAATGAAGACCTTCTTTGTAAGTTCCTGGCAATACCACCTTCTAGTCGCAGAGATGAAATCCTGCCTGTGGGACCGAGCTGGCTAGTGTATGAATGCATTAGATATAAACATAATTATTCCCATCACGTATTCATTATGGATAAAATTGTTGGGAAGTATTACCATGGGTATCAATGGCAGTGTATAAGGGCACTTGGCCATTCCTATTGCCATTTGACACCTTGGTTAGCAGCCCGATACAGTAAAGTTTAATGAGCCCGATCAAATATGCATGAAGTGGGGGACCTTTCCAGTCGTGTTGTTGGAAAAGAGACTTTGTCCCCTATCAAGTGCATTCATGTTATATCTCGATAGATCTTCTCTGAAGATGGGCTGGCTAAAAATCTGATTCAATGTATGTTACTTATCTTCATTTTGGGGGTTTTGTTTTGTTTTTTTGTTTTGTGCATTTGTACATGAAGAATTGTGTGTTTGCAATCTATAGCTCTATTTCTAAAGAATCATTTACAGGTGCTCTCTGCTAAATCACATTTTAAAAAAATTTCTTTTAAATTCACAGGGAAAATTAAAGCAAAATCTGTTCCAACATCATATAATACATACATAGACAATAATAAGTTTCTCAGCCAATTTAATCAAAGAATAGTGGTATACAGGCAGCAAAGAGTTCATTAGAATATATATACAAGGTATTAAAACTATTAGAATTCTCTCCTTAGCTATCACAAGGTATTAACGCTGGTATTATATGATTACATTGTGTGCTTGATGACTTAATGCTCAATTACCCTTATTGGCATGTTGAGGGAGTACTATTATAATGTAACCACTCAGTCATTAGGAACGTTCTTTGCTTCATTAACGATTCAAAGCAAGGGTGATAGATCTGACATTTCATTCCTAGGACTTGTCAGATTATGAAATTAGTGCAGAGGATTCGATTACATTTAAATCTATGCCTACCATAGTTAACTTTAGTCGTAATTGTTAATAATTCATCATTCATTTAAGGATGGTGGTAGAATAAAAAAAATGGTAAAATGAAAAGTGTACCTTTGTGCTACAAATTAATTTTGCTTGCAAAGGGGTAAATGCTTTTCACAGAAAGGGTGTATTCAAATTGGAAAAAACAAAAACAAACATAGTATACAAAGGTGCTGTATGTTAGAAATTATTGCATAAATAGGCATTTCAGAAACTTCAGTAGGCACATTATGCATATCAAGCGGTTCCCTTTTTTTTTAGTAATCACCCATGTGGCTCTCTACATACATGAAATGACAATATGCATATATCCCCATTTTCACGACCAAAACTTACTTTAAATTTTATTCAATCTCAACATTTGATAAATGAGATTATATATCTTGTCGGCCTACACGAAGAACATCAATTGAGTTAAATACATAGGTACTAGGTACCACCACTGTCACACTCATTGGACATACCACAGACCAAACTAAAAATGACATTAAACTGGTAGGCAGAGATCGGTTGGGTTGGCATGAATGTAACTGAGGTATGACATATGGCATAATGTATGTTGATGATGTAAGCATCTATGCTTGATTTCACTTTCAGATGATATAACCACAGAAGGGAAAGAGTGAAGTATGATGGGCTAAGGGGTCACCGGGATTAACCCCCCCCCCCCATTTATAGTGATTTTATAATGAAATTATATTGTAATTGACAAATACATGTAATTACAGCTACATTACTTTATTTTATTTTTCCCCCTTGTAATTCAATTTTATCAACATAAACTTGAGGATATGCCCCAGAACCATGGGATGTGAAGTAGTGTGAAAATACATGTACATGTCGGTAACACATTAAAAAAGGAAAAAAGGAATAAGTCGGTCTGGATATGCCAACATGTTTTTAAATTGATAACCTTGATGATATGTTGCAACCTTGACAGCAGGCTCACTTTGCAGGTAGTCATGATTGGCATTCCATATTATCTATTGGAGCATGATAATGGATGATGTGATCGCACTCAGGTAGCTTCGGGGGAGAGGGGGGGGGGGGTGCATGGGATATACGAATGTTTTGTGAATGATTTATGCTTTTGCTGCGTAAAAAACTTTTGCCACAATAAAATGATTACTGGACTTTGATATTCTATCTTTGGCAGACCCCCCCCCCCACTCCCCTCCAGCAAAACACAGTGATGTATAATCCTCAATTATTATAATGTTTCTGTTAACCAGGTTTGACTTATTTCAATGATTTTTTTTTTTTTTCATTGTTCAATCAAACTTATAGGAGCATATACCAGTTTCAATTTTGATAATACTTTTACCTCTATGCAATTTTCAACTAAAAGCAGCACAGAAATCCCAACATCTGAAAGTAAAATCCTACCATCTTATCACACTTTTGTTTTCCATATTATCATTTCCATGAGGTCAGGGTTATTCACACTCCTTGAAAATCTATTATGTCCTTCAAACCTGTCTGTGATGTAAACAAGGCAGTTTTTAAAAGCAGATTTTAGGGTCTGGGCATAAACATAAATTTGGTTACCAAATGCAACCTTTCAGAGACCTTTCATCTGCTCAATGTGATGGTAATGAATCATATCCCTTGCCCCCCCCCCCTCCAAGTCTCAGGAGGTGATAGCATTAGGCATTGGAGCAGAAGTCTACCCTTGAAATTTCAGCAGTCTCCATGAACTCCTGGGGTATTCTCCAATGTCATATTGTAACTATATAGGAGTGCGTTCATGGTCAAAAATAAAATTAAGCAGGAACACAAATCATGATACAAAAAGCAATTTGCAAAACACAGAACACAATAACGATTAGTAGTGCACTGTTCATGGTCGAAAAATTTAAAGCTGATTATACGTATGTGCATTTGTCCTTAAATTCCCGGATCACAGCACAGCTTACTGCATTTGCAATGCTGGTGGTTGGAAAATCGAAGCTGATCATGTTTCAAAATGTCTTTTCGGCATTTAAATTTTTCTCAGTATGGCGATCTGAAAGATGTTTACATTAAAGCTGGTGTATAGTCTCGAGAGAAAGAAAAAATTAATTTGGATTACATTTAGATAAATCATGAAAGATTGAATCCAATAACAATAATAAAAGTACTTTAAATCTCATTTCAGTGTCTTTATTTCATAATATACATTGTAAGTATAAAAAAGATAAGACGGACCCGTCTTAGGTTAGTGCTCATGTGGAAAACCAAAGGGGATTATCTTGTGTGAGTGTTACACACAGATCGTTCGCACTAATTCACGCCGTAACCTCCGGATCTCTCAGCAGAGGTCTAAACGGCAGTTAATTACGCTTCATTCAAACATTTTCAATGAAATTCATCAGAAATAATGAAAGGAATGTCACAAGATCTCTCACACATTTCTTTTAGTGCAATGTGGACAACATGTAACTACATTTGATCGGTTTTGTGCCAATTCCTTTTTTATGCCTCCACCACCGAAGGTGGTGCCAGAGACATCATGTTTTCGGGTTGTCTGTCCATCCGTACATCCGTCCGTCCGTCCGTACGTCCTGCTTGCTCGTTATCGCGATATCTCAAGAACCACTTGAGATATCAACTTCAAACTTGGGGATAGTATGGACCACCATAGGAAGATGATCTGATTAGATTTTGGAGTATGTAGGTCAAAGGTCAAGGTCACGGAGGTCAAATAGTGAAATTCTATGTATTGAGTTTGTTATCGCGATATCTTAAGAACCGTTTGAGATATGAGCTTCAAACTTAGGTGTAATATGTACCGCCATAGGAAGATGATCTGATTAGGTTTGGGGTCACAAGGTCAAAGGTCAAGGTAAAAAATGTCATTCTATAAAGCAAAATGAATAGAAGAATGTGCGATATTTTTCTGATCTGGCAATGGCGGGGGCATATATTTCGACCGTGCGCGGTCGAGGATTCATCTTGTTTGTTACCAAAACTATACACCAGGTTTAACATTTTTTTTCCCAACCATGAATGCATCGTAAGTTTTCCGAGGAAATGACCTTTTCACTGTTTACATGCATGCTCCTTTGGGCTTTTCATGACTCTTTTATACTTCCTTATGAGGGTTATCACATCACATAAACTTTAATCATGAAATTGACTCTGCAAATTCAATTCCGTACCGTATTCTTCATTATCAAAAGGGAGTGCATAAATAACAGTGACTTTTATGGTCTATGTTTGGGCATATTTATATCAGTCTTGCCATATTTCATAATTTACATTCTGTGACATTGTCCATAAACTTGACAAATGGTCCTGTATCCTTTCATTGAAAGTAATAATGTGTTCTGTAAAATGAATTATGAAGAAGAACATAACACAAACATTTGCCATTCTGATTTGTAATTACTTTCATTGGCAAAATGTAAACACATTTTCTCAAAGTTGCTTTTACATGTAATTACGGGGCCCAACACACAAATCTGAACATGACTATATAAATGTACATAAATTGCCTCTTGGTGTAAGCCTACTTTGAATAGTGCCCCTTAGTTCTCAACCCACATATTATATTTCATCTACAACCAGTTTGCCTAATTATCTTTTAGTCTAAATGTCATTTCTCCTATTTGCCATTTTGTCTTATTCCCATTTGTCTAATGTCAAATTGGTCTGTAATAAACTGGTATTTATAGACCACATATTCATTTGGAAATCAGATGGAAATATAATTTGACAATTTGGCTATTATTAGATGAATTGGCAAATAAACCAAGTGGGAATTAGACCAAGGAGATATTAGACCATAGACAAAATGGGTTTAGCCCATGTGGTATTAGACAATCAGAGAATTGGACCAACTGTTGTAGGACCAAGTAGATATAAATCCTTGTACGTATGCACTATTCTGGTTCTCAAAACCACTGAGCGTATACTAGGATCTCATATGGCTTCTTGGAAAATAATTTGACTGCCATTTTGATACCTTGATATCAAATTAGCACTCCGTTACTATATGTGATGAACAAACTAGGTCATCCTTTCCAAGAATCAAATGAGTTGAAATGTGTATTCCTCATTACAAATAGACACTGAATGTAATGGAAATAAAGATATATGTCATCAACCATACATGCAGAAATGGGCCAAACTAAATAAATATAGTAAGTAGAAATGCATGGTCTTTGGACCTGAAACAGAGCAGAACTCATCCGCCAAAGTGCATTGTACTTCCCTTTCATATACTGAAAAACCAGTTGATGATATATTTAAAGAGAGAGTAAGAATAAAAGAGAGAGATAAAAAAGAGAACACCCATTTACAATCGCAATGTTGTGAATTATGCCATTGTTTCTAAAAAAGCCATGTTTTTCAATTTGTATATTATTATTACTGAAGCTAAGTGAGCTGATTGACCAATTATAGAAGAAAAAAACTAGAAAGAAAGGAGAGGAGTTAGTTAATATTGTAAAAAAAAAAACAACAAACAAACAAACAA
This sequence comes from Paracentrotus lividus, assembly GCA_940671915.1. NCBI lineage: Eukaryota > Metazoa > Echinodermata > Echinoidea > Camarodonta > Echinidae > Paracentrotus > Paracentrotus lividus. Next base: position 27,261,574 of record CALNVZ010000174.1, on the reverse strand, counting down.
AACAAACAAATGTAAAAAAAAAAAAAAAAAAAAAATGCTATTTTAGAAAAATATTACAAAAGTTGCAAAAGCTCCAAAAGATGATAAAAATTAAAAACCACTAACATTTGTATTTACTGTACATGTACCTCTACTTTCACATTTGTATTTCATAGAACACTATTGTATGTAAAACATTACTCTAAAACATCGACTGAATGCCAATTATTTTTTGCTAATCGATGATGCTTGGAAAATTACATAATAGCTATTACTCTGTAATATTGCTGAAAAGAGTGTCCTTGATCTACTCTTTGGATATGAGTTTAAAAACTTTGGCATTTGCAATCAAATCACACATGAATTTTCTTGAGGTACCACTTAACTACCATATACATGTAATTGAAAAATGCCTTTATTACTTTTGAGATCATCATGATCGATGTGAAATTACTTTTTAGTATTGTTTGATTGATTGTGTGAACTTTTAAAAGGCAACATATAAGGATTATTGGATTAGATTGCAAAATTTTTTTCTTCTAGTTTTAGCATGTACAATTAATGAGTGGTTTTCAAATTATGGGGGGGGGGGGGGTGGCACACGTCCCTGCACCCCCAAATGTATCTGATACTGAAACACTTGCATTGTTCACACACTGCTGTTATTATCATCATAGATTATTCAAACATATTTTTAACAGTAAATTAGATAGTAATTTATGCATACAATTTTCAATTAACTCTTGTTTTTTAGAAAATTTGTAATCAAAACTACATATTTTTTTTGTGTGTGTTGGCATTAAAAAAAAAATTAATGTCCACGGGGAGATGCTCAAAGAAAATAAGTTACTGCAATCAATATATTTCATTTAAAGATATTCACTGTTGTTTTCCTCGCAATAGATACTTCAATTTTATTTGGCTCATAGCCTATTACATGTAAACAGTTCAATATTGGTCCTTTAATAGGTGTTTATAAAAGAATATGTGGTGATGTGTAAATGTAGGTCTACCTACTACTGTATGCATGTCCTTGAGGAATGTATGAGGCCGGGTGGGACTAATGAGTGATAATGATTGATGAGAGCTTTTTGATAATTCACAAGGTGTATATGGTTGCTACAAAATGTCTACTTCAAAAGGCTTTATTCAGGGTGCCGCATGAAAAATGCCTGCATACCGGCTGTGCAACTGGGATTTTATAGCTCCTGTCGAAATATGAACTTGAAATTTTGAAAGGAATTGCAGATATGTTGTAAGTTTCTGTCATTGGAGACAGTTTTACCAAGGCCTCTTTATTTATTTATTTTTTTTTTATAATTTTTTTGTTACTGTTGTTTATATTTTCACAATACTCTTTTATTGATAATATGAAGTTGCACTTTTAAGATATAGGGGCAGCAATGTATAAGCCCAGCTTTTCAGCAGTCCCCTTCATTCCCAACCTACGTTGTATTGATGTTGATTTTTATTTGGGGCGGCTTACAAAATATTTACATAATTGTTCATTCAACTATTTTTTTCAAGTGTATGCCAAGCTGATATTTTTATTACATTTTGTTGGAATTGAAATCAATATTGATTGATTAATTGAATAATGAAATACACAAAACAGTGAGCACTTGAGACTTTTTTTGTAGCTTTAATAGTGATAGAAAACCCTCTCTTTTTGGAGAGTAGTTGAATTGACCGTAATATCAAAACATAATTGAATTATGCTGCACTAGTAACATAAAAAATATAAGCAATATTTCATATTCATGTTCTTTAACAGATACCAGGTCTATATGGGAACACAATGAATATTACAAATGTCTTGTTAACATCAATATCATCAAATATTATAGGCCAGCTTTTTCAAGATCACCCACAAATTAGTTCTTAAAGCAAGGAAATCGGTATTGACCCCAAGAGAACCTTTCACAGGTGGAAATTTGATATTGCAAAAGGTTATATTTTATAGTTCAATATTACATTGTTCAACCATATTGAACATTGATTATTATGTATCTAAGGAGACAGACTACAAGCTTAATGATGTGAACATATTCATTATGAAAACGAGACTGAATGAATCAATATTGTAAGTGTACGTTCATGGCATTATTGATCTTTTGATGGTACTTCTCATCCTAAGTGCGTTTGTATTGAGCATTCATGAATCTACTGCATTTCATTCTACTTGGTCATCTTAGTTCATGTCGGACAATAAGCCAAATTGCTGCATTGTCTTTAACCATGTTTTTGTTTTCTTATCATCCTTGAGATCAAGCGTAAATCACTTGTAAATAAAATATCAGATTCATGAGTGACATGTGCAAATATACGATATGATACAAACATCTATTAATTAGCGCTTTTTATCATGAAGAGTTTCAAAGTGCTTTATATTGTTCAACATGAAAATATAACCACTGATTGAATCACTGATTAAAAATATTACCATCATTTTTCTTTAGTTTGTTATCATCAGGACCCTTTCTCAAGACAAATTATCAAGTAATTATATTGGGGATGTTTCAATATTATGAGTGGTTTTTGTATTGCAATTTTCAATCACTTTGTGTAAATAGTTGTCTTAGTTCTTGTGTTTATGTTGCAAGGTTTTACGTTTTCTTCATTTAATAGCTAACTCCTTTTGCACTCAATTTGCATGTTAATAGACTTTATTTAATAAATTGTAATAATTATAATATTTATACATGTACATTATGCATTATTTGCTCTTAGCTTTTGTTCCTTTTTTTCTTTTGGGGGAGGGGGTACTTTTGTAGAACTTCTGACATGACCTGCTCAATTTAAAGCATTAAAATTTAAACTGATTCTCTCGACATCATGGTTTTGGAAACCAATGATAATATCATGTTACCTCATATTATAGAACCAATCTTATTCTCTGTGGTTGCATAGCATTAATACCGAGTTAAACATCTTGTTAAACGATTAAGACTCTGACCTCTACGTACTTGAGTGCCATTGATTATACTTTTAATGAGATGCAGGCGCATGCTCAACAAAGCTTTCCGTCACATCGATTTAACAGCAATTAAGTTATTTAGAAGCTATTGCTCCACAGAGCCAATTAGCAGTTATTCTTGAATAGTAATTAGCCAGGAGTGAAAGCTCCTATACCCAGGGGAGAATCCTAGCTTAAGATCTGACAGCTAGATCATGCTGGTATGGTCTGCAGTCATGCATGTTGTAGTGGAAGCTTTATAGGTGGTGTTACATTAGCTCAAGCTAATGAAATAGCACGCTACGAGATGGATCGGGGGGGGGGGGGGGAATAACCCCAAATCGGTTAAGCGCAAAAATTAATGCTGCACTAGCAAAAGCTGAATCTCGAGATAAAGTGTCACAACCTGACCATGGGGTGGCTTATACATGAGCATGATGGGATGGGAATTAAATTGTAGGTATCGAGCTAATGCTAAAATCAGAAAACTACCCGGAGTTTCTGAATAAGCCCAAGATGACCTGTGCAAAGACTTTGCCCAAATTAGCGCGCTATTTGAGAGTAAATGCCAGCCAGGGAAGCATTTCATCTAAGCACTTGTCAGACATTTGATCCGACAAATTTGCTGTCAGCCAATCAGATGCAAGCATTTCAGTAGCTTATAACAGTATGTCGGATAAAAAATCGAACAAGTCCTTTGACGAAATGCCCCCCTGGTATTCTCTGATCGGGTTAGTTAATCAGATCAGAAATAGTGCCCTATTTTGTAGCTCTAGCTAGTGCAGGACCACCCATTGTAACTAGTCACAGATGGCATACATGCGTGGTCAATAATAATAATACCCGACAGGTAAACGTATGGGTGGGTGATGTTATGAATAAGACAGCCCCCTGATGGGGGTAATGGTTATCATATCTTTGGGCACAATTGTTGTTGTGTCTGTATTCATGGCACTTGATTGACATTGACATGATTGATACCCAATTTCCATTCTTCCTTTAGACAGGAAATAAAAGGCTTATTAGGTGTTGTAAATGTAAAAGTCAATTAAAAAACACACCTGTTTGTGATAACGTAGCTCCACATGTCTATTTGCCTAAATCAATGTCACTCTCTTATGTCACAATAAACAATGATTTACTCAAAAGAATGAATAATTTGCCTACTTTGCTATTCGTCCTCGAATCGCCCAACCAACCGATACTTTAACCCCGAAAACTTCTTCCTCTATTGTCTCCTATCTTCCCCTCCCCTGTGAGAAGAGCGCGCCCTCTCGTGATGAGGGCACTCAGCCAAAACATTCCCACAACAAACTTCCTCTTTCTCATCGGCTGCCGCCGAGCGAGTAAATCTCGAGAACTTGCTGCTCCCGCCAAATGGGTTTGTTTTTCACTTTTTGTGAACCATTTTGATGCCTAATTTGGGTCTTGCTCCTTAGTTGTCCTAGCCAATGTCTAGGTCGTGGTTTCCTATTTATTGGGAGTTTTTTGAGGGCCGTTTTTTGAGATAAATATCTGTTGATTTGCGGCCCTTCTCCCTAGCTTTTTGACATTTCATTACGTACGTGTTTATATATACACCCTTGTGGTGCGGGCCTTTGTTCTCCCGTCCGCCGCTTCATATTCACACAGTTCAGTGAAGCCTTTTGTTGGGTGGGGAGAGGCCTTGTGGACCCTTCCTGTCCCAGGGCAGAGTCTAAACTCCTTTGTATAAGTGTCTTTTCTTTCATATATTGCAAGTGTTTTCTTATTCGAGGAGAAGACTTTCATCCAATCTTGTATCTCGAGACCTTCAAACATCGCCGACTCATCGGAGATCGTCATCATCTACCAGGAAGGCACAAGTCTGGATTCTCTGCATTATTTTATAGAGGCCGCGAAGCAGTTAGACGGGGAACGAAAGCTGTTTTCATCTGTTTTCAACGAAAGAAGTCGGATTCACAACCCCGCCCGGGGGCGAGTATGATGCCGGTGGCAGTTGGTAAGTCCACAACTTCACGGACCGCGAGCCCCCGGAAAGTCGTCGTTGTGGGGTCACGTATGTTGAACTCCTGGGGACGGGTTCAGTCGCCTATCGTCGGCCTATCCGAGCGACGCACCCCAAATCGATCTTGTGAGGATCGAGGAGGGCAACTTCGTTTACGATCATGTCTACATCGATCTAGTGGAAGTTGTAGATCGATCGTGGATCTTTCCAACATGATCGAGATCCATCGAAGGTTGGGCTTGCCCACCTGAGATAGGTCTAGTACGATAGCAGTATCCGGTATCGTTTCGAATATCGTATAGGTAAATCGATCACATCAAATCGATCATGAACATTATCGAATCGACGATCACTTCATAATCGATCACAGTTGAATCGATCACAAACAAATCGAGTTACAAACTTGAATCGATTACAACATAATCGATCACGATTGAATTCGATTTACAGCATAATCGATCACGATTGAATCGATCACAACATAATCGATTACAGTTTGAATCGATCACAACACAATCGATCACGATTGAATCGATTTCACAACATAATCGCATCACAGATGAATCGATCACGCCAAATCGATCAAATTTGAATCGATCCCCGCCCCCAAATCGATCTCCGAGGAATCGATCATGACAACAATCGAATTATAATAAAATCGATCTCACCTAAATCGATCTCTGTTGAATATAACATGTCAGAATCGATTACAGTCATTGTTCTCTACACTCGATTTCCCATGTCCTTCTGCCTGGTAAATCAATCCCGACAGATTCATTTGTAGACAGAATGATCATGTTTGGTTTGGTTATGGGAAATAATCAAGTTCAGATAACCATCGTAGTTATTTCATCGTGATCAAAGTCGGAGTTCACTACCACTCACAAGGATGCAGAAGTGGGGGACTCGTCGATGTCCACGTCCACCGTCCCCACTTTCTCCGAAAGGTGAAATATTACGACAACCTCATATCACTTTTTCCTTAAGGCAAGGATCATTCTACAGCTATCATGTCATATCGCTCACCACAATTTGATGACATATGAACGGCTTTGGGAGGACTGTTCTCCTATTCCTTTGACTAGGTCACCTTGACTTGACTTCCATCAGAAGTTAATGAGCAGGAAGGTGGTCAATCTACCATGATGGTCGAATATTCTCCTTCACGGAACATTATGGTGTTTAGAAAAATTTATTTTCTTCTTCAATAGCTTCTCGATATTTCCCTTCTCAGTCTATTCTTCAATATCGACCTATTTTTTAAAATATGGTAGAGTACCTATCTAGTAGACTTGATGGTTCGAGTTCTTCCCCGAGAGATCGATTTCGCAAGTTTAAGCGGCGGAAATAGAAGCTCTCCTTGCGAGTTCGGGAAGCGAATTTCGACGACCACCGAAGGGACTCAGGATTGGTACCGGAGTCGCTCGGAATGGGTTAATCCTCCTACAATGTCGTAATTACCGGACGATAATGTTCGGAGCAGACGTCGCCAAGCATTCTTCCTTCAGAGTCGCGTCACTTCGACCACTCCTGGTAGGGATTTCCATCGGAGACTAAGAAGACTACGCACGAGATTGAGGGAGTTAACCTCTTCCTCCTCGGAGTTCGGTTCTCACGAATCCGCATGGAGAAAACTTTAGATTTCTCTATCTAAAAAAAAAAAAAAGGGGGGTGTTGATACCAGATCATCGCTCCACCCTTGCAATGATGTTGATTATCGTAACTGCGACGTTTTAGGCCCGTCTATCCGATAGAGGTCCGTTTTGTTCTTCAGAAAAGAAGTTCACTACTCAGTTCGGACTCAACTCAGTTTGTCCGAGAAAAATACGAGCTTTTAGCCTATATACGATCTGTATGTAGGATTCAAACCGGAAGTATCTCAGGATTTCAGCGATTCCGAAATTAGATTTTATGAGATACAGAGCCTTAATTTTCTACCTAAACTCACTAGGAAGAATGAAAGAAAGGTTTAAGGCGAATTTATTCTTCACTCAAGGAGAACTAGGACCCCCTCCTTTCAGACATTATCGTCAATAATGTTGGAGGATAACAGACGAAATACGGGTCACTAATTGAATCTCATGATCAGAGAAGTTTCTCTTGTAACTGGGCTGATCGCTCCGTTAGTTAAATGAGGGAGAGTTAGATTCAGACTGGAGTCGAGTTCAGACAAGGAAAAATTTTTTACCTTGAAAAATCTTCATCACGGTCGATCTTTCGCTCCGCCCTTTGTCCCACCAGAGGGACAGTGAGTCTACAAGAAAAGAGATTCTGAGACATCTTGGGGTCATGTGGTCTTATCCCCAGTTCACTGGACTGGCTTTCCGGTGGACCCAAAATCCCGGTGGGGTCGGAAATTTTTTCAGAGGCCGAGAATTCGGCCAAAGAACTTTTAGGGTAGTTTAGAAAAGCTTGATATCAACCTCCAAGTCTGTTATTACTTTTTGACGTGTTAATTACAATCCTACCGTCAACTTTCTACGAACTGGATAACCGTCTGACAAGGAAGTCAGACATAACACTCTTCATCACAACAGTCGGGTCGAGGAAATCAACTGGTCAGTGGGGTAGAAGTCAGGATAGGAGTAGCTCAGATCCGCTCTCGAACTCTCATCCTTTTTAGTATGGAGGAAAGCGCCTGAGGTGACCTCCCACCTACGTTTGGAAAATTTAGGTCGATGAGAACGACTATTTGTTTTCCGATCTCAAACGATTATTATCGTTTCGGCAATCAGATTCTGTCTCATTTTAGACTTTGAGAAACCTCGATCCAGGGATGTCTTCAAGAGTCATCCACCCAAAACCACTTAAGTGTCCCTTGTCGGGAACATAACCTCAAAGGAAGAAATCGAGAAAGTCACAATCTACCCTAAATTGTGTCTAATTTCTACATTCCTTTCCCCAAAAGCGGAAGACTCGATACACGATAGTCCAGTTGGGAGGACAGAGCAGACTTTTAAGTTCTAAACTGCATTCATGTTTTGATTGAGTTAAGAGTTTGATTCCCATGTATTAGGGACTCAACCGGACACCGCGAATCATCTGACGAGACCCAGTTTGGAGAATAGTAGAACTTCCGATCTACTTAGAGAGTCTTGGATCGCGTTGAGGAGGTTTTTAAGTGTTATTACATTAAGGATGTCATGTTGACTATCGAAGTTGTTGGTCCACGTTCCCAATTTGGCAGACACTTTTAACGTGACCTCTCAATGTTCGACTCTTGAGATTTTCCAGCCTGAATTTCAGTCCGCCTCCGTCTAGAATTCCTTTCTACTGAAATTAAACCTCATATTCCTTTTTGTGGCGGTAAGGAGTTCACTTCCCAGGGAAGACATGGAGCGCCTCCGTTCTTCAATTATATTGACCGCATATGCTTCACAGTTAGGAGGGAGAGTCCAATTATCGAGGCCCCTTGACTTCGGTGATTGGAATCTCCGAGACCTTCTTTCTCTACGACGTTTGGAGACGCTGAAGGTGAGAAAGTTATTCCTCACTTCAAGGACCTTTACAAATAGCGGACAGTTTAGGTTGAAACAGACATCGGACGGATGATGTCTTATTTCTTTCGCATAGAGATTTACTCTCACTGCTAGGAGCAGAGTAGCCTTTCAACTCTAGTTCTGATGCAACAACGAGAACATCGGTCCAGTCGCTTCGCACATACCGATTTGGGAAAAATAATTGGTTTGAACCTTTTTCCTTTTTCCCACGACGTATAAGTGACTCACTTCAGAGTGGTCGCTGTTTCATAGATTTCACACCACTGAGTCGCCGAGGCCGACCTCAGTTTGACTTCTCTCAGTTTGGCTTCCTCAAGTCAGTAAAGATCTTCTGTTTTCTGAGGTTAGGATTATATAAAGAAGATATTTTGTTTACCCAGATTGTCGTTTCAATTTCCGGAACTGACCGGAAATCCCTTGGTTCTTCCGGGTAGTATTCTCCTGTTTCACTAGGAAGTTATTAACCTGTTGGAGACGAGCGGATTTGGCTACAACACACATTTCCCATAGACCTCGGCCCGAATATATTCGGACTCAGTCCCAAGGGGTTAAGGCAGGACGTCGACGATTATCATCACTCCTCTCTACCACAGCCGCGGACTTGGTTGCGATAGTTTCTCCCTCTGATTAACGGAGAAACCATAACACTTGCCGTGGTGTGAGTTCTTAGCATAACAGCAGCGGTTAGAGCTAACTCTCGAACACCTGAAACGTCTTCCTTTTATATTCAGTCGTTATCAAAAGTCAATTTCGAGCTACAGGATGTGACGATTGTGCTCCTCTCGACCTTAAGGAGTAGGTGTGTATCCACTAGTAAAACCCTTCTTCCGAACGGTAATATTTCTGTGGTTCCGGAGAAAAACTTTTCTCCCGTTCATACCGTTTTCATCATTCTTTCACTCGACGGGTAATGTTCTGCTTACCCCAGAGGGATTTGGATACAGCTATTCAGCTATCCCAGCTTTTTCAGCTATCCCAGAGCTATTTCAAATTCTTATCGATGGATAAGTCATTTTCAGCGGTCTTTCTGTCATCACTTCCTTTATTTTTTATCCTTTATTTTTTTATCTCTTAGAGTCCCTACTCAAACCTCGGGTCTCTAATTTGAGTGTCGACGAGGACATCAGGTCCTAGCTTACCCTCCTTCACACCACCGTCTCTAGGTTCTGCCTGGATAGATCTTCCAAAGGTTTTCTCCCTGATTTGTATATGTCGGGGAAAACGCTAAGTTTATTACTCGTTCCTCTTCTATCAACGAGCCACCCTAGTTTGGAATTATAGAGATATTCATCTTTTCTCTTTCGACATGCTCTTGAACGAAAATCAGACAGATTTTCCCGGTCTGTTAAAAATTTTCCTACGTCCCTTTAGTCAATTTTCATCGTGCGCACTACAGAATGTGGCGCCGTTGAAGACATCTTTGATTCCTGAAAAATGTCCAAATGGTTATATCAATGGAATCTTTCGGACCAGTACTGGGAGTACTATCTCGAGATAGATGCCGGACCCGAGGACCAAGGTACCTAGTTTATCCTAGGACCTCGATGTGAGGTACCGGCCTTCGGGGACATGTTTTTAAGGAATCCCGTGGAAAGTGTATGTTTATCAATTAATGGGTGAACGTTTCTGCGATGGAAGGAAACTTTCTCTTTGTTCCTATCATTGCTACGGCGTCATCCTTATTATCTAAAACTGTAGGTGTTGTACCTCCCAGTACAAATCGGTGCTGGTCTTATAGCAAAGTAGGCAAATATATCATTCTTTTGAAGTAAATCATACAAATTATCACTAATTATTAACAATAAAGAATTATATATTTGCCTACATCCCTCCCTCCGTCCCCCGTTCCATCACTACTTAAAGTTTTAGGGTGGTATGAGACAAGAGGAATTTGTTGGAATGTTTTGGCTGAGTGCCCTCATCACGAAGAGGGCGCCCTTCTCACAGGGGAGGGGAAGATAGGAGACAATAGAGCAAAGTTTTCGGGGTAAAGTATCGGGTTGGTTGGCGATTCGAGGACGAATAGCAAAGTAGGCAAATATATAATTCTTTATTGTAAATAATAAAATTAGTGATAATTTTTATGATTTCAATAGCTGCAAGAAAAGTAATGCTGTTTGACATTTCATAAACGCAATACATGTACATATTTGATAAAACAGTGTTACTCATTTATTTCTTATAACAATTAATGACAATTAACTGCTTTAATGTAAATAAACATTCTAAACATAAGGTAAAGCAAAAATTTATAGAAATGGAACCTACCAGGTATTTTAAATTGAGACGGCATCATGATTACATTGTGAGCATTAATTGGCTATTATTTGAAGTTTATTGTCACATTTCCACGTTCCAGTGAAGTCTATCAATTGTTCTTTTCTTCATTAGATTTGAAAACAGTAATCAAATTAGTCGTACAATATTGACCAGGATTATTCCATGAATTCTTAGATACATAAATTATGCATAATTTGGTGTTCTGTAGCTGTCTATGTTAGATATGAACACATCAAATCAGTTATCATGCTGCTACTTTGGCTGTGACTTCTATCTTGTATCTTGGTTGATTGTTGTACTACCCCATCTGTTGGTGAGGAGGTGCCATGATCCTTCAAACCGCCTCTCCCTTCTACCTGTTATTTATGAATACCTGTAAACTGTTACCCATAGTTCATTTCACCCACTTTAATAAAGCTACTGTTGCTGAAATACACATCAATGTTCATGTATAAATCACTGAATTCAAATACTGTGTTTATCATCTTATTTTTGTATGTATGACTGTGAAACTCATCATAAGTTTAGGTCATCAACCGTTCAATATTTTACCAGTGTAAGAATTCATGGTTTGAATGACAGCGTTTTCTTTGGCAGAGGGAAAGAGAAAGAGGCAGAGAGAAAGAGGAGTTTGGACCTGGGCTCCATAACACAAACGTTTGCAAAGTGGCAATAGCCAATCACAATCATCATTCTATGCACTTAACCAAGTACAACAATTGTTTCAAATTGGCAGTTAATTGCAAACCTTTGTGTTACAGAGCCCTGGAGATAGTGAGTGATTTCACGTTCGGTGTTATAATCGGTGTTAGTGTTTATTTTGGAGCAGAAGTCTGATCTAACACCGAACGTAAAATCAGTCGGTGTTGGGTGTTGACCTCTAAATTTTGACATATTTCCGGTTGCAGGTGTTTCATTTTGTGTCAAATGTCGTCTGCTAAACCGAGCGCTGCAGCCAGTGTTAAATTTCACGTGCAAATTTCCATTGACTAACACTAAACCCCTAGGGATTAAGAAAAAGTTCATTTCACACTCGGTGTTAGTGTTGGTGTTTGCCAAAGTTTGGATTGTGTGGTGAATAATAAGGGCAGTGGAGGCTCGAGTGGCAGAGTATCAATACTTTATTTTACAGAATAATTAATCAATTAATATATTAGACCAAAGAGGGTACTTCAAGACCTACAAAATTGGTTAGTTATGGGGGTTAAGGAGATGGATTCACAAATTGGCTACTTACTCTTCAAGCCTAACAAGGGTCCAAGAAATTTCATTTAAATTCATTGGAAAAAATTATTAGAAAATATAAAATAAGATATTCCGTAGTAAATCGTATAGGGAATAAATATCATCAACATGGATGTCTTCTCAATCTATATTTTAGGAACAAAAGGTATGACTTATCACTGCTAATCTGAAATCTGTACGAAATTATAGGGTCTGGGGGGCTACGCACTGCGCGGCCCGGCCTGGCTTTGAAGTGAACTAGGTAACGCTCCATTTCCTGCTGCTTGCAAAAAACTGCCCGAGATATGAACTGTAAACTTACTGTTTCGTCCAAAAATATCCATCATGAGGTAAATTTGTATCAAACAGAGGTTTGAAGAAGGATTAATTTTCGATTTACTGGTATGAATCTAACCTTTTAGGGCCTTCTTGAGGTATATTCGAACAGTTTTAAACAACAAAACCGGTACTTCGCTACGAATTGCGTCGACGCCATTTTTCTTCAGACGGTGTTAGGCTATCGATCCGCGCGTGTTGGGATATCGGTATCGACTCTCATCTAGATCTCAGCTCGGTGTTTGAGCTCAATTTTAGCAGAAATTCACTCTGCTAACACTAACACCAACACCAACACCGAACGTGAAATCACTCAGTGTGCGAGTAATCATTAGAATCATCAAGAGAGAGAGAGAGAGAGAGAGTGGGAGGGGAGAAAAGCCCTAGTACATGAAAAGTACAGGATTGAGGAATGATATTGAATGTTCTTGAGAAAGAATTCTAAATATCTAAAAGCATTTTTTGTGTTATCCCTCTACCAAGAATAGTCAATTACATTATGTTTTAAAGGAAGCAGTATCATATGGATTTTACCCTAACACTTAAGCGTCAACCCCTACAAACACACCGCGCGCCGCTAAAAAAAGCTACAAAACGGTACAATTTTCCTCTTTTTTTAACCATATCTTTTGATCCGATGGGCCTAGTTCACCAACGGAAAAAGTATTAGAAAATTTAACTCTCCTTCTTTTATGGTGATATAAAATCACGATATTTTGCTCTTTTATCGAACCGTCATTTTTTGTTTGAAATTCATCAATTTTGTCAAAGTTTCTGTGGTATTGAACTTTTTTGACTAAATGCTTCTGGCTTTATCTGAAATTTTCTTGCCGGGAGCGGGCTATTTTTCACCAACGGAAAAAGATTCAAGTTATTCAGTTCATTCCGGAAATGTTGATATATAAATTATTCTTATTGGATGAAAAAAAACCACCGTCATTTTTAAAATCAAAAGATCAAACCAATTGTCTCCGTCTGATTTGGGGAACTTGGCTATAGCGAGCCAGGCCGGCTACGGGTCGTACCATTCTTGCTCATGGGAAACCAAAGGGTGTTTAGCGTGCATCACTGCAGTATCGATGAGATTGAATTAGAAAAAGAAGAAAAGAGGCGACATTTGTACTGATTTTTCGTAAATAATCACGCAGTCAGGTGGCGATGAGATTTTCCTTAACAAGAAAATGACAAGAAACAATGTCTGCTGAAAATATATAAATGTTCTCAATAAATCACCGTACGTGTCCCTCCCACTAAGCCCAAACGCCGTGTCACCCCCTTGCTCTAAATAGAACAGTCGCGTACCTATCGTGATCCTGGCTGGCCAATCAGATTCAACCACACAACTGACCGCACATTGTACACAATGTTGTACGCGTAGTCGTTTTTGTATGCGCACCATAGACATACCTACAACTGACAGCTTACCCGGGCTGATTAAAAGCGTCAAATTAGGTGAAAGAAATCGGGGGTTTAAAATTCATATGTAATAATTATCCTCGTTTTGCAGTCCTCGTATCTCCTCTCAACTGAAGCGCTTGAACCGTCAGTGAAGTTTTAGGACAAGCGGGTTGTAAATTTGCAATCACTTCGCCAGTCTCAAGCTTGTCCTGTTGAAGTAGGGCTTAAAGACGTTGATGTGAGCGGTTGTGTACACCCTTCTAAGATGTATTATTCCACGGTTCCCTTAATAGTGAGACGCGAGGATGAAGACCGTACCTCTAGGAACCCAATGACGACAGCCGCTCACCACTCCAAATCTTAGTTGCCATGGCACAGATCTCCCTTCATCATCTCATCCCTCCCCCCCCCCCTCTTTCACCTCCATCCTCCTCACAATGATTTTTGTATATTTGTAGCCTCAGTGGCAAATGATAACCTTTTTTTTCTGTGTCTACGTCACACCCTCTAAAGTGGCGATCAAAGAAACGGTCGTTTACTTCTAAAGGATGAGTCTCTCTAGTCATTACCTTTTGATTTACTGTTGTCTTCTTGTGGCTTTTTAGGTTCAAATTCATATTGTTGTTGAAACCAGGCATGGCATTTTCATACTTTAACCCTCAATTTTCTTTCATTAGGCCTGTTGTTTTGATACGATTTTGGGCATGCTAAGAGCACTTTTTTTCCCTTTTTTTTTGGGGGGGGGCAGGGGAGTGTTGTGTGTTCTAATATTTGAGAAAGTTGGAAGTTGGAATAAGGATGAATGGGTAAAAACAACAACCTATTATAATTAAGGATTTGAGGACATATAATTTTTCCTAAATTCTTGAGATTAGTGTATTTTAAGGGGATATTTGTTATCATGCGCGTATTCTGGGGGGGGCTTTACGGGCCCGGGCCCCCCGGGTGGGCGCCAGAAAGGGCGCCAAAATGACCTAAAAGGGGCGCCAAATTGACCTTAAGGGGGCGCCAAATCGAGCAAAATAGAAAATAAAAAAGTAAAAAAAAAAAAACACAAAAAAAAAACACGAAAAAGCGTACATGATTTGAGCCGATTTACCTCTGGAACCTACCCCTACAGCTGATATTATGACCTTTTGGTTGGTGAAAAAATTTGAGTGTACCTTTTGGCTCACCCGATGTAACGGGGAAAAAAAATACGATGTACCTTTCTGGAGCCACCACTGGGGGGCGCCAAAATCAAAATCACATCGGGCCCCCCGGGGTGCCAAATCCTGGATACGCGCCTGGTTATGCCTGTCCTATTTTTCACCTGTGCGAGTACATGGTGACATGATTTGATAATCCAGATTAACATCATTTCGTGTTTGGTTTTTCTCCTCTTTTTTGTGCTAGTCAAAGTGACACTTGGTTGTTACAAATGACTCAATAATATGCATGAATGATGCGATTGCTTCTGCTGTCCAAATCTTTTGCGGCCCACGTTTTCTTACCTTCTTTCCTAATCCTTAAGACTTGTATAGATTTTTTAGAGAGATTGTAATATAGATCATTGGCTTCCTCTGTCTCACCTTGTATTCTCTCATTCTCCGCGTTCCTCATCCCCATCATCTTTGCTTTTGGCATCTTGAGGTACCTTAGCCTATAGGAAACACTTGTAATGCTTTGCTACTTTGTATCCTAAAAGATTACCATGTGTTGAGTATCAAAGGTAGTTCAACCTACACATGCTTGTAATTGTGCTAATGCCTCTCTAGATTTTCACCTGACATTGTGTGCTGATTTGAAGAAGGGTGTTAACTCATATACCTTAACCTGGTCAAGACTAACGCCTTTTAGGTTCTGAGCTGACGATATCATGTATCTGTGCCCCCAAGGAGTTGTTTGTTGCTTGCACGTCCCTTGCTGTGAACTCATCAGCATATTTTGGTGATCAGTCTCCTTCAAGTATTCATAAAGCATTTAACATCTCTGACGTGTCAAGTGTTTGCAACATCTAGCATGACGTGAGCTGTTTGAGGTATTCACCACCCCCCCCCAAAGTTCAGTTGTTTTTTGGTCATATTCTATTTGTTTTTTATAGCAAATGAAAAATATCTTAACTTTTGACATAATTTAATAGGAGGCGTATGAACATCATCAGTACTTGAGGCAGCTGAGACCGATCTTAATAATTTTATTTGTCATTGCCCTTCGTACGTCATGGCACACTTTATCTTGTTCAGACTCTCCCAGATTGTTTTTATTCATCATAGCCACACGGATGTGATTGAGACAGCTATCTTGATTAATGATACATTTTCTCATTAAAGAACCTCCAAATATTTTAGCCTCCGTCGACGAAGTCTCGCCGGAGCATTATGTTTCGGGATGTGTGTCTCAATGTTGTCCGTCCGTACGTCCGTACGTCCGTACGTCCGTACGTCCGTCCCACTTTCGTTCTCACGATAACTTAAGAACCGTTGACGGATGATCTTCATTCTTGGTACATGTGTGCATACTGAGGTGACAATGATCTGATTAGATTTGGGTCACGAGGTCAAAGGTCAAAGGTCACAGAGGTCAATTAATGGTGAAAATAGCTCGTTCTCACAATAACTCAGGAATTGTTTCACTTATCATCTTCATTCTTGGTACATGTGTGCATACTGAGGTGACAATGATCTGATTAAATTTTGGGGTCACAAGGTCAAAAGTCAAAGGTCAAAGAGGTCAATAAATAGGTGAAAATAGCTTGTTCTCATTATAACTCAAGAACCGTTTGACGGATTATCCTCATTCTTGGTTATGGTGTGCATACTGAGGTGACAATGATCTGATTAGATTTTGGGGTCATAAGGTCAAAGGTCACAGAGGTCAATAATAGGTGGAAATAGCTAATTCTCACAATAACTCGACCGTTTACTAATCATTTTATTATTTAGTACCTGTGTGTCATACTGGGTGGCAATGATCAAAGAAGATTTGGGTTCACAGGTCAAAAGGTCAGAGGTCAAATAGGTTTTAAAAAGCTTGTTCTTTTGATAACTCAACAACCATTTGACAGATCATCTTCTACTTGGTACATGTGTGCGTACTAGGGTGACATTTATCTGATTAGATTTTGTGTGTTACAAGGTCAAAGGTCAAGGTCAAAGGTGTCTGTGTTATAAATGAAAGTGAATAGATGAATGTTCATATATTTCTGATCTGGCAATGGCGGAGGCATATATTTCGACGTCGCGGGTCGAGGATTCATCTAGTTTCACTTGTTTTCAAAAGCTACATGTATTTTTCTAAGAAGCTCAGAAATATTATTTTCCCTCGTGCATATTAAAGAAAACCTACATGTACTTCTAGACAAAAATAATGTTTGTAAAGCTTGTACGATAACAAAGCATTCCCCCCAAAACTCTGTCTGGTATGTTCAGGCTAAATGATTGAGGAGTATGAGGAGTATTTTAAAGTGTTTTAAAAGATCATACGGTTGAAATCAATGCCAGACTTGTCTTTTCCCCCTTTTTTTTTTCACAGTTAATGAAAGCAATTAAGTAATGATATTAACTATTACAACAACAACAAAAAGAGGAATGATGGTAGCTGTCTGTAAAAATGTATTTAATAAACTGCATTACCCAATCGTTTTCAAATTTTATGGGGGTAGTATGAGGCTAACTTTTAGAAATATGTTTCAGGGAAATACTTGAACATTAACATTACCATAGACAAGTGAATTTTTTTTTCTTCAGAATGTCAATATATGTAGTTGTCTTAATGGAGAAAGACATACTCGGACAGGAAATGCTAATGTATAGAAGGAGAGAGGGAAGTCGTAGGGTACTTGTTTATATCTAAGAATGAGCGCAAATAAAGTGAAATGTAATTCAGAGACATAGCCTGGCAATGTTTGAAACAAATTTTGAAAGCAAAGAGAGACAGACAATTATTTAAATTACATTGTAGATAGAAAATGATAAGAGTGATATATCAATTAATGGTAGATAAGGAAAAAGTTTGATAAGATGGATAGACCAAAGTATAGCTGAAATTAGACATGCATCAAAGTGTGATACAGATGGATGGGATGTATAAGAGAGAGAGAGAGAGAGAGATCAAAAAGGAAGTTGAGTTGTAGAGGAGTTAGACATATTAGGTTAGCAAAGTGAGATGTCATATGGAAAAAGCAGAAAGAAGGAGGATAATAACAAGTAAAATGGAGAGATTAGGGATGGAGTATGAAAGAGAGAGATGAGATAGTGAGACAAGAGAAAGAGAAAGAGAGATAAAGAAAAAAGGAAACAGATCAATATCAAGGTGGTGATATATTAAATAGAGAGAAGGATGATTTAAAGACAGGAAGAGAGCAAGGGAATACTTTGTGCAAGTTGAAAGGAGTAGATTTATCATGGGAAGGCCTTGATGACACAGCATGCCACTTAAAATCATTTGTTTTCCAATGTGAATCCTGTTTATGCAATATAATGAAGTATGAGGCATTTTTGTAAGCCATTTTTCATTGTACATCACAGTGAGATTTATTTATTTTTTTTTACATTTACGTCACATTTTGTTATTGTTCATGTAGATTAAAATCGTCAGGAAGTTGCAGCTTTAAATGTATTCTTGTAATTCAGTTACAACTGACACTGCTTATTGCCTGTATTTTACGTCATATAATTTTCCACCTATAAATGGCTTTTAAGTACGAAAATGATCTTCCGGGATTAAAACATTTATGAAATGCATTTTTAATTGCAGGTCAATGATATCAAGCACGTGTTGATACTATCATCGACTTCCCCAAAAGTGAATGAACGCATAGTGTGACTTATTACAGAATATTTTCCTCAAAACACTTTGCAGATTATTCTCTTGGGACTAAAGTGACTCAGTATGACCTACTTGTGAAAGAAGCGTCTAAACAAGGATGTTGTTTTAAGAATATCATTTTACGCTTGATTATTTTCTTTTTTATATGATTGCTTAAAGATATATTCAAATATATTCTAACTATCCCTCTCTCTTTCTCTCTCCTTCTCTGTCTATTCCTTATCCTCCTGAGGGACTTTATTTATTTAAAGCTCCTTGATTATTTTTGTACAATAATATCCAAAGTTGAGATAGTCTTCCGGCACTCTAGATATATGGAGATTCAGTTGTGGGGCAAACTTGTGACTTATGGTTTATTATTCTAGGACTTTTGGGTTAATAGAGGGAGTGGCGGATTGTATTTACTTCACCGCCTTTTCTCTCTCTTAATCCCAGATAAATGTATAATTCTTTGAATTTCATACATAATGCAAGCTACATGTAAAACACCACTGTATGCAATAGTTAAATAATTAACACCCTTTTGTTTTTTAATATGTAGACATTATATTCTGAAAGAATGTATTAGATCAAACTTCACTCCTTTACTGTCTATTGAAAAATGCAACCTGTATATCAGTGTTTCTTTACATAAATTCATTCACCAAATAAAGATGCAGTTAACATTTTTATAAAGAAGCAAGCACATGGATGTATCGTCAGTTTTAGTCACTTTATGAATTTCAAAATTCTTAGAAGGAAGAGACTGTGCCATTATGGAAAAATATTCACACACCGTTGAGAACATAATATTGACATTAGAATCACAATCGAATTACGCCAATAAAGTTCAAACTTGTCTTCTATTTCTGGTTTTGCTGTGACTCATTCACTCAAGTAGAACAAATGCTTTCTGATATATGCAAGGTTGAAGAAAATTACTCCAATTCCTTGTACGCATTGGTTGTTTAGACTCGTGTTTGACTAGGCAGGTTTTATGTGTTTGTAATACAATACCAGGCTTGTTTAGTTGAGATATCACTTGAAGAGTAACTAAAAGATGAAGCCTGAGTTCATTTTAGGGACATCCCTCATAACGATGAAAAGAATCAAAAAGAGTCAGTAGCTGGGAGAAAGAAATGAATCGAGGATAAAGATCTCCCATTACAAGCGGGAGGATGCAGGCTTGCACCATTTCCAGGCTTCAGAAATGGGGTAGGATAGGGGAAAATAGAGATTGAGAAAGAGAGACAGGAAAGGAAGGAGAGAGAGAAAGACAAAAAGGAAGAGAGTGAGCTGGTAACGCATCCCCCCTGGCCGTGTTCTTTTAGAGATAAACATGCTAGTTACGGAGTGCAGCACCTGACTGTGTTGACGTGATTATAGTGAGACGCAGCTTTGCATCCAAGCTCATCTGGCTGCTGCACACAGCTCACTCTTTAAAGATTTTTTTCCCCCTCTTGTTTGCAAATGGAGAAAATTCCAAGTTTGCATGTTAATGTGAAGCCATATAAGTGGGATTTGATAGAAAGAAAGCTGTTGTTATGCCGACTGGAAGGGCTTAGGCCGTGGACGTGGATGCGCTGCAGCAACGCATGTGTGGGATAAAGGAGACGAGTGGGCTATAGCAGCCTGCATCATTTCTTTGGATGTATCTTAGGAAGGTTTTCTACTCTGGCCTTAATTATTTGTTACAGAGGTCACTCTCTGATAAACAGCAGAACACAGACAAAATCAACGCAGTTGAGAGTGAGAGAAGGGACGTCGCTATCAGATTTCACCAAACTCTGGTGGACGGATGGAGAGAAATTAACTCCGGTGTTTACATGTAGTTTAACTTGTCAATGAGCTTTCAGTGCCTTCATTCTCCAGTGCTCAGACATTCTACAAGCTGCATCTTGGTTATGGGGATGCAGTCCACCTTACTCCTCCCTAGATGACACTGTTGCTTAGCGATTGAGATGCTAATGCTGATGCTCTGCTAGCACCATCATCATCATTGCTTGGGAGGAATGGCAAGTGATTTGGCATTCGACCTCACTTTTTACGAGAGGCGACGTGAACACAGGTCACCCTCTTTGCCTGTGATACGCAGTGACCTGACAGTTGAAGCATGCCTTATGCGAAAGTACTCCAGGGGTGTAAGTACTGCAGCCTACTCCTCTTATAATCATGCAGAGATTCATGTAAACAGTAATTGGGTGATGTCCATGACCATTAGTTCCTTCTGTTTGAATAGTTATTTCCGATACTACAATTAAAGCTGGTGATAGAAATTTGTTTTCAGATATTTGCTTTTGTTTTAGAAATTTTTAGAAATTTTAAAGTCATTTTATAAATCTGACAATTTCTTTTTCGAGGGATTTTAACAAACAAATATAATTATCCTGTATTGTTGCAACAGCTATCCAGTTAATTTGAAGTGAAAGTAATGTACTTTACTAGTCTTTCCATTCTATTGTTAATTATGTTCTCTTAAAATTCATTTGGATAATATGAGAATTATAAAAATGCACATCTTTTCCCATGAATTAAAGATTCAGAAACATTTACAGTATGTCCCGAGTATTTTAGTAGTGAAGGAAATCAAAATTGTTGTGCTAATTATTTGTGGTAACAATATTCATTACTAAAGTGCTGGTCTGTTAAATGTTGGGGATTAGGAAAGAGCTATAGGGTCAGGTTCTGCATTATGTACAATTTACATTTTATCCAAAACCATTTAAGCATGATTTTACTTCCAATCAATCATTTTCTCTCAAAAAAGCTGTCTTCTAAATTTATTTTTCAAAATCAGAATTGAAAAGATTCATTTTCATTTTTTCAAGAGCAATCCTCATTGCACCAAGTGCATTTACATAAACAAGTTATGGATAACATTAATACGCTGTTAACCGCATCCATGGAAATACGTAATTTGATCTTTCCAAGGCTCTACTGCATTGCGCCAAGTTTGCCTGGAATACCCTTCCAGGGCAAACTTCTTGCGCCTCGTGTTTGGATGTTTTTGTACTCCGTACAACAAGCCGGCGTGTCCCCACAGGCCCAGCTGTTTCCTTTGAATGCGTGCATCACACACTTGCATTGCAGATCTAATTACAGCACTGATAACTGTCAGATAGTTCATCAATTAAAGACTGCCGAGCAGGCCCTTCCAGGCTGCCGCTTCCCCTTAGAGTCTAGGCTCAACAACGAGGGCACACTTTTAAGTGCTGAATTTGCGAGCTGATTTTTAAATATTTTCCTGTTGAAAACTCTAAATTAAACTTTAAAAAATGCTGCATAGTGATGTGTCTCTATACATCAAGCAGTAATGTCTTTGTATGCCATCCCCTCGGAAAGAGGATAAAGATGAACCTGACATGGGACTAATTTTTGAGTAGAGCTCTTTGGTTTTTACCTATATTTAGAGAAGCATTCTGATTAATCTATATGATTTATGCATTAGCAAAAAATATGGGTTTATTGAACCACTGTAGATATGTTTTATGGTTCATTTACTATTTTAGTTACACACAGACAGAGATGTAGATATTGATATTGAGGGATGATGGGATGAAGTAGAAATAAAATGAAATATAAAGATGTATATATAAGATAAGGAGAAAGAAATAGATAGAGGGGGGGGGGAGCCAACAATGAAAGAGTGATGTTAATAACAGTGTGGATGGGGGGAGAATGAAATATAAGAACAAGGGAAATGATGATTATGATAGAGGGAAAAAATGGAAGGAAACAAATAATGAGAAAGTATATGAGTAATTACTACATGTATGTGGAAATATGAAAGAAGATAGGAGAAGTATTATGACAACGAAAGGGAGACAAAAATATATATATATATATAATGAGAGATGGCAAACATATAATGAGGCATGCATTCAGACAGTGAGAGATAATAAGAGAGTGGGTAGAGAGAAATTACTGCACGACGGACATAATAAAGACAGATGGGGAAGAAAAATTGGAGCGAGAATGAGAAAGAGCGAGAATGTGAAAGACACAACATTGAAGTCGAGCATTCAGAGGCAAACAGAAAAGAAGAGCGCTTGTTAAAACTGATATCATGGCCCTCATTACCACATCCTGCTGTATTTCCCCCACAGGTGGTTCTACTAACCAGAAACGAACAATCATCTAAAAGGCAGCGCGATCCCATTATAGTCTTCCTCAGCCTTATCTAATACTATTAACAGAGTGCTCCTCATACTAGTATCATTTCAGACGTAGACAGACTTGATATAAAGAATCGACCCTGTTGCAGGGAGAGAGTCAAAGGATTTTTATCCAAGACCTAAACTGCATCATTCGTCATTAGGTTTCATGAAATTTATCATGATAATCCTCTAAATTATGTGATTCCTATATACTTAAATCCTTGTTCACTTTCTCCCAATTAGAGGGCTTAACATTCACAATCTGGTTTGGAAATGAGAAGAAGCTTTGAAAATAGCTTTGAAAATCAGCACTTATTGATCACAAATATACACATGCATACATGGCTCATGAATCACATTCAGCCAATCTTTATCTATATCTCTGTAATACTGAGCAATCATACAGTGCAAATAAGCACAAGAGTAGGAAGATACTGTCACAATAACAAGGTAGGAATACAGGTTTTGTTTTGAAGGTTTTATGGATAAAAAATAAAAAAGACGTATTAAAAAAAAAGTTATATGTGAAGGTTTTATAGGGATTATTAAAGTTTCCAGTAGGTTTTAGATTGAGATCTACAGTGGATATGGACATACTAGATTGAATTGTACAGTTGCAAAAACAAAAAAAAATTTTAAAAAATCCAAAATTATAAAAATGGATTTGAAAAAGTAATACTGTATTCGCTGATATTATCGCATGATTAATTTTTCGCGCTTAGGGGCCTCAAAACATATTCACGGGTTGTTAAATTCGCGATGCATTTACGTAAGTATGCAATTGAACACATTCAAAATGTGCATACTCATGTATACTCATGTATTCGGTTGTTTTTAAGTCCGTGCTTGCCGATATTTGCGCGAAATCCGCGAAAATTAATAAACCGTGAATATTTCCACGAGTACAGTACTTGTAGGTTTTGAAAATATGATAGAAGCTTCCATCAGTTTTTACATTGAGATCTACAGTAGATATGTACTTACTCATTTTTACTGAAATGTTTTTTGATATCACATCCATGTAAAATTGTGAAAACAATATTCTTTATGTGCAGTGCTTGTTTGAAAAATCTCTGATTTTGACAAGAGTTTGCTCAAGAATTTGTAATAGGCAACCCTGTAATTTGTAACAAGTGCATTAAAAGGAATAATTTGTTTTATAATTCCATTTTTGAGAAGGGAAAAGTAGGTAAATATGTTACTAAAAGGTATGAATACAGTTTTTATCCTTTAACATTGAAGGTTGAGGAATCAAATATTACAAAAATGGATTCTAAAAAGAAGAATGCGCATGTTTTAAAGGAATGATAGAAGTTTGCAGTATTTTTAAGATTGAGATCTACAATAGACATGGACATATCAGATTGAGGTCTGCAGTAAAAAAAAAAAAAAATTAATGAAAATGTAAAAATGGATTTTTAAAAAGTAGAATGCGCTGATTTTCCATGGATGATAAAAGTTTTCATTAGTTTTTAGATTGAGATCCACAGTAGATATGGACGTACTCATTTTTAGTGAAATACTCTGAAATGTTGTGTCATGTCATATGTGTGTGACAATTTTCCTAGCGCAGTGTTTGTTTAAACAATCTTTGTTTAACAAGGGTTTGCTCAAATATGCAACCCTGTAATAGGTAACAATTGCATTAAAAGGAATAATTCATTCACAATAATTGAGAAGTAAGAAGTATACATGTAGATAGATAATATACCTATAGGATATATGAGTACATGTTATGACCTTCAATATTGAAGGTTGATGGATCAAAAGTGACAAAAATGGATTTCAAACAAGTGGAAGGTGGAAGGTTTGGAAAGCATGATGGATGATTCCAATAATTTTTAGATTGAGATCTAAAGTAGATGTAAACATACTATTTTTTTTAGTGAAATGATCTTAAATATTTTTGAATATCATATCTGTGTGAATCTGTGAAAAGAGTTTGCTCAAACGAAACAAAACATATGTTAAAACATGATATTATTATGATAGTTCACAATTTAAAGAAAACAGATTTTGTACATTTTACTATTTAAAAAGATGAACATTTCCTTAGAGGGTGCTACCACAACATATTACACATACCCGGAGTAGATAGAAACTCATTGGCATTTATCAAAAAGTAAATCAAACTTTATCATGCAGTGTGTTTTGATGAATAACTGACTATAGTTTATTTATGCATTGCTGGCGATCAAATTACACTAGATATGTGTTGGTGATTTACATTTTTCCTCATCCAATTATCTGAGGTAGATTGTCAGTGCACGCTATCAGCTGTCAAATCATCAATTGGTGCAATTTGATTAAAACCAGCATTTTGTAATTTGTTATTTTATCCCATTTGTTCATAGTTACACCTTTTTTCCTTTCCAGATCTTATATCTTATATGTAAATGCTTTCACTTTAATTTTAAAATTGTTGTGGTGACATGTCACATTTGACAGTGTGTAGATGAGGAATGCATATAGTATTGTGTAACTTTCAAGGCTTTTTGTGTGTTTTTTTTACTAGCAAAAAATGACTTTTAAGCATAAGAAACACAAGGCTAGTTATTTGCTACCAGGGACATACAAGAATACATAGATGTATATTAAGGTACTTGTTCTATTGAAACTAAATGATTACTATATTTGAAAACATTATGAATACTTTGCCTCAGACAAGGAATATCATGCACTCTCTCAATATGTATAGATAAATGTACATGTATGCGATAATGTAAAAATGTGCACGATATCACGTTTCTCTTTGTCCGATCTCCTCCAAAGTATTTAACTCTACGCCCTGAAGATCATTTGCTGATCTTCTCGTCTCGATGTAATCATTTCACGGGATAGTGTTACATCGTTGAAAGCAGATCTCTCGCTTCCAGTGATCGCTCAATCAGTGTTCAGTTCATAATCTGCTAAACGCTGTGGATTGAAGCGCATTGTCGTTGTGTCCCTCTGTACTTTTGATGCACAGACGTATGCTCTTGACATTACCGTATCTAGTCAAGCGCATCCGTTCTGGAATTCACCACGTACTTTAGGCCCATTTGCAGTGATCAAAGTGCTCCGAATTATCCCCTCAAAGAAGATTGGAAAAGGATTAAAGGATGGTCTCTTCAATTGTATCGACTGAATTTAAGATGCATGTCTGTGCAAGAATCGATTACCCTTTATTTCAAATCACACACCACAACTGCATTTGAGGGGTTTTGTTTGAAGCTTTTTATCTTTCTTGTCCTCTGAAGCATAGAATTCAAGATTATATTTAGATAGATCATAAAATCTAAATAAAGATGAACTTTAATAGACCGTTAACAATTATAAATAGTACATCCCTCTGTCTTTATAAGAGAATGATTAAAATGGTATAATGAGAAACGTTCAGGGGATATTGCTTAGCACCCACCCACTCCCCTTGCCTTCGCCTCCAGGGGTAGTATTTGACTTCTTGATGCGGATGTTTCCAAAGATGTTTGCACAAACCGCTTCCAGGGACCCTTGGAGCAGCCACTGCCAGACTCAAAGAGCACTTAGGAGAAAGACAAGAGGCACTACCCAAAGATATGAAAGAAAGTCTCGCCTCCCAGAAGTACACTGCCATATAAACCTTACCGCCTGGCACAGAAGCACGTACAGTTCTATTATCCCCATTACTATAATATAGTAGCCCCTAGCACATAAAAATCCAGGTAGCCTACAGGCTACATAACTCGCAACATTGCATGCGATGACAGTGATTGATAAGTCATTCTCTTGGAGTGTTTGCTTAAATTTATCTTTAATTTCTTCCTCAAATCTTATAAATTCAGTGTAATTAGGGATTTTTGGATTGCGTTAGAAACCACTCATTGATGGACAGACTTCCTTTATAGAGTACACGCCTGAGGAGTTTTGTATGAAAGGTATTGCTATGTATAGCTTTATTGTATATTGAGGTTGGATTGAAAGAGACCCCTGGTGACCATACATGAGGGTAATGGGCATGTTATTACAAGATGGAGCTGATAAATAGACAAGCCGATGTTGCCATGGTAATCCGGAAGAAATTTACCTGGGCGGGGGAAAGACAAATTCATGCCTGGGCAGCAAAAAGAATGAATGGGATACTCAAGGACATGGAAGGCCAGTTTCTATGCAATGCATATTGCATTTATAATTCAGCTCAATAACATTGCTTTTAGGAGGTTTCTTGGAATTGAATCAGGTTTAAACAGCTTTATTGCAATAATCTACTTATGGTAGTACTCTAGATATTAGCATGCTGTAAGAAGATGTGTGCTGCTGATAATTATCTACATGTGGGCACAATGAGAAACATTGGTCCATACAAAATTCTTTGCATTAGATTTCCTGTCAAAATTTTCATTTTCATTTTTTCATTTTTTTTCCTTTTTTCTAAATTAACATTATTTATTATTACATGTAGGTATCATACACATCTGACAAGTGTCAAATTTTGTTTACAGAAACTCTTGTCCTTTAGAATGCATCAAATTTCAAGAAAATATTTTGAGAAAAAAATAGAAAAGATAAAAAAGTTGTTCTGATTGATGATGACAATATGGTCCCTCCAGTATCTCCCACCTGTACATCCATCAATGTTGTCACAAACAGACAGTGTCCATATTTTTTTAGTATCATATTGCCAAAAGAAATGCATGTACTGTTCCGTCTTATGTTGGTTTGTCCTTCCCTCCTTTTCTCACTCTCATCCATGTTCGTCCTAGTTTCTTTTTGCCACCTGTTTTTGGCAAAATCAAACTATTTTACTTTTTTAGTTGTCAAAATATTGTTCCCAAATTCAAATATTAGCCGTGTACTCATTTGGGTATAAGTAATAAGCCTATAAGTGGGACCAAGCATTTGGGTTGAAATAACTGTTTCTTCTCTCCTTTTATTCTGTGTTTGAAGAGAGTAGGAATGGATAAAACACTGTTTTATCACAATCATTCAAGCAAGACTGAACTGTTGTGGGTTCTCTTTGAATGTGCATTATAAAAGCTAGTCTTATAAATATACCCTCTGAGATAACTAGTAATAAGAGACCTAGAATATATATAAATGTAAATTCGGCTCCAATGTTTAATCTTATTTATAGTGAAACTAAAATGTTTTAGAAGAAAATGTTTTGATACTTGGTAATATACATGTGATTATTGCAGTATGAATATATTGAGTAGCAAACAAGAGTTTTATAATTCAGACTACACTGCTCAGAATGTTGAATTATGGGTTGGGAACCAGGCCAGATTTGAGTATTTAAAGGACTTGAAGTGGTGCTGCTAGTTCGTATTGGCTTTAAAATTTACCTAGTGGTGTTTCTGACAAAGTCGTTTTTGTGTAAGACCTTGTCAAGACAATCCCTAATAAAAAATCTTGAGCAAACACTTTTCCTTGTAGATTGAGAGGCTCAAAGTCATTGTGTCATCGTGTTTCAGGGATGAAACAAAAATACCAGTCCCACTCACTCACCCTATACCGCTTTCATTATGTTAGGGTTTCCCCCGTGCCTGTAAGCCCGTATCGATTGACCAAGCTGACAATGAGCCCAAGTCGTTAAGTTTGCTGAGCCAGTCGGTTCCCAAGCCGTCATCACAACAGATCAATGAACCCGCTTGCCCGTCCCAGGGTTTTCACCAGGTCTTCCGCCATTGCCTTGTCCTTCCCCCGTAACGCTGACATTTAAGGGGAAGAATTTTTAGAGACAACCTGTGCATTTTTATTTAAGGTGTCACATACTAGGATACATACTTGTGAATGTATGTATTTATTGGTGTGAAAATGAATTAGTTTGAAGTGGGATGTTTTTGTAGAAACACTTTTACTGAAGACGTTTTAGGAATCTATTATTCAAGACAATATATATTTGGGGTACAAATAAAGTCCAGCAACTTTTCTGTCATATTTTTTGTAGGATAAAAACATGACAGTGTATCATTGGTAGTCTAGTGAGTTTGTAATATGTACATTAGATACCAGATACATGAGCTTTACATTGGGTCAGCCATAGGTGATAATGATTAATGCGATAATTTTTAAGGCAGACAAAGCAAAGTACATATTAAATCAGATAGGGTTGAGAGAAATGAAGCAGAAATGGCTTGAGAATGAAGTAGCACAGGGAAAGAGAGAACACAGAGAATAATAAATATAGAAAGATACATTATATGGGAAAGGTATAGTAAAATAAAGATAGAAAATAGGGAAAGAAAAAAGACAGTTCTGTAAATTTAGGGCAAGAGCATTTTGGAGAATGAATCATTACAGCAATCATCCATAATACAGTATGTAGATCAGCATCCCTTAAGCATGGTCAGAACATACAGTCATTTTCAAATCTACCTCATCTTCAGCATCTGTTTCTTATCCTCCTTGATCAAATCAGCTTCTCAGAGTCCAAATGGCATTTAGTCATTATTTAACCTAGATGCCCTTATGGCTTTCATAGCGGAAAAATCAAGCATGCAATTGGACATTTGGTTTCCTGTCCTCGTTTACTGACGAAAGCATATGTTTCAGCTTGGGAGGCAAAGTGCTATCCAACCCTATAGTCTGTGTATTCTAGGCCACGTGTTTATTCATGAACCTTTAGTAGTACCCTCTTCTGCACTTTCTTCTTTCCATTCCAGAAAACCCCCCCCCAAAAAAAAAAAAAAAAAAAAAAAAAAAAAAAAAAAATAAATAAATAAAAATAAAAATAAATAAATAAAATAAAAAAACAACAGAGAGATACCCACCACACAAAGGTGTACGGAAATATGTTTAAAGACACCAACTAGGATCAAATGGGCAGTATTACATGTACTGTGAACAGTTCGATTCGAACAGGGGTTAAATCCATTTCTGTCACTTCTGAGAAAAAAAAAGCATTTGTTTGCACAGATGTCTTTGGAAGAGTGATATTTGACGGTGCATTTTATAGTGATTGCTCTCTAAAATTTAGGTTTTATTTTTTGTTTAAATTTTTGGTAAACATAAATGAATAGTTCATTAAGCAAGAGCTCAGAAAAGAAGTTTCAGTAATTTAAGAGTAGGCCTACCCCCTCCCTCCCCCTCAAAATAAATGTATTTAGCAACGTTGCATTGTCCCAGTAATTTGAACTCTTGTGTTTAAACCAGGAGATGTGTTCTAATATCTAGGACAAGTCAAAGCTCATGAACACTTTTGCATGAATGCAATTGTTGATTATATAAAATGATCTCCTGAATTATTTCAATCATACTTTTTAATACATGTAGGCCATACTGTACATCAACTTTAATCCACTTTTGCAACTTCTGAGAAAATGACATTTGTTTGCTTTTGCACAGCTGTCTATAGAAGAGTGATATTTAAAGATGCATTTTGTAATGATTGCTCTCAAAATTTAGGTTTAAATTAACAAGAACTCATACAGGAAGTGTCAGTGATTTAAGAGTTTTAAAAAAAATATATAGTTTGCAAAGTATTTGAATTGTATTTTGAACTCTGGTATTCAAACAAGGAGATGTGTTTTAATATCTAGGTCATGCCATTGCTCATTAGCCCTGTTGTATGGCTTTGATCATTGATTACATAAAATCAGGGATGTGTTCGCAAGGATAGGAAACTCAAGCACAATATATTCAAACATCTTTAGGAATACAAAAGCATCCCAATTATTGGCAAAGCATTCTATGGGGATTTGATGTTCCATATGGCGTGCCAACAAAAAATCAAAATGATCAATGTTGTCTCTAGAAGCATTGTTTTTGATCAATTTCTTTTGCAAATTTCAAATTAGTTATGGACAACAAAATGGAAGCCCCCGTATTTTCATGCTAACATAATATAAAAGAATCATGAAAACAGACATATACAATTTTCTTACTACTTGCAAAGTTGATTAATTTCAGCATATTTTGCTAATTTCCGCTATTTTAGAGCTCACTCATTATAAAAGATGTATAATATGATTATGAACATCCTTATATTGAAATTTTGCATAACAGTTTATGCGTGTTCTTGCATGATTCTGAGACAATTGACTTTTGATATTACTTGAACTATGGTTATTTCGCTGATACCTGTTATCCCCACAAAAATTACTGATACATTGATCATTAAGAAGTGGACCAGCCGAATTAGAATCTGACTTCATCTTGTTCTCTCATGAGAAACTGTCGCTAAATGAAAATGTCTGTATTGTTGAAACACCTAAAAGACATTGTTCAAACACCTGTTTAAAACGGTCTTGCCGGCGGCTCGTCACATGGGTTCAAAGCAGGCATTAAGCTGGTACATTCCTATCCTTCCTAACACATCCCCGATAAAACTATCTCCTGAATTTTTTCCTTCATACACGAATATAATATCTCAATGAAATACAGATTAACCAAGCCTATCAAAAAGCAATAGTACAGATGTCATTCCACCAGGGTTCTTTATCTTATGTTCAATTGTAGACACCTGCACATTCTTCCTTTTCAAATACACATGACTGTAAATATATGTACCCACATTGAGACAATGCAGTCATGTTAGCCGTACTGTGCCCTCTTCCGCCAGCGATGTAATTTGATATTGCGACAAGATATTTGATTTGTATGCATGAGGCCAGGCGATAATCAAGCGCCTATGGAATACTTGCCATATTTTTGGTATGCAAAAATGGAGGATTGCGTTGAAAAGTACAGATCTGTTGAGTAGATTTATGACCATCAGTAAACTCCGAATGGAAGAGAGGGGGTGAATGGAAACCAGGCTGTATGCATATTTTTCTTGCTACTCTCTATGTGTCATGTCATGTATTCCACTAGTGCGTGAAAATAGTTATTTTTGCATTTTTCTTCGCATTGCCAATTTAGAGATTTCATTGATGGCAAATCAACATTCTAATGGAGCCATACAACTTGCTAGCCCAAAGACTGCTTAAATTTTGTGGAACGATATGTATGTTCTTAACTTTAGATGTCAAAAGTTCTTTTAAAGGATTTATTTTTTTTTTTCTCGTAAATGTGAGGTTTGAATTGGGAATTTAAATGTTATTTCAACCTTATTCATGTAAAAACGCAATATAACATTTGAGTTATTTACTTTGTAATCAACCAAAACCAAGCATATTCATTTGGACAATTTCTATCTAATTTATAAATACTTGAGCCTTTACCAAAATAATAACCATCATCATAAAACTGTTGTGCAAAACTCAAATCCATAGTTTGTTCAGTAATTTATAGTTTGGCCTTGGGAGGTCATCATTATTTATCTCCAATTTATAGCTAACAATTTGCTATTATTACCAATTATTACCACTGAATAAGTTGTACTGTATAAATGCAAAATATTGTTAAAGGGATGCCTGTTCAGGACATATATTATGCACTGTATTTCATATACAACTTTGGATGATTGCTTCATAAAAGATGAAACAGAATAAAAAGAATAGACCTTGGAAAGAGGAACGATGCATGTGTCGTTAAGGTTGCAACATGTGTCGTTAAGGTTGCAACATGTGTCCTTGCCTGTTAAGATGCAATTTAACGTGTGTCTGATGTTCGGAGCTTTATACCCAGCGGCAAAATCAGAAGATCTATATGCTCTTATCCTGTTTCACTTCCCATAAGAGGGGAGCTCAGCTCGAGAAACTTGACTTGCCAATAGCATGGGGGGGGGGGATAGCAGGTGATTACGATCTTGTGAGTTTCACCTTCTTGACATGTTCAAGATTTGTGACATTAGACTGGTAGTTCATACCCAGAAAATGTTATCAGCCTACATCAGAATAGGGATGTATTTGGTAATGACCAACTTTGAGAGTGATGTATGTAGACCTACATGTACAATAGATCAAGCCAATGATAACAGTTCGCATCTAATAACTACGATACCCAGGGACATCATGACTATGTTATTCTGGGGGCATATTTTGTCGCCGTTTTGACAGTGTTTCTCGGAAGTATAGTGCAGACTTTAGATTTTAAATACAGAGGTTACCGGTAATGATCTTAAAGGACATAACATACATGTATTCCATTACATTTGCTCAGACGATTATTGCTCCATCGTTTATTCCACAGACTAATCCCATATCTAATTTTAACCCTTAATTTAACACTTGCCCTGCCCTAACCTAAAACCCTTTTCCCCCGACCCTAACCCTACATCTAAGACAGCAATTGCTGCTGAAGCAGATGTTGTATGACCGACATAATGCAATAGAGGTATAGATGCTTTGGACAGACATGTAGAAGCAATATACTTCTATCCAAGTAATTAACATGCATCATATTCTGTATTTTACTATTATCTAATTCAATTTCAATTTATATTTGTACTCAAGCGTTAAGAAACCCAACAAAACATGAGATTGTAAAATTATAAGGTTAAACAACATCAAATATCTTTACAATAAAAGTTAAGCAAGAGTTGGCAGCAGTCCACTTTAATTTTTCATGTGTACAGTATTATGTGTCATAAATTACTAAATATGTATACAATTTTACCTTCTTTGTCATCATGTAACTTTAACATATCTACCTTTATACATTAAGAAATATAGTAAGGCATATATCACAAATTGATGATCAATTCTTCTACTCTCTCCCTTTCTCTCTCTTTCTCTCTCTCTCTCTCTACAGTCGCTGGAGAGCACTCGGCGTATGCTGCAGATGACCGAGGAGGTAAGACGCATGTTATATACAAACCATATCAATACAAATGAGAAGCCTATTGTATATTGAACCATCATAACTCTCTGCCTAGACTCTATGGAAAATTCAAAACAAAATAGCAAGGATGGAGTTAACCTGGCTTACCTTTTATATAACAGTCAATCTTACTCACTGAACAGTCTTCAGTGTGAGACTTTGTTTAGAAAGAAGTTTCTATCCATCTTGGGGTCGAGTAGTTTATTGCAAGTATGTCGCAGGCATTTATCCAGCATTTACTCTCACAACAAATTGTGCAGGCCCAATTTTCTGGGGAAAATAGCGGCTCTATTATGTTTGGCCATGGGCCCCTACAATCTTTAGTATGAGCTGAGCTGGATCAGCTCCTGCACTGTATAGTCTTGTGGCATAATTGGTCCCTTCTACAAAGGTCCAAATTTTAATTTCCCCTTCTATATATTGTTAATTAGTTATAAATTCAATAGCCAATATAGATAGATTGAATGGAGAAAAAAGAAACTTGTAGGATTTTGGCCACATTCTTTGCAATAACATTGAATAACATTGAATCACTTTTAAATAGTTGGTTGAATTAACAGGCCCCTGCATGTCCGTAGAGATTATGCACGTGCGATATATTTGTCCAATCAAGTAAATGCTAAGCAGTTCATTGAGGTCAAAGTATGTACCTGTAGATGTACATCAAGAGTTAAGATACGGTCACTATATATTTGTCAAACCCTCACCGCAATAATTTTGAGATTGTCATTGGAGTTCAAGAACTGCTTGTCATCACCAAACAGCGCTGATAAAAACGTCTAGCCTGACTTAACAACTAACTAACTGCATTTTGCCTTATAAGACTTCCATCCAGCCCGGCCTGGATATATGCGCAAGGTTTGCATACTAATGGCAACTAGCCGGAGATCGTTATTGCTAAATGCTGTGAAATAGACCGCCTCCGGGGCCGAGTAGAATGCGCTATAAGAGAGCCAGGGATCATGAAGTAAGAGGTCAAATGACCAGTAAAACGAGGAGATGATCAGGAGAGATGTGGTCATTTTATTCTCCTGATGGAGTACAAGGGCCCAATAAAAGCAACAGATTCTGACCCCGTCAAGCCTGAAGCAGGTTGAGGCGCCACTTGGAGTTTGCATTTCAATTGTAACCTGGGACTTGCATTCACTGAATTCAAACCTTTTTCCACACTCCTTACTTTCATTATTAAAGTGTCTTTAAGGGAAACTGTGATGGCCAGTATTCAATGGGTTTCTCTGAAATGAATCGTATTTAATGTAAACTGGTTCTAAAGTCATCTGTATACATGTATCATTTGTTGAGAGTGAAAATGGTGTAATATCAGTGCATGTGTGGTAACACCTAACACCTCAAACCATATACATGTATGTTATTATCACTTTATTACTGTCATGGTGACGTTGTCCTATTTTAAATCCCGTTTTTGAGTGTATGGCACCCTTCTTATTTTTATTATTGAAATCAGGTGTTTCTGTTATGTGCCCATTTGTTGTCGCCACTGTGGATGTTTTATGTTTTGTGTGTTTCTGTAAGTGTTGCATTTTCCCCCCTGTCTTTCGTTCTTCTTCTTTCTTTCTTTTTTTTCATGTGACAGTGTTCATTTTAGAAACATGATTTTCAATTAATCATAATATGATAAATAAAAACAAAATTAAGCCTCTTTGCCAGTACCAGAGATAACCTTTAAAGCTCTAATTTATCTGCGGGTTCCACATTTGCATTATTCCTACATATTTCACCCGCAAAATCAGGGATGGGAGGATTTGAATTCATTAAAGAAATGTGTCATTTTTTTTTCTAAAAAGATATGCAAATATTACCTACCTTTTTAATAAATCTTTGTACTTTTGAGGGATTCGCTAGTCCTCCTCCACCCACCAAACTCTTTGCTGAGTTGCATCTTGTAAAGCCAGCAAACCCTGGGAATTTAGGTGTGACTGATTCCTTCCCTGTATTATCCTTACCAGATAGAGTACCAGGCAACACATGGGATGTAAGCTAGTTGCCCACTCTTTATCAATATCATCACTCATACTCTCTTTTTCTCTTTTCTTCTTGTACTCTCAAAATTTGTCACTGAAAAAAAAAATCATAT
This sequence comes from Paracentrotus lividus, assembly GCA_940671915.1. Classification (NCBI taxonomy): domain Eukaryota; kingdom Metazoa; phylum Echinodermata; class Echinoidea; order Camarodonta; family Echinidae; genus Paracentrotus; species Paracentrotus lividus. Next base: position 27,226,212 of record CALNVZ010000174.1, on the reverse strand, counting down.
CAAGGAATATGCATAGAAGGAGTAGGTTTGATGTCCTTGATGATTTTTATAGAGGAAGATAATGAAGGATTCAGCTTCATATTGATGTTTCTCCCCTTAAATCAAGTCAAACTGCAGTTGAATATGAAAATATCATGTGTTCGTCAAATTCATTTGATATTGAATTCATTGATTCATCTTTCAAAAAGCAGAAATCTGTTTCATTTTTTTTTTTTACATTATAGAACATTGTAACATTAATTAGAATGCTATATAAAACAAACCAAGCATAAGGGTTAGTGTCTTCAAAGTATGAGGACTTAATTTTAACCAAGTTAGGATAACATTACCAAACTTACCATTAAAAAACAATCTGGGAAGTTCCCCAACTGATAACTTTGTGATTTTTTTTTCATTCATTACTGTATAAACAGCCTCATATTGAAATGTAAATTTTGGCAAGGATGAACTCCTGACATTTGCAAAAATAAAACCACCGCAAAAATATCCAATTTTAAAGTAATTGTTCACACATTTTATTTTATTTATTTATAGTAAATCCCTTTCTTTAGTAGATGTGAACATAGGATACACATATTTGCTTTGATTCAGATTAACCCCCCCCCAAAAAAAAAAAATAAATAAAAAATAAAAAAAAACAAATTACAAAAAAATATATTACAAAGCCATCATTGTTTATAATTCTGTTGACAAATCAGATTGAATAGAGGCAGGCATCACTGCTTAAACCTGACAAGTTTATTTATTTCGTGAGAAAAGCCTCAGCTGTAAATCAAGCCCCCTGCACTCTCGCCAATCAACGTCGCACACAGGTCAGATAAATACTCCCTGATTCTCCACGGATATCAATATTTCACACGAACTGTAATGACACGAGACTCGTGTGAATAGACGTGTCAACATTAAAGTTGCATGAGGGAGCCCAGACGTCTCAATACTGGTCTAAAGTTCTTGGAGGCCCCACAAAGAGGGTTGTGAAAACATCAATGTTTGGCTTCGTTTTCATGCGGAATATTATATTGTCCTATGTTGTATTTAAAGGGAGAGTACAGTCGATGGAAATGTCACAGGAAATCTATTGTAATCCTCTTTATATTCTGGGTATATTGGACGTATAGATGTTCATGATTTGCCTCTTTTCCATCATGAAAATTACATTGTCTTATTAAATATGCAAAGGCAGGATGCAGTCAAAGCAAATGTTACAGAAAATATGGTGTGATCCTTTTCATATTTCGATAGGTTAGACAGTATTTGCAAAGAGCCTTCTTTCATAACAAAAATGTCACACTTATAAAAAAACAAATATAGTGGGAATCATTTTTCTAAATCTTTGCGAAGGATTATTTCCTGTGTATAAGTAACATACGTTTCAATGAGAGAAAATTTCCGTTGTTTATAACAACTTGAAACAGAATTTTCACAGTTCCAAACATATTTTGATCAGTTTGGTATGCACATTTGACTTTGGTTCTGCCTCAAGCAAATTTCATTACCTATGTCTTACTAATAGGTGAATAAAAAATTAGCACTTTGTTACACTATTTAAAAAAAAAGATGCATAAATTAAAGAATACAGTGCTATATTATACCAATTTGTACTGTAAAATAATTCTTAAGTTTTATAATATGACCGGAACATATAATCTTCATGAAATTAAGGTTATCAATATCATATTCCACTTTCTCCATTCCATTTTGCATTGTACAATACATATGCACTCCGAGTGAACTCACTCACTATGGCTTTGCTATTGTCAAGATGTCACCATCATAAAGATTCAATTTTCCTATTTGAACATGAGTAGAATTAACCATGGGTTTATTATATATTGAATTGCAGTATCTTGACACACCATCAATGTTTGCTTGAAGCATTCAAACACAAGCCCGGTCGCGGCAAACGCAAATTTGAGAAGATGTCCAAACACCATTTTCTTTTCGATTGAGCCAGACTCTGGAAATGAAGCTGCTGATTGCATCTCTCCTTCTTTCTTTCTCTCTCTATCTCTTTATCTCCTGCTTGCTATTCATTTGGTCTCTTGTCATTCCCCCTCCTTTATCCCTTTGCCTTTACCAAAAGTTTTTTTTCCTTCTTTGTTAGTCCCGTACTGTATTGCCCTTTTTTATTCACTTTTCTTCCCACTTTTGCATTACATTTGTTAACGAGTATCAGTTTAGTTGTGTATTTTTTTTATTTTTTATTTTCATCTGGTTATTTTATCACATACTGGTATTAGTATTTGTCCTAGAGTTGCATGTCTGTCTTTCTCTCTCTCTCTCTGTCTCTCTCTTTCTCTCTCTGTCTCTTTCTCTGTCTGTCTCTCTTTCTTTCCATCTGTGCCTCCAGTTTATTCTCTTTGCTAGCCGTAGTTACCCCATGATACTCCATCTTCACTTCCTCTTCTCTCTCCTCTTCTCTCTCAACCCCCCCCCCTCCCTCTCTCTCTCTCTCATTCTCGGTATTATCTCTGAGCCTCAACCTAGATGTATCTTTGAAATGCTTTGCTCCAACTGATGTTTGAATAAGATGTATAGGCAGCTTGAGGCAGGTAATATAAATAACAAAATATACCCATAGGCATTCACTGCAAAAATAATTCCACTTCGCATTTAATTTTTTTTGTGTTTGTGTTTAGCTTTTTGGTATCATTTCCCTTGTAGTGCTGTCAAATTTATTAACAATTCTGTCACTTGTATATGCAGTCTCCTGTTTTGTTTTCTATGCTTGAAAAATGAGGTGACAAAATTGGGGTATTTAGAGCAAAAGATTATTCAAAAACATACATGTAGCTTATTTTTAACATATTTTGTTTTTGATTGATTTTCACAAGATATAAATTTATGATGATGATGATCTTTTGAACAAAATGTCAACATGTTAACTAACAAGAACATTTCAAAGAGTGTTTTGGAGTCAAGGGAAGACAAGGTATTTCTTTTAATGTACAATTTTGAAGATGAGTTCAACCTAAGCACATTCAAAATAGAACATTTCGTCTGTTTGGAGCCATAAGGGCGTTATTGCATCTTATAGATGTTCCGTTGAGAGCCATAACGGCGCTATTACTGTACAAAGTCAATGGTAATAGTGCCCTTTTGGCTCCAAACGGAACATCCTTGATCTGCAATAGCGCCCTTCTGGCTCCAAGCCGACGATTTATAATATTTGAATGATGGAAATTACCATTTTCAGTCACATTTTCTTGTTTTGTAATGATTTCAAGTATTATAATGAACTCTATTTTCATCCCTTGAGGCAATTCTTTTTGTGATTTACTTCTCAGTTTTCTGTGAGTTTTCTGTGAGTTAGTCCTACCCCTGTGTTTCTTTGTATGGTATGTGACTTAACCCTGTGTTTTGTATGTCTTGTGCCTAATATAACACTCAGTCCCGTACCTGAGTTTCTGTGTATGTTTGTGGTGGTATTATTCTTGATGTGACATCTTATTTCCACCTTAGAGTCAAGATATGGGAATCAAGACATTAGTAATGCTGGATGAACAAGGAGGTAAGAGAAATGAGCCATTGGGGCTCTACATAACCCTGGGATGCGGTATACTTTCAAAATTTCTCACCGTGTTAACCATCTTGTTCTTCACAAGGTTTTATATTTCATTCCAAGTTTGCATGATGTGTTGAAATGCATTGTTTTATATCTACCTTAATCAGTTTTTGTAACAAATTATTACACCAGGGCCTTATAACATTATGAGTTGCAGTGCAATTATAAATCAATGTTTTTTTTTTTCCAATGTTGTATAGACTTTTTGCATTCAAGTCAGGCTTTAAACCAATTATAATGGTTGTTTCAAATTTGCAATTGTTTGTTACTCATTATGTTACTGGGCACTGGAGAGAAGTAAATGTTTTCGTCACAAGCAAGGAGGTGACTTTACACATACATTAGAAATTGTTTTATTTGAAGAAGTATTGTTTTTTGGTTAACCACTCACATGTGAGGAATTTCACTGCAAAGTAATAGCCAAGTCACATCAATGAAACTGACTCCAAATTGACCACTAGTTTACCATTCATGGTTACGTAATATCTCATTTGGTTTGGTGTTGGTTTAGGGTTAGTCAGTGTGACTCGGCTATTATCTCCAATTTATAGCTATTCAAACATTTACAAGTGTTTTTTTTGCTCATCTCCCTGAATTGCGACATCTGCATTTACTTTTCATTGACAATTGAGGTGGTTTAGCTGCTACATTGCAAAGGGTACCTCGTCAAATAGTCCTTTTCTGAGAAAACCGTATTGATTATTAGATAATCACTCCTGCTGTAAAGTATTTCTTTGTAAAAAAATTTAAAAATGCTGAATTGAGGGCTGATGTATACTCCTGTTTGATCATTCTGGAGTTTAATTAATTACAGAAGCCCATTGTTGTTTCACAAATTCGATATTGATTGAGATTGATTTTAAACAACAATAGTATCATCTTTTATGGATATACTGTAGTACTATGATAATGTTTCTTGGAAGAGGACTTTTTGATGCGGTATCGGGCGATGTTGACAGCAGATTCATTATGTAAAAATCATCAATGCATGCTGGGAATGGGGGAAAAAACTACTTCAGGCAAGTTTGCTATGAAACAGATTGCAACTTCACTTTAATGCAACAGCAACATTGTTAATGAAAAGTTCAGTGTGATTATAACTGCTTATTGAGTTAATCAATTAGTACTGGGTACGTTTTTCCACTTGGGTGTTTTGAGATAAAGGAATAGTGGCATAGGAAGAGCAAAAAGAAAGTGAAGATAATCTTCATTGAAAACTACATACCTTAAATTGTTTAAAGGGTTTTTCCCTTTCCTGTTCAGAAAAGTGCATAGAGATGCCTTGGCAGTGATACAAGCTATACAAACAAAACAAAAAAACATAATGTTGTTATTTTTACATGAGGTGTGTGCATAGCTTGAAGTTGCAATCTGTGATTGATTTGGAGAAAGTACTAGATTGTGTGCTTAAAAAACACATGCAAATCGTAATATGTTTCTTCAATTGATAACCCTATCAAACACAATTAAAAACTTCTATTAACAGCTTGATACCCCAAAAATTAACTGTGTGATTGCAAACATGATAATGAAATTATGCTTTATTATTATACTATAATAAATATTTGTTGATATGCTGTGTTTTAAAACCACTAAATCTTGACACTTTCCATTCTCCCTCTTGCCTGTAGCTAGTACATCACGGTAACAGGGCTGTATCATTACTCAATCATAACAGTTTATTCCATTTACCTTTTTTATTTCTCTACTTTTCCCACCTGCTTCTCTCTATCTTCCATTTTTTTTTCTTCTGTTCATTCTGTTTTGAACTTGATTGCCATGACGGTTTAGAGCAAGGAAGCGGGTATCAAGACTTTGGTGCTCCTGGATGAACAAGGAGGTGATAAATCAATGGTCATGCTTTACCCCACCACACCCCCGTGCCCATAGCTCCTTGTACCCCAAACTGCACCCCTTCCTTAACACCACCCAAACTCCTAAATGTAGTTTTGATGGCATAGTGTTAACCATTAGTTGATTGAGCTGTTGTGCTTAAATGTTTTGCCCCTCGTCTTTGTTAAACTTGAATAGAGTATATAGCTTGAAAACCTTATTTGTATTGATACTGATTTGATAAGAGAAATGAATCAAAAAGACAATCTTGTGGTAGACCTATCTTGTATTTCATGTTTAGTAAATGCATATGCTCAAGGTGCTATATTAATATGCAAACATGAAGAATATATATGGAACAATGATAATACTACTAATAATAATAATAGTAATTTAACAACTTTCATTTATTGACTTATTTAATAAAGATGCATAAAACAAGTTAGCGATGAATCAAAAGGAATGGGTTTTCAAGCTTGATATGTTGTAGATTGCAAATATAATATCTGATGTGCTCTGTGATACTTGATTATGTTGTTGTCTATTCTGCAGTAAAAACAAAATATTTAAACTTAAAGGCTGATATAAAATAACATCATACTCCTAATCCTTTTCTTTGATTTCATTTAATTCATGCTGTGCATGGTACACTTATCTATAGTCCCTTGTTATTCTTAATATGAGTGTACGAAAAGCCATCATTTTGTGATGATGACTGATAGTTTACATGATCCTTTTTTTTATTTCCAAAAATGTCTAAGACTGGTCACTTGTCACTGGCCACCTGTCTAAGACTGGTCACTTTAAGTTCCCTCAAATAGAGGAATGAGTCGTTCTATAAAACTCTTATAATGGAAGGTCATTTTTATCGCTACACCCAATGAAAATAATAATGTTAAGATGGCGTTTATTAGTTTTATACCCATTAATGACAAATAGGTTTTGCCTGTAATCTTAATCGGAACAATTATAATAATAATTGTTATTATTTCTTAAAGAAAATCATTACAGTAAGTGTAAAAAAAAATAATCCTGTCCTATTCCAAAGGAGAATGGGGAGGGGGGGGGGTGGGAAATTAAGAGAAATGTAGGCTTGCCGTATTCTTTATGGTATTTTCATTCATCTAAACAATAAAAAAAGTTGTCTGAATGGCCAATATTTCAAATAACTTGATGCAACGTTATATGTTTCTGAAGTAAATCAAGATAGAGTTTTTTGTACTTATTACTTTTTTGTAGCCATTTGTATAATACTTAGGGGAAAATACAAATCAATAAACATATCTTATAGAAAGTATTAAGACCCCTGAAAGTAATAAATAACAAATAACCTAGCTGCATGTATCTTAGCATATGGTTTAGCTGATAAAAGAAGCAACCCAAATTAGTTTTCATATACTTATATTTACAGTTGTTTTACATTGAATTGAATGTATTTTCTTGCTAACTAATTAGTATTTTCCATTGCATGTGCCTACTAGGCTAAACACATTGCATTTCCTTCCTTTCATAAAAATATAACTTGATCACTGTTAAGATCAACATTTGATATCTAATAGAAATATATCAGTGCAGTAGAACTTTAACTATTTAAATTCAAGTTTAACTATTTCAGTCTGGAGTCAATTTGTCAGTAACAGTTATTAAATATATTCTCTTGCATTTTGCAGTGCCTACTTATATAATGTAGTTAGACTATCACCATTGAACAAGCTAGAAATAGTGTAAAATTGTGTTCTTTTGTAATACATTCTCATACTATTGTTTGCCTTGTCACTGCACTAGAACTTGTGCTAGACCAACTAAGAATAAATGTTGACTTGTGTTTTTCCTTGATATTTTTAACCCTTGCCTAACCTTGTTAATGTTTTACTAATCAACTAGTCATCATTTTGTTGTGTAGTTTATCCTCTTGTAGATTGATATTTTGTTAAACATGTCACACTTACATATCGTAACCATCGTTATTCCTTGTATTTAAGTTAGGTTAGTGTTTTATATTGTTTAATATTTAGTGTTCAATTTGTTGACTCATCTTTTTTTATGACTTGCTAAATCTACATGTTGTATACATACATGTACATGGACGATATAATTTTGACTGCGTTATGTTTGGTTTAAGAAATTGACTATAGATTCTTAATATTTTACAATCATAACCACATTTTATTAATATTCAAATTATCTAAAGCATTCCCAAGGCAGGAAGTCATTATTCAGAGCATTCAACACCTCTTCTGTCAAACATATAGAAAGAAAGACAGTGTCTCACTTTGGGGATCCCTCCCTGTAACGATTTTTCCACTTGAAATTTTCACCGTCATGGGCAATAAATACATGCACTTTAGGGGCGCGATTGGGATTATCGATTTCAAGGCTATATGCTGTCAGAGCCTTTATATACCCACACATGAAATGTTCTTCTTCATAAGATCACTGCAAGCTTCCTTCAAAACGAGTGTGCCCTTGAATGAAGATGTGCTCGTGGCTCCTCGGGGGAATCATTTGAAAGAGACTGGGGAGCGTGCAGAAGACGGTTTATCCGATTATGTCATGGGAAGACAAACATAAGAATGATTGCTTTACATATTCTATTCAGTTTGGAAGTAGGATTGAAGTCATAGAATTTTAGTGTATACCTGTTGGAATCAAAGGGGGGGGGGGGTAAGCTTAACATGTCCTATATTAGTTTTGTCAGGTAAATTTTATCCATTTAATTTTATCTGATTATGTCATGGGAAGATAAACGTTATAATGATTGCTTTACATATTCTATTCAGTTTGGAAGTAGGAATGGAATGATAGAATTTTAGTGTATACCTGTTGGAAGCAAAGGGGGGTGTAATCTTAACATTTCCTGTATTAGTTTTGTCATGTAAATTTTATCTGATTATGTCATTGGAAGATAAATGTTATAATGATTGCTTTACATATTCTATTCAGTTTGGAAGTAGGATTGAAATCATAGAATTTTAGTGTATACCTGTTGGAATCAAAAGGGGGGGGGGGTAATCTTAACATGTCCTGTATTAGTTTTGTCATATAAATTTTATCTGATTACCGGTATGTCATTGGAAGATAAATGTTATAATGATTGCTTTCCATATTCTATTCAGTTTGGAAGTAGGATTGGAATCATAGAATGTTAGTGAATACCTGTTGAAATCATAGGGGGGTAAGTCTTAACATGTCCTGTATTAGTTTTATCATGTACATTTAAGAGAGCATGTGAATTGTGTTGCGAATGATCACTTTGGCATTGATTATAAGAAGAGGAATGGTAAAATATTATTTTAAAAAAAAAAGATAGTTATTCAGGTGTCATTTCCGGTACAGAACCTCAATTGGATGCAACTTTCAAAAACTAATAATGTTTGTTGGGAACCAGTATATATATAGTTTTATATAAGTGGGACGGGGTAAGGAGGCATTCAACAAGTTACAGTCTCGATACAACATGGAGTAGTTGCAAATATAATACTTATCCTCCATCCATAAATAATGTACATGAAACAGTCCTATTAACAACACTCTTAAATGCCACTGAAAATTGGCACTTATCATTTCCTGTATTGGCTAGACATGGTCATATAACTCGACAATTCTTTTTTTGAACTGGTCCCACTTTTCTCAATGACGTATACTATGTGAAATGACAAATACTTTGCAATGCAAACTTTATATAAATGTAACTACCTCAATGTAGATAAACGCTAGGTACAGATGCAACTTTCGCAATTTCTAAAGATTGTGCAGGCCCAATTGTCTAGGGGCATTAGGGGCTCTATTATGTTTGAGCATAAAATAGAAAAGATTAGAACTGGTTTATCTTTTTAAAAAACACACCAAACAAGCAGCTGTTCAATTACAATATGTTCAATTTACAATGTGAATCATAGTACAATGTATTTATTTAAAATAAGAATGTTATTCAACAAAGTCTTGATTATTTGAAAGGAATAGGCCAATACTTTTAGTTGTGTGAACTAAGGCTGGATCCATTGCTAAACACTCTAGCTATATGGTAACTTCTTGTATCTTGCTTATGTGCGTAGTAGTTGGAAGCATATGTCTCTTGTAATGATGAATGGATGATTATCATGCTGGAAGGCATAGCCTTACTTGGGCAAAAGGGCACCCTGTCATGGAACAGCATCTCAATGGAAGTTGGATGATATTCCCGAGAAGCATCACTCAGAATTCATCTATAAAGGAGCCTTTACAAATTTGAACATCCTCATTCATAATAGCATTGAAGCATTGCTAGTTGTGCATCTAATAATCCTTTCATACTTATTTTAAACTCATTTCCTCATACTGCACACAATTTTGAATAATCCTTTCAAATGTCAAATGTACAATTAAGTGAATTGGGAATAGAATAAGCCTGAAAGCTGTTTCATTCTCATTTAGCCTTCATCATAATAAATGTCATTCAAAGCCATTCAAAAGTGAAATCATCATTAACTTTTGAGACCTCTTTAAGTGAAACACTTTTATATATTTTCTTCCTTTTTTTTATTTTTTTTTATTTTTTATTTTTATTTTACTCAATGACTAAAAAAAAAAACCCCCTCTCTAATGAATAGGTACTTCTTAATACTAATGAGTTTCCTGTTTATAAATAAAGATCTTTTAAAGGTTGGGAGTTATATATAAAGAATGGATCTTTCTATTTTGAGAATGGTAAGCATAAACAAGTAAGAATTAGGACAAGTTAGGAAAAGTTTGATAAACAATTTCCAAGTGCCACCTTTCTTGTTCTTTGGTGTTTTTTTTTAAGTGAGAGAGAGTCCTTACAAACAGTTGATTAGTTTTCTATTTTTGAACATGTTTTCATTTTGTTAATGTATCTAAAATGATATGTTATTATTAGAACACTCTTACACATATAAGTTTTCTGTATTATATAATATGCATTGAGAACCAGAATGGCATCAACCCATCCACTATGGGAACTGGGTGCTTCATATGCAGATTGTATTTTTTTTTTTTTAATGTTATAAGCAGGGTAAAAATATGTGGCACCAAATTACAGCCCCAAAGAAATCCTTACTGGTTAAATGTATTTTGTATAATTTCCTTCTGTAAAACAACAGTTCCACTAAACTTTGTGCGACAAGAAGAGAATTGTAATCACACAAATGCTTTGTTTGGAGCGCTAAGTTCATGGCCTATTATATAGAGCCATAGCCACGGATTGATGGATTTTTCTTGTAGAAAACTAATAACATCTCAAGATCTATACAGTGTGTTCCTAAAAAAAGGTAATCGAAGTTCAAAGGTCAGTCATTTCAAAAATATATGATTTATTTTTGTGATTTGTTTACTAAAATACTAAGTAACTCATCAGCTTTCATTTGAGACATTGCTTACGTCTGAACTGTAATGTGTCACAGAGTTAGCGTCTTTTGAAGGTGATAGGTACAAAACCCATTTTTTCCAAGTTTTTTGTTTTTAGGGTATGAAACCAACTTTTTATAAATTGTTGGTTTCATAGTTTTGGGGGGTTTTGTCAGACAAAGTTTCAATGAAATGCAATCTCATTTGTCAAAGGACCTATCTCAACTGTTGCAATGAGATGTGTTCGCAATTAGGAGTCTCTTGAGTCGTGGAGACGTCGTGGTGACGTCTCCTGAGACTTCAGGGCGTCGAGGGAAAATGGAACAAAAGTCAAACATGTTCAATCTTTTAGTAGCCCTCTTTAAGACGCCAGCAAGTCAAAAGTATTAAACCGTACGATTTCTTTTAATCGTTAACAAATTTCTACGACGTCTCTGCGACGTCGTGGATACTAATGGGACGTGCGGCAACCCCGCAAAGACGTCACAGAGACTTGCTCACGTATTAAAGAAGTCTACTAAAAGATTGGACATGTTTGACATTTGTTTGATTTTTCTCGCGAATTCCTGCAGAATCAGGAGACGTCGCGGCGATCCGTCTCGAAGACTCCAGATACTCATGCATAATCGAGAACCCATGTCATTGCCAGTGAGATATGTCCTTTCACAAATGAGATTGCATTTTATTGAAACTTTGTGTGACAAAAACCCCCAAAACTATGAAACCAAAATTTTATAAAAAGTTGGTTTCATACCCTAAAAACGAAAAACTTGGAAAAAATAGGTTTTGTACCTATCACCTTCAAATGACCCTAACTCTGTGACCCATTACAGTTTAGACGTAATGTCTGAAATTAAAGCTAATGAGTTACTTAGTAGTTTAGCAAACAAATCACAAAAATAAATCAAATACTCTTGGAATGACTGACCTTTGAACTTCGATTACCTTTTTTTAGGAACACACTGTATAGCACCAAATGAGATGAAAACAATACAGAAGAAAGTCTGTATTTCCTGCTTCATGGAAATACCAATACTACCGAGTTATGATTATTCTTCATACTATAAAAAGGGAAAAAAAATGTTTCCCATTTGTACCATTTTATTTGATACAGGCTAAAACCTATGTAAATGATACAATTCAGTATTCAAGAGGTTAACTCTGTACAAAAAGTTTTGGGTTAAACAATGTTTGGGTCTCCAGCAGACGTTTACTATAATATTATTTGAAGATAAATGCTCTTCTTACTAATGGTGCTAAAACTAGAGTGTTTCTTACAAAGGATAGTTATAAGTTTTTTGAGATATGACATGCTGAAAAGAATGATAATGTATTGGAAAAATTGTAATATCTAGCAATTAAAACTATTTTAATAAAACAGCAACAATATAAGTCACTTAAGCTAACATTGAACAAAACAAAAAGTTACATTCCTTTTGCAGTTATACTCGATTTATTCTTATTGAACAGAGTTTGAAAGATAAGATTTACCCAAACCGGATTTTGTCTTGCAATAGAAACATCTAAATGCTCCTGTGAGAGTACTTCACAGTATGATATAGAATCCTTTCAGTCAGCTAGCTTCTTATAAGTGACTCTTGAAATGGGCTATCCTATGCTAGCTTCAATAGGAAAAAATAAGATCAAATTAGGGGAGGGGGTGCAATAACCTCCCTCACTGAGTTTGAAATACGTTGATGTACGCTTTGCCCAAGTGGAAGGACGCTATTGTTGTTTAATAGATGACAGTTTTTTTTATTTGGTTGAATTAATTGCTGAAATGCATTTATGTCTTTTAGAATTACAACTTTGATTTTATGTTGATTAATAGACTTGTTAATTTGACAAGTTTGACATGTAGAATTTTTATCAAAGAAAGAGCACACAGAAACATCTTTAAGGCTGAATAAATATGTCCTAATATTTTTATTGCTCATAACTTGTGCATGAAAAAATTAGTCATCTTTCATCCATTCACTTTTTCATAATCTCAATGCTGATTTTTCAATATATCCTTTTCCTTAAAATTCATGCTTGCTTTATTACTTTGTATGTATACCGTACTTTTGTTTTCATCATACTTATATTTTTCAAATAAAAAAATAAAAAAATCATTAATTGGTGGATAAGACATTCGCATTGTACTACTGCATGCCCTTTTCATCTCTTTTAAGCTAATACATCCAATGCATTGAAGTATTGTAACATCTTTCCTTTGGAGATTTTTTTTTATTTTTTTTAATGCGTGTTTTGTAGTTAGAGTGTATGTTTCATCAAGTGTTCTTTTGAATCAATTACTTTACATTGCGGAAGAGATTATCATGTTTTTCGATTTGTTCTCTCTAATTTCCTCCATTTGTGATATAGTAAAATAAAATATTACCCCAAAAGTTGAAGCATAATGGCTGATAATGTTATAAGTCTAGTGTTGATTGTAAATATAGTTTTTATTTTTGCTGAAAATGTGCATGTTCTATTGTATATATTTTTAAAAATTTGTTTTAATTTAGTAAATATAACTTGATTTTAATCACTTTTAATTGAAAAGAAAAGTTAAATTTCTCTCCTTCATATAGAGTATAAAATAGGCTCAAATCATTTATTTCTTCGAAATTGAACAAAATAGGCTAATCTTTGTCAAATAACATTATCCAGTTAATGGCATTACAAATGTATGGCAGGATGAGGACATGGTAATAATGCTTATATGTTGGATGAATGTTTAACTCTTTGTCTCTACCGCTCTAACCCCTGTATTTAGAACAACTTGATCGGATTGAGGAGGGTATGGATCAGATTAACACAGACATGCGAGAAGCTGAGAAGAATCTCACTGGTCTAGAGAAATGCTGTGGAATCTGTGTCTGCCCATGGAAGAAGTAAGTTTTTTTTTTTTTTAATTACTGTTCTCTTGGAAGTAGTTGCGGGACATAACTTTTCACAGATTTCAAGCAAATATAGGCAGGCATGAATTGAAAAACCATGAATATGCATGCATTAAATGGGTTTGGTTGCAGCATTAAATTGGGTAGCTCCTATTTGTATATAAGACACAGATTATCCCATGAACTCTATTATTTACTTCAAAAGAATGATATATTTGCCTACTTTGCTATTCGTCCTCGAATCGCCCAACCAACCGATACTTTAACCCCGAAAAC
>CALNVZ010000174.1:27174030-27206236 GCA_940671915.1 Paracentrotus lividus | reverse complement strand
CTCTTTGCTCTATTGTCTCCTATCTTCCCCCTCCCCTGAGAGAGGGCGCCCTCTCATGATGAGGGCACTCAGCCAAAACACTCCCAACAAACTTCCTCTTTTCTCATCGGTTGCCGCCGAGCGAGTAACCTCGAGAACTTGCTCGCGCAAATGGGTTGTTTTTCACTTTTTGTGAACCTTTTGATGCCTAATTTGTGGGTCTTGCTCTTAGTTGTCCTAGCCAATGTCTGGTCGTGGTTTCCTATTTATTGGGAGTATTTTGAGGGCCGTTTTTGAGAAATTCTGTTGGATTTACGGCGCCTTCTCCCTAGCTTTTGACATTCATTACGTACGTGTTTTATATTACACCCTTGTGGTGCGCGGCCTTTGTTCTCCCGTTCCGCGCTTCATTTCACACAGTTCAGTGAAGCCCTTTGTTGGTGGGAGAGGCCTTTGTGACCCTTCCTGTCCCAGGGCAGAGTCTCATCCTCTATTTTGTTGGGCGATTCGAGGACGAATAGCAAAGTAGGCAAATATATAATTCTTTATTGTAAATAATAAAATTAGTGATAATTTTTATGTTTATGAGTACCAGAAATGCTTGAGAAAGAGGGTGATGAAAATTTTAAAAGAAAAAAAAGAAAAAAGAACTTGATAAATTCATCTAATGTTTACCTCACACACACACAATATTTTTCCATTGGGCTTTACCAAACATCCTTATGCATTGTTACTGCCAGTCGTGTATATTCTTGCATGTAAGTATTCTGCAGTTTGCATCAGGCTACTTCCAACTCTGGCAAGTCTTTGTGTTTTGACATGGTCATAACAGGAGTAGGTAAGGCCACCTTGCTGTTGCATGTCTGAAATGTGCAGGGCCAGTTATGACCAAGGCACTTACCTGCTTTCCTAACCTGCATCGGTCACATTCATATTGTAAGAGGTTAGAGAGAGAGAGGTGATGACATAACCTCATATGCACTTTACCAGACAAAACCAAAGCTCACTCTCTCTCTCTCACCATCTCTCTCCTTCAATGAGGACCTCACTCTGTCATATTGCCCTACCAAAGCTGCAGATTTGTGCAGCATATTATTGTCCTCCCTTCTATGAGGTATAGGCGCTGCAGAACACCCATCTTGTACTGTTGCGCATCGTTGTGCGATATGATAAAGCTATAGTGACATATTGTGCTCTTAGCCTAAATTGGCTTGATATTGGCGTTATGATCAAGGGAAACGGATAGAGTGATAGCTATGACCCATTCACACACATACCCCCCCCCCCTTACAAATAACAACCAACAGAAGTATACGTGAAGGCATTTTCTCCACTCTTATTTGCATTTTGATTGAATTTTGTTTATGAGTATGAGTTGTATTGCCAATCTGTGCCTTGATCATTAAAAATGAAAGATATTTCTTTTGGGGTCTTATATGTGCATCGGATTGAGGGGTATGAGATGAGTTGTTTCAAAGAGATATCTCTTTTGATTTTTCAGCATGAACATGCAATTTGTGATCATATCTGGAGCTGGGTACATTTATGCATCATAGACATACATCTCATTCTTTCTCTCTGTATCTCTGTTTTTGCACTCTCTTCCTATATTTCCTTCTCATTCTCTCTCTCTCTCTCATTTTATCTGTTTCTCTCTTTATTTTTTTTTCTTCTCTTACTTTCTATCTCTTTATTTTCTCTCCTCCCCAAACACCTCTCCTTGTATTCAGTTGCATCAAGCCAATATGTTATGTATCCTATTTTAAGTTAAAGGTGTTATCCCATAGGAGTTCTTCATTGCATTTATTCTCAAGTCATGTAATAAAGTAAATTGTTTTTAGTCATTCTTTTATAATGTTCAATTTCATAATTAAAAAAAAAAAAGAAGAAGACACTGAAGCTTATTTTACATTCCACCTTCCTGACCAGGAAATCTGTACACCAATGATAAAGTTATTGTGGGAGAAAACATGCATTTACATTTACCAGTATAACATACACTGTATTTCTCAAATTCAAGCAACTTAAAAGGCATCTTACAAAGTGTTTTCATTTTAACAAATCAATATGGTCTAAATTTAGCAACTTATAGATTTTTCAAGAGTTTGTTCAAATCCCTTTAACCAATGCATTTCCCCAAACATATGATATCAGATATCATCGTTTCCCAATTCAACCCCTCATGCCAAACTGGCGACATGACATGACGACAATTCATGGAATAAGGCATACTTCTAATAAGGATATATTCCTCTGTGCATATTCCCTTCTGTGTATTGTCATGAGAATAATTCGCTTGAAGCAACGCACTCAACTTTCTGGTAGTTTTCTCAATTATTTTCACCCCCATTCTTGATCGTATCTGCATTCAGTTTTGAGCTGTGAACTGCCCGACATTTGTCAGGGGTTTTTGATGGAGTGCACTCTCGTTCACATTCTGAAAATGTTATTAGAATTCCCAGGGTGCAAATCAAGTTTCCAAATGGATACGTTTTAATTCCTACTCCCTTGTTTGATCAAGCTCAGTGGTGGATCGCACTAAAATATTTATTCATCATTTGCCTTCATAAACCCCTAGAAGTTACAGAATTTAGCTTTAAATTTGTCTGGATCTTGACTTCAATATTTCACACAAACATCATTTTGATGAGATGGATTTCTAAATTTAATGAGCCTATATGAATGAAAATTATGTATCGTACCTAATAAATTGCTACTTTCCACGTGAGATTAATTATGTGTTTAAATATAGAACATTTAGGAGCGCTAAACATGAAAAGTGTTATAGACCATAAAAGCTTGAGTAAGATAACAAAATAATAAGTCATAAAGATCAAGATGAGTTTTTAAATGATTACATTCATTCCTAATTTTCTTTCTTATCATACACGTACATGCACATACTGCAAATATAAGGGATTTATGTTTGTTATTGATTTTTTTATTGATGTGAGCAAAATGACTTGTTGAATTATCATCATTAGTGAATTATACATTAGATAGAAAAAATTAAACACATTACTGCCCTTCATCTGAGGACTGTCAAAAGAAAATGCATTAATTAGTATTTAATTCAGTCAATATATAATGCATCATAAAATATATATTAGATATAATATCCTGTATATTATATATATATATATATATATATATATATATATATAATATACGGGATACAAGAAAGATAATGTGCTGGATGGACCAAACGAAACAAAACAAAACATAACCTCTCTTTCTTCGAATTGCTCAAAGGCATAGCAATATCTGAATTATTTTTTTAGAATTGACCAAGTACGTGTACATGTAGATAGTTAAATTTTGATGTTAAGCATGTTGGACAGAATAGCAGCCTGGAGGGTTTCAAGAAAGCGTGTAGGACCTTGTAGATGTTAGTGGGTTCTCATAATGACAGGAGAGGAAATCAATTCAGATACAGAAGGCATGCACAATGGAAATATGGGATATGAAATGAGAAAGAGAGATGGAGAGAGAGAGAGAGAGGGAAGAGGAGAAGGAAAAGAAGTGTATACATATTTCTTGACAAATGATTTAAAAACATACAGTCAGCCTTCCTAAGTCAAACTCGCAAAGTCAACTTAAGGTTTTTCAAGTCAAATTTTTAAAAACCGTTCATGATCAAAATTTTTCGGTCCCAACAGACTGGACATTGAACAACTGCATTCATCGTAAATTCAAGTTAAATTTCCTTTGTACTGCCATCAGTAGGTTTTAAAGAAAATACAAATGTAAAATTACGTACAGACAATAATTGCATCACATTTTTGTGCTCTTCAGTGATTTTAGATTAATAAGCATTGGATTACAGGTTAACCAACCATGTTTTCAGATCTACTTAAGATATATCTTGTAAACACACTTTGTCATATGATACGAGAACCGGAACATTTAATCCGGAAATGCAGACCTGCAAATCACATTGCACCAGCGCACATGATTCCAATAGGAGGGGGGGGGGAATTGGGAACATGGAGTTCATAGAAAGAAGCCTGCTAGGGAGTTCCTACAAAGGCTTTCAGTCACGAACACAATTCAGACGCCTGCAGAAAGGAGAGAGAGAGAAGAGAGAGAGAGAGAGAGAGAAAAAAAAAAGAACGAAAGAGATAGAGAGATCAGTGGAGAAGAGACAGAGATAAAGAAGAAATCGGATTAGTATTCAGAAGGAAAAACAAAATATAGAGGCATAATCTGTTGTCGTGATAAATATTGTTGTTGTTGTTTTTTTTTTTCTTTGTTCAACTGCTCATTTGTAATTGTTGTTTCTAATTTTCATATGTATTATCTTCTTGTACAGGGCCTACTAGTAGAACACTGTTTAATTCATTGACAGGGTTACCCTAGGTAAACAAAATAAAATAAATAAATGAAGATATAAATACTCAGACAAAGAAAGAGACAGAAGAAATTAAAAAAATTAAAAAAAAACACTGTTGAGAAAGAAAAGAGAGTATATATATGTGAGAAAGAGAAGGGGAGAATAATAGTGTAGAAGTGAGAGAGAGAGAGAGAGAGAGAAATATCAGGCAAGAGGGACATGTGATGTGTTTACGTAGAAACGGCTTGCGGGTCTGGCAAAGACAGCGCTGATTATAAATAGACAGGGTTAAACAAGTTTAG
The DNA here is from genome assembly GCA_940671915.1 of Paracentrotus lividus. Classification (NCBI taxonomy): domain Eukaryota; kingdom Metazoa; phylum Echinodermata; class Echinoidea; order Camarodonta; family Echinidae; genus Paracentrotus; species Paracentrotus lividus. The sequence continues at coordinate 27,201,622 of CALNVZ010000174.1, read as the reverse complement.
GTTTTTCTTTTTTACGTGGTTAGTGCACTGGGAAGACACACTGTTTTTGGCTAATGTGTGTGCTAGAATGTGTTGAGGGCAAATTTGTCAAAGATGCTCCAAGAAGCAAATTGTATTCAGGTGAGCCAACTTTTTCCTCCTGTTCTTTTACCACCAATTTGTTCTTCGTAAAGAATATTTGCAGAGGGCAATATGTTGGCACTGTGTATTTCTTTATCCATATTTTAATCAAATTATAACTTTCAGTTGGAAAGCATTGTCAATTAATGAACTCAATTATGAGTGAACTGCATTTTAGTTGGCCATTAACACAATTCTCTTTTAACCTAAAGCAAATATAATTTGAAAAATCAATTAATGGGCACATGTCATGTGCAATATGATAGGTTTTTTGTTTTTTTTTAACCAAGGAAATGTTGTCTTTGATTTTGTCTTTGATGTGCTCCCTCTAATTTTAATGAGTAATTCAATAGTAGTCATATCTAATAATGAAAACCATAATCAACCAGAATGCTATTAAAATGTTACAGAATTTCACTGTTTTGTTTTTTTCTTTAGTTGGGGCTGTGATTTTTTGTTTGTTTCTTCTAGCAACATGATATGTCATAGAAAATCATATCTTCATATATAATATTTTGTTCTATTTCTATAAGTATTCTTAGATAAACACATATTTGTAATTAAATTTATAGTCATGATCATCACCATGGTCATGTGATTTATAGTTAAAGATATTAAAGAGCATGTCAGAAATTAAACCACCACCATCAAGGCTATCATACTATATCTTTCATTTGTACAACTCCATATCTTTATCGGTAAACAATACGGGTGGATATTGAATTAAAACCCCTCAAGGCAGTGGCCATTTTTCAGGACACATCATGGTTTACTTGTCTGTGCATCCAGTATGCACATATTCTACCTCTCTCAGAGTACTTGTGGTCAGTGCTCTGGTTATGTCCATAGACATTGTTAGAGGGGGCACGTTGGAAAGTGGTGCCTAAATTATTAGTCATGGAAATTTAACCACCCTACTTGTTGGATAACTAGCTTGTAGTTTATTTAGTTTATTTATGTTGTACCATAATTATTTTAGTGGTAGAATAATTCTGCATAATGCATTGCAGCCCTTGTGCATATTGCAAGTTTCTGGTCTGTTGTGATTAATATGAGGAGCTGAAAGGGATAAGACAACATTCACTATTTAATATTTCAAGATTTTGAAGGGCTACTTCAAACAAACTTGTAAGTTCGTTTGAAAGAAAGTGGGCACATATATAGCTTTCATAACATCAAACACATATTTATATTCTTTTGAAAAATTGCTTGATAAGCTTATCAGCAGTTCCACAATTTGCCTCAAACAGGTTTGTAAAGCATTTAACTATGACATTGTCAAATAATAAATACACTTGGGGGTATGCCAGGTTTTACTAGTCTGCTATGCCAAAAAATGAAAAATAGATTGCCTTTTTCAGACTTGTGAATAAATTGCACTTGACAACAAAATTATTGAACATTGTGTGACCACATTTCATTATAAAAACCTACTTATTGAATGCTTAATTGTTTAATATTCTGAGAATGATCTTGTCAGTATAAGATCATCCAACAAAGCAATGCCTTTTCTTTATAAATCACATTTCAAAATTAATTACACATTCTATGTAAGTTTTTTTTTTTAACCAAACAAGGAGAAGGAGAGTACAAGTATCTCTTCAATGGTATAAAGCTTCTTCAGAAAAAATCATAAAGCCAGTGTCTGGAAGTTAATTGCAATAGTTTTGTCCGAGCTTTGATGCATTGCAATTGCCATTGATTTTTAACATTTATATCAGCCTGCAAATAGGCTATTATAATATTATTAGTTCAGATACATGTATATCTAAAGTTCATGTTACTTCGTTAAGATATATTTCTGAAGATGAATTTCTTATTTCAGAATTCATTTCACAGCAAACTGTCTACATTTCTGCAGTTGCTTACTTTCTACGAATAGCAAGAAGCTTTCTATATTTTGTGTGTTTATTTCCCTTTATTCTGTCCATTACTTGTGAATTATTTTGTACATGGCATTTGCATTTTTTTTTATAGAAAAGTACCCCAACCCCTAACCCCCCTGATGTTTTTGCATAAATTAATAAGAAAAGGTAACCTATACATGTATATCTATTGAAGAAATTTAGACATTTCAACATTAAGTTTTTCCTTTTACTTCGCAATGCATGGTGTCCGTTCACACTTGTCACATTCTCCAGTCTATTTTTTCAGCTTTGCATTTTCATATTTATCTCAAGATTAAACAGGTAATCAACTTTGAGTCAGAGGATATTTTAGCTGATAATAATGACTAACAAAGAGATTACTTAGTAACTTGAATTTTACAAAAAAATATGAAAATATATATATGCCATATGTCGGTTTACATGTCACATCCACCATGCTGCTCTGAAAAAGAATACTCTGCTTACCAATGGAAATTATATTCGTTGTGAATGCTCCAGTAACTCTATGTACTTGATCAGTAGCTTGATCTTTAATCATCATGAAGTTTTAGCCTATTTAGGTGGGAAACGGAAAAATGGCTGTTCACATTTGATTTCGTCACATCCACCACAAGCCTTTTCAGGCACTCATAACTTTACAGAATGCAGAACCTTGTGAGCAGTAATTTATGTTCTGTAAATATCTATGTACCAAGTGGTATTTCTATACACCATTAGTGGGATTAAAGTAAAAAATCTTCAAGGAAAGCAAGGAAGACCATGTTCCACTCAGACACATGAATAATGTCACATCCACCATGTTAAATTGTGAAAAGATGAAATCAATTGGATAAACGACTCCTATTGTGAGTGGAAATTTTATTTTGCTGACTGTTAAAAGTATAAAATAATAGGGTCATATCTGTTTATTATTTATTTATCATTGGTCAAAATTTGAAATGTCCATTCACTTTTGGTTATGTCACATCTGCCACCACCTACTGTTTGAGATTTAAAAACAAAACGTCAGACATTAGCAATGTTACTATTACAGATGCAGATGTCCCCCACCACAATCGATATCTCTATGAAATAATACATAATATCAACAAGGAAGTTTAAATTAAGAGAAACTTTCTTGTTTCCCTAAATGTCGTTATATTTCAACAAAAAATGCACAGAAAAGCATAAAATTTGGAACGGAGTTTCCTTGAATAGCCCTCCATCATGTATGTAAAAAAAAAATATTGGTAGGCCTAGTACAAATGGAAATATAAGTTATGTCTGTGTTATTGAAATATTGTTTTTTATTTAAATATCTTTAATCTTCTCAGTGTCCATGATATCATTGGGGATTAGGGCATTGATTAAGCTCTGTCATCACATTTATTTGTATATTCACATTCCCAAGATTGAAAAATCGTACTCCTTGATATTTCAAATACAACTTGAAATTTTGTTACCTAGGTTGACAAAAAGTGGCGCCTGTAACCATGAAACAGGCCATATATAAATATATGCTATGTTATAATTTACAGATTTTGATTCATATAAGTCAAAAGCATTGAAAAAGATGATTTGATAATAAAATATTCATAATTGCTTAGCATTTAAGACGATATCCTCTATAGCAATCCATCATGGTTCGCAGAAAGTGCGACTTCAGAAACACCTGATAAACATTCAACATTGACACATCACGGTTGCTGGATTTCTAAGAAAAGTAACTATTGACGCTTCTTTGGAGCATGTAGAGTCAAATCACAGGCCCCTTGGGGGCAAGCGGGATAAAGCGCAGATTCTAAGTGTAATATAATCCTCTGAAATATTTACTGAACGCAATATAAAAGGTGAAGATTCACATTTCTAACATACATTAAAGAGATTCTATCAAAAGGCTTTGAGTCAAGAAAGAATTTCCCTCGTTAGCATTTTTGAAGAAAACAAAATTTAACGTCACCAAAATTGATGAGAATTTCATTGCATAAATACATTATGATGCTATCCTATCCATTGTCAGTTTCGGATAAAGTTGTGTGGTATGATATCAATATTTCAGCTTCCAGTACTGGAGGGGTAGCTTATTTTAGGAATTGATGAATGTTTTCATTATTGCATGGCTGCATGGTTACTCAGTGGAAGCTTAATCAGTCTGTTCCTGGTAAATTTGATTCACTATCGTGCCTTTGTCCTTAGATATGAATAAAAGCTTTACTGGGCTGCTTATATTCAAACAATTACTTGCTTTCTTGCCAGCCTGGTAGAATATTAAAATAATCAGTCCCTTAATTATTATATTTTGTTATTGCCATCATAGATCATTCATATTTTTCATACCTTCTTCTTTTCAGGTCACTATCTGTGTTTAACACAGGACTCGGGGGTTGAATCATTCCAATGTCCTGTAACTTTAAGAGTTAGGCGCCTTCTCCGTTCAAAAGGTGTCAGTTTCCCGCGTCTTTTGTTCCAAAAGTCGATTTATCGGCTTTTGAATAGAATCCCAAAATCTTAATACGGCTTAAACATGTTAAAAGCTGAAAGCCGAATTTTTCTTGGGGTCGAACAGAAAGCCGCGGGAAACTGACGCCTTTTGATTGGAGAAGACGCCTCATGATCAATTGCATATTTTAAACAACTATTCTGAGAGGTTCACAGTAAGTCTGTTATGCAAGATGCACATATGCAACAGGGATGCTGATTGGCTACTATCAATTTGCAATTATTTGTAACTCTCTATGTTATAGGGCACAGATCTACAAGGGTAAATGGTTCAATTAGGTGGGAGCATAGCAGCATGTGTTTCATGGTCTGCTCTTCCCCACACTCACACACAGTTTGTCCATCCTAGTTGTGTCCCCACTTTTCCATAAGGATCTAATATGTCACACCTAATATGTTCTCTTTCCATGTTGTTTTTGCAGGTTGGGTAGCTTTGAGAAGGGAGATGACTACAAGAAGACATGGAAGGGGAATGACGATGGCAAGGTCAATTCTCATCAGCCAATGAGAGTAGAGGATGACCGTGATGGAACGGGAGCCAATAGCACCATGATTACAAGGTCAGTGTGAACAATTCTATCTGTACTACTGATATTTCATACTAGTGTTTGTGATAGAAACACCGCTGTTCTTTATACGCTGATTTCATACCACACTGGAAAATTTGGACGTCTGATAACTTGACGTGAACTGTTTGCTGCCACACTGTGGACAGTTTGGAAATGAATGGATTATCTGCTACACTGGATGCTTGGAAAATTTACTAATTTGCTACTACACTGTAATAATAATAGTTACATTTATATAGCGTTTAATACATATATCCACCTTGGTGTTTCTAAGCGCTCCACTGTATGTAAATATTACCTGATATGCTTGCACACTGTGGATAGTTTGAATATTACCTGATTTGCTTCCACACTGTGGATAGTTTGAATATTACCTGATTTGCTTGCACACTGTGGATAGTTTGAATATTACCTGATTTGCTTCCACACTGTGGATAGTTTTGATATTACCTGATTTGCTTCCACACTGTAGATAGTTTTGATATTACCTGATATGCTTGCACACTGTGGATAGTTTGAATATTACCTGATTTGCTTCCACACTGTGGATAGTTTGAATATTACCTGATTTGCTTGCACACTGTGGATAGTTTGAATATTACCTGAGTTGCTTCCACACTGTGGATAGTTTTGATATTACCCGATTTGCTGTCACACTGTGGATAGTTTTGATATTACCTGATATGCTTGCACACTGTGGATAGTTTGAATATTACCTGATATGCTTGCACACTGTGGATAGTTTGAATATTACCTGATTTGCTTCCACACTGTGGATAGTTTGAATATTACCTGATTTGCTTGCACACTGTGGATAGTTTGAATATTACCTGATTTGCTGTCACACTGTGGATAGTTTTGATATTACCTGATTAATAAACAACAACAAAAGAAAGAAACAAAGCAAAAACAAAAGAGAAGTTCTGCATACAAAACAGAGAACCAACATATGAATTTCCAGTTATCAGTTAGACCTGTATCTTTATAATAGAATATATTTGAATCAAATCATTCATTTAAAGAAACTTAAATAGTAGAGGATACGGCTACGTGATTTTTAGTAACTTGTATGAGATCTTGGCAGGTGTTAGCATGGGATATATGTCTCAGTTCAGTTCCGGTGAATGATCTCTTTGGTTCTAGATCAGGAAATACCAAAGGTTATATACTGTTCCACTTCTAGCATACATCGCAAGGGCTTGTTTCTGATAAAAGAATGTAATTCAAACTAGACAAGGAGCAGATTTTTTTCAAGATGAGCATTTGCCATGGATTCATTACAAGAGCTAATGAGAGTGACAATATTCTGTTTTGTAGCACAAATTTCATGATGATGTCAAATTTTTATCTACATCCAAAGTGCATCTAAAATTATCCAGTCATTACATTTCGAGTGTTGTGAAGAGTTTTATAAAGGAAATTGTTTTACATCATGATTGATTTTCAAAGCAAGTTTATGACATTTGCTATGGCAACAATTGCTCTGCTGTAAATTCCATTCGCTTATCAAATAACGAATTTCAAACCTGGACTTAAAACTATACCCTACCTTAATCTTAACATAAAACCTATTGATTGTAACCTTAACCGTACATTTAAGACGAGCAATTGTCAATTCCCCGTGTAAAGTACATAGCAACACTTAAATAAAATGCACTGTGGAATTTCATTGGAATGTGTGAATATTGTTTTAGATCCTTAATAATTAATTGTCATTATTATAGTTCATTCTTCTGATTATTATGAATATTTATATTATTCTAGCTACTACTGTCATAAGAGGTTTATTTTGCGTAGGTTTTATTTTCACGATTTTCGCAAGTATATCTTTGTGAAAATTTCTACTTCAACATAAGGCTATCTATAGTAATGAAAACATTCCAAAGATTACGAAATTATCCGCCTCGCAAATTTCCCAAGCTAGTCCAAAATCATACAAATATCTGTACACGAAAATATTGGCTTATACAGTATTATTAATTGCTTTAAGATTATCGTATCTTTGCTCATCACTGTTATCACAAGAGATTTCATTCTAACTCTGATCTGCAGAATAACAAACGATGCCCGAGAGGATGAGATGGATGAAAACCTGACCCAGGTGAGCGGCATTGTGGGTAATCTACGTCACATGGCCATTGACATGCAGAGCGAGATCGGAGCCCAGAACGCACAGGTGGAACGCATCACTAGCAAGGTAAGATACGCTCTCTATCTTCTCATCTCTAACATTCGTAATACTGCATCTTCAATATATTTTCTTATGATAACCAGAAGGTCATTGACTCATTCACATTAACACAGAGTTATGTCACTAAAACAGAATGCTGTATCCGCTGTTATTTTTGCACAATTAAGGTTTCATGCTGAGCGGACTCAAAACATATTTGCTGGTTCTTAAATTTGCGCTACACTATTCAATACCAAAGTTTCACCCATTCAAGAAATGCATTGAAAAGCACGTTTATATGTTCCCATGTTTTTTAATACATGCCTCCTGATTTCTGCGCGAAGTCCGCGAAAATCAATGTTCCACAGATATAATTGATAGTTTTTAAGCAAAAGTTTGCCTTTTGGCTTTGGGTCACTGCATGTAAGCGCAGTTTAATAAATAGCACATTTAGATTTGCAAAAGATGCGATACCTGTTTAAAAAAAAAAAAAAAAAAATCTGCTTTGTTTGTTTATTTGGAACATATAATATCCACCTTTATCACACCTCCTGTGGGTATGGAACATTATACACAGACCAATTTAGCAGCCTTAGCAAACAACGGCTTAGAATTCAAAACTAATGCAAGAATCCTATGTCTTGTGTTATTACAGTCTCATATTTCACATGGTGCATCCGCTTTGTAATTTACTATCACATGCAATGCTGCTATAAAAAAACTTACACTTTGTTTGCTTTAATTATTTGCAGATATCACTTTAAGAAAAGCTCATTTTTAAAAAAAAAAATTTTTTTTTTTGAGCCTCACAATTTTTTGTCTGAAAAAATAGAAAAAATGTTCTCGCACTGGGAATTATTCATTTTTGCAATATGTTTCATTCACATAATTCCATTTTGTAGTTTGTTCTTCTTGGCTTTGTCCAATATATGAAGATTTTCATTCTAAAAGTGACCAAATCCACTTTTGAAGAAAATTAAGTAATTGATATCTGACCATTTTCAGGTTTTGAGCGCAATTATAACTAATATGCATCATTCAGTGTATCACTTTTCCATTGAATCCTCTTTGAACTGTGGCAGAAAAATGTGTGTTTGTTCTCTGAAGTTAGAAAAGTTGGTTTAATCCCTTTTGAAATGGAACTCTTCATATAATCTGTTGGTAGCTGGAAGGGTGTTTACTCTGTATGAGCTAAATGTCTTTTTCGGTTCACGACAGACAAATGTTCAATCATTGTTTTATTCAGGTGAAAATTGTTTCATGATCAAGTAGTTTCACATGATACTTTCATTACATTGATGATATGTGTTTAGTCATGAAATCATGCATCTCCACTTTTATTTTTGGATTCTATCACATGTTTGCATTATTTGATTCATTTCTACTCCAGCAATATTTGATAAAGTATTCTAATGTTTCACTTATTGTGATATTGTCTGGAACATGAATATTTTCCTCTTGTGTTTATTAATAAATGCTTTTAACACAGAATATGCCATTGCAGAGTAGTTTTCCTTGCAGATGAATTACACCGTATCAAATATTTACAATCCCAAAATTGTTTTGTGTGAAGTTATGGCTAGTTAGAAAGGAAACCTTTTATAAATTGCAGCAGAAAAAGTGACCACCAAAGAGGAAAAAAAAATGATTTCTCACCACAAGAAAGTGTAGGTTAAAGAAGGAGAAATATATTTAAGCCTCTCTGAGTTTTGTACAATTCAATTGTGTATCTAGATAATACAAACTGAATTATTTTTCGGTTATTGGCCATCTTATTGGTCGATGATGCATTTTGTAATGCCTGGGAGTTGCACACTTGACACAGCACATTACTAGAGTTAATATATACATCACATTATATCTTGGATCAGTGCTTTCTTTAAAATATTCTATTTTAAATATAAAATAATTTTTATCTTTCATGTAACTACTGATCAGATTCAAATCATTCTTAATTACTTCATTATAATACAAGTACCTTCCAAAGTCTGTGAGACATTTACTTTGTGTTTTTTTTAGTTACTTTTGGTATGTTTTTGTTTGGGTATAGATCAACAAAGAAAGTTCCTCATAAATAACAAGTTTGAGTTGGTTTAACTTGGAATTTGCAATTGACCAATTGATGAATTTTATGACAGTGATGTTATTAATTCGGTTGGGATATTTTTTATTATCTATAAATATTGATATTTTCCTCCTCATTTCTTATTTCATATATTGATAGGGTGGAGTTGGTTTCCATATATATTGTTTTTTTCCTTTTTTGCCATTAATCAATTTTCATGAAACTTAAGTAATGATTTTCAAACCATCTTAAAACGAGCTATTATCAAATATAGTGGATGTTTATTTCAATTTAGTCAATATAATCATATTTTTCACCATATCGTTGCTTTCAATCTTATAAGAAAAAGAAATTATTTTGTGTAATGCTGCTATTATTAGATCTTTCCACCCACTCAGTTTTAAAAAAGACAAAACAAATAGACATTTTTTTTTATGTGTGCGTGCATGATGGATTTTCTGAAATCCCACACAACGACCTAGATGCATTGATGAAAAGTCCTTGAAAATATCATCTTTGTTTTCCCTTATGGATTATTCTGGTTGAAATTCTCTTCTTGTCTGCTTCAGAGAAATGGAATGAGAGAGCTCTACAAGGTTTTGAATATTCACACCCACATCTGCCTCTTTCACTCTTAAAGAATTCATCAGGCATGTTTGAAATGACATCATTATCTATTTCTCCTCCATTATGTCATGGTTAAGATGAATTCATTTTCATTGCCTTTGGGAAACTATTTTATACTTCTTGATTTATCTTTTTCATAATTCAGTAAGGTATCAATACTCTATTTGATCGTAGATTTTGGAAGGCAACTCCACCCTATTAATCTAGGGGTGCATGTGTTACATAACAGCATCTACTTTCGGATCTTAGCATCACTTATTACATTGTCAAGGGCTTTATTTCCTTTATCACGTTTACACCCTTTTTTGCATCATGGAATCATAGCTTTGATTAATGTTTTTTCGAAAGTACATTTTGACATTCATTAATTTTTTTTCTTCCCTTCATAATTTAACTCATTCATTCTTTTTCTTTCCATTTTTTTTTGTACCTCTATTTCTCCCACACCCTACGCTGCACACACACTCACACTCACACGCCATCCATGGTTTGCTTCTATTATGTTATCCTTCATTGTTTGATCCTTCCTTGACCCATCAACATCATCTTTCCATCCTATTTTTTATCGATGTCGAATTACCAGGGTGACTCTAACGTGGAACGCTTGGCTGCAGCTAACAGCCGTGCTAGCAAGCTTCTCAAATAGAGCCCTACACGGATTGTAATGTGTGGGAACAGCATGCACACATCACCCTAAAAGATGAATCTACAACGATTAGCTGATGACCATCACTTTTAGTAGTTTTTACCTTATGTTTTTACGTTACTTATTAGTTCATCAAATGCTATCTATCAGAAAGAGTAATATTAATAATATTTTACCAATTCAGAAGTAATGAAATTATTTTTAGGGGTATATTAATGTGCTTTTTACATATCTTTCGGATTAGTTTAACACACTGAAATAAGCACTCATTAGTGCACAGCATTTAGATAGTAAAATGCAATGAAAGTGATTGTTCTTACAACAAATAAGACATAGAAATTAAATTTAGTAGCTTCTGTAAAAGGCATTACCGTAAGACCAGAAATATTTCTTAATCTTCTAGCTTGGGAATTTCTATATGCTTTCTACCAAGATAAAGATATCTTATATCGGTAAAAGGGGCTATTACATCAATTCTTTTAATGGGCAAGAGGCAATTTATAAGGCAATTCTGTTTATTTGTATGCAGTCTTTAAACTTCAGTACAAAATTATGTAGTTAATGTCCTCACATAGATTTGCTATTATTAGGTACCATGAAGCTAACAAAAAGGGGAGATGGCAATTATCAAATAAATATCACTTTTAGACCAGATGAGGCAAGTTAGTAGGGTCTAATGGTAATTCATGGTGTATTTTGGTCCATAATTACTGGTTTAAAAGATTTGGTATGAAGTCAATTTTAGTCAAAACTACACAAAATATAGATACTTACTATCCTAAACATTCCAAATGATCAATCAAATCATCCATAAAAGAACCCTTTATGATTCTATTTATAAGCAGTATATTTTTGTCAGTTGTGTCCGTTTCCCAAACGTACTTACTATCCCTGTTATAACCATACTTTTAAATAGTAACGGTCTTTTCTGCATGCTAACAATAATCCGTAACCCAAAGTGAAATCCCTCATATCATAAACTCTAAATATAATATAGGCCAATGTACTTGTGATTCATGTATCATTTAGGACATAGTCCATGTGTGTACTATTAGTAAATACAGTGTATGTCATAGATGGCTTAAACTCCTACAAGTTTATTACAAATCTGTCCCTCTTTGGTTCTAAACTCTATGCAATTTATACGTCTTAATGTTCAATGGATGTCTAGATAAAAGTGATGGTATCCTTTAAATCGCTCCTCCTTCAAGTCTTCTTATGGTCATCTCAATTCAATATTTATCTGAAAATATCAAAATATATCTGGTTTTGAGACTAAGTTGTTATGTTTTTTATGAAATTGTGATTTAAGTGTGGTCCGATGAACCCTGAAAATTGTTAGTTTTTGGATATTCATCATTTTATTTATGATACTAAACAGTATTGTTCATATTTAATCCTTTAAATATTAATACTTGGATGGATCCTGCTGTATTAAAAAAAAGGAAGAAGTTGAAAGCACTGATCATAGTTTGATAATTAAATAGTATCTTCAACAAAACAATGACCTTACCCTCATACCTATGACATAATAAATTTGTCCTGTTATAGGTAAAAGAAATGTTACCGCACATGTACCAAATCAATTCATACTAATTATCCTCGTATTAAATCCCTTTCTTTGTGGTTGTTCAAAGAATCGTCTTATTGCCAAATGAAATATATACGTAGATGTATCCAGTGGATAGCATTTATTATATCATCCATCTATTTTGGTATACAATTAGTCTGTATAGAGGCAAAATTGTTATTTATTCACTTGCAACAATATACCACATTTTGCATACATCAATGGTAAGTCATATAACACTAATAATACTAACTAGTACATGGTTATAAAATTAGATTCTTATCTCTGTAAATGTTACAACAAAATGTATTTGCATGGTCCTTTGAAGATTTTTGGAAGCAGGAATTACCATTAATTACCCCCCAATAACTCATGTATATACTTTTTCATTTTGTTGTTATTGGTGATCAAAATAGTATTGAAGCCTATCTACTACTAAATGACATTTCTCAGCCCTATAAATAATCATGCTTCCTTCTTATTCATTAAGCATATAAGCTCTTCCTCCTCTTCCCGACACCCACATGCATCAATCCATTTCATGTAGGGATTTATGTCTATATCATAGACGTTATATATCACTCCTTCTCTTCATTTATTCATACCAATTTAGAGTAACCTAATTCAGCCTCTATGCCCGTCCTGTACCTGCCTATATCAAATTTCTCACCCTCTGTTACATACCCCCTGGCTCCAGTGACACACTCGATCTCAACATCGTTACACCATTTTCCTATGTTCCATAAGAAATTTAGAAATCCTGCCCCTCGATTTTCTTTTCTACAAATTGCTCCGTTAATCATAGTTTCCTTATCATTTGTCTATATTCATACTCGTACGGTATTTGTTTTTGTAGAATATTCAATAATATTGGCCTTAATTTTTAAAAAAATAGAAAGAAGGCTGACATGAACCTAATTTTCCAAGAGCAAAGTAAATGTAGGAAATGAAACATCTACCCAGATACATCCGCAGTGAGAGGAGGGGAAAATTTGGAAAAGGAATTATGATAAAAAGTTATGATAGTATAAGATGGTTTAATTAGGTTTAGGCTTTATTTCTATGCAAATATCAGCAGTTAATGAGACAGACAGGACAGGATTTTTCATAGGAAGGAGGGTTCAGGGTTGGTGGGGGGATTTTTTTTTCCACCAAAGAACAAAACAAGGGTAGAATATCATCAGCTTAGAAAGTATTCTTATATGTTTGCTTTATAATATGAATTTCGGGATTGTTACTTTAAATTGAGGCAGAAACATGACTATCATGCACTAGGTATATAATTATTCAAACATGTGTGTGATTTGTGTAAAAGAATATCTCTGAAAGAATAATTGGAATGGATATTTTAGAACTGTGTGACAGTCTTGCTTGTGCAGGAAGTAGATTTACCCATTTTTGCTTCATAATGGTGGTCATTTTATAGTTAACCCACTTAACCTATACATGTAGAAAGAGGAGCAAGTGTCTGTATCGACCTGCAAAAGGATTTAGGTTCCGTTTTTATAGCAAATGAGCGTCTCACTGTCACAGATCAAAAAGAGAAGATACATTGTAGCCCCCCCCCATTTATTTTGAGCACTGCTCTGGTTCTGAATACATGTACCCTCCTGAAATGTGTCACTGTGTTCTGTCATGCTAGCCAGGATTCACATATATACACTGTATATCGTAGCTCCCCACCTGACAGATGTCTGTTTATAAATACTGCCCTCTCCCTTCCACTCTCCGTGCATCTATCCCCTCCGCATCGCTATCGCACACCTAATATCTGTGCTTTCATCCTCTTCAACATGCTCTTGTATTCAATCATGCTGATCGTGATTCCTGCACTGAAAAACAAAAAGACATTATCTCATGTTATTTTAAATAGCACTAGTGCCCTCCTAGTTCTCAATAGATGAGGCATATTCTCTCATGAGCATGCAAATATTCTCTCATGAGCATGCTACCTTGTGCTACTGACCTGCATGTAATATCCTACAGACATTCGTACATGCATGCATGGATAACTATGCACCTACATGTTTAGCCGTCCCCTGTCTCTGTATTTAATACTTATAAGTTGAGATGCGAGGCATCACTGTTTTAATTTGTTTCGCCCAGTCGGTCCCTGACACTATTTGGTCTAAATATGCATTGAATAACCTGATATTGCCCTGGGGTATTATCGGAACTTTTTGCATTATAATGAGCATATAGTCTCAAACCAGTGTAACTGAAAAGGCAAGAGGTTTACATGCACAGATTTCTGTATTAATGCTCCTCATTTTGCAACTTTCATCCTCTTTCTTCATTCATTATCAACTCAAACTCTGATACCTTTTTTTTTTCTCTTTATCTGTTGAATGTTTTTATGATTTTCAATGCATGCTAAGGTCATATGTTTCTATACTGAACATAATACTAACTGTCAGATGAAGGATATGTAAAATGCAGTTCTCATAATGAGCCAAAATGCTTAATTCATGTGCATTTCAGTTCAATTATGCTGCCATGTGTGATATTATGTATGTAATTAACAAATATTTAAACTAACCTCTTTCCTTCTTTCACGAGACCAATGCGCAGTGTTGATGTTGAAATTTTGTGTCCTATCCATTTATAAAATGTCTGTTTGCCTCCTAACTGATACTCATTTAACATGCGATATTTACTCATTTGTTAACCCCATATGTTGCTAAATTACTTGTCATGTATTACCGACTGAGATGTAATCGTCATCCTACCAAATAATGTCATGTTCTGTCTTTTTCCCCTTCTCTCCTCCTCCTCCTATCCCTACCTCACTCTCTCACATATAACCCCACCTCACCCACCTCAATCCATCCATCACACTAATCATGATGGCTGCTCACACACCCCATCCCCACATTCATCTTCTTCACCTTTGACCTGTCATGTGACTGTCATGTGACTTCTTTCCCAACTCGTCTGCAGGCACGCCTAAATGACACCCGTATTGATATTGCCAACAAGCGTGCTACGACAATTCTCCAGAAGAATTGAAAACGATCGTCCCCCCCTAAATGCACCCATGTCTTGTAACATGGTCGATCATCCCGCTCCCTTTTCCCATACTAAGTCATGACCAGTAAAGCCAAACCATGACACTTCTAACTCATGATCAGTCATTTCACAGTGGCCATTCATTATCAATTCATTTTGAGAACTTATCGATTCCACCTAGAAGATTATTCTGGTAAATTGGCAATATGATAAGAGACATCCTTCCGAGATCCCGAAATTTATTATACACAGTTTTTTAACGAAATGTGAGTCCGGAATGTCCTGACCCTTCAACTGTATTTGTTTATTATTTTGATTTATGTTGATTACAATGTGCAATATTAAAAATGTATATTGGGTTGTGTATCATAAAAACAAAAATCAATGTATATTTCCACTAATTATGTAATGTTTTGTTTACATCACAGTGTAGCAATATTACTGTTGTGTACTTACATATGTTACAATAAACTCATATTCACAATAAAAATACATTAAAGCTATGAAAGTTAAATACTAACAGATGATAAACAACATAGAGAAACTTTTTTTTTTTTTTTTTTTTTTTTTTTTTAAATCTCAAAGCAGGGTATTACAATGGCAATATATAAAGTGGTTGTGGTTAGTTTTTTATTGATTTTATTATATTTCATTCTTTAATTTAAAAAAAAAAATTTGTTAGGTTTTAGAATCCGAAAAAAATGAAAGGCTCAACCACTTTATTTGTTGTACTATGAGTTGTTCTTAAATTGCATATTCCCATTTTGCTTGTGTGGCTGAAAAACAATACTTGAACAAAGTGTCAAATGAAAATAGCATTTTAGAATAAGTTCAGGCTATCATCATGTTTTAGAAACTCTATCATAGAAGTTGACTTTTTCTCAGAGTTTTAGATGAATGCGCCATAAGGCCTGTGTAGTGAGCTGTTCATTGGCTCTGCTAGAAAACATACATGTATATAATATTCCTGAGTCATCTGTTGATGTATAGATATATTGTGTGTCTCCTATATAATAAACATATATATGCACATATATTTACTGTGTGTTTGCTTTATATCATAGTGCTGAAAGATATATATATATATACATATATAGATATACTTCTGTTGGTAGGAATTTCCTGAAGTAGAGTTTCGTCTCTATTGTTGTAAAGAATCTGAAAATTTTCCTCATTAATATTGAGTTAAAAAATATCAACCTAAGTAGTGGAATTTGATAGAAAAAAATTTGAATCAAATCCTTTTAGTGATTCATTGTACAAATTTTTTAAGACAAACAAAAGAAGAAAAAGAATTATAGATATTACTGGTTTGATATTTCTTACAGTTGGACTGTTGTGTAGCTGGTCAATTTTTTCCCCTCAAAATTCATTTAACAGATTGCATTCATAAGCCATTTAAGTTCAAAAGATTTTTAAAGTACTTATAGGCGGTGAAGACTTACAATATGCATATGTATTTTGAAGTAATGTCAGCATTAAAATGGATGTAAAACATTCCAGTAATATTAGCCAAATTCTTGCATCTTATTCTTGTCTGCTGGCTTATAGAGGGTCTAGATCTTCAGGATGTATATATGAAATGATCCCTTTTTAGTATTTTTGAGTAGGAAAGAATTTTGTTTTTATGTTTAATGCGGTGCAATGACATCAATTTGTACATAAATTAAATAAACTGAATTTCTTTCACAATATCCGTAGTGTAAAATAATGTGTAGGAATCGTAATTTTATATTTGCTTTGCCATTTTATTTCTATGTGCATCCTACATGTATCAACTAACGTATGTAACAATATACTTAATGAGTAGTACTCAATATTGTTTAAGGTATACAAATGTTGTAGCATATTTTCATTGTACTTCTTCCCTATATACTGTTTAGCATTTGTTTGTACTTTGCTAAATGTTGAAGGAAACAAGATAAAATGCAAAGAATTCTAAACAACGTAAAAGCAATTCAAAATAAAAGGTTTATGATACCGAATATTTGCTGTCTTAAGTTCACTTTCTGTATAAATTGTATAAATGATAAATAGTGGAGAGTGATTTTTGTATCTTTTAGGTTTCAAGGGGCCCCTCTATTTGTAGACTAGACCCCTCCCCCTAACATCCAAACCTTTTGGTTTACAGAAAGGTTGGGTACCAGAGCAACACAAAGGTATGCTAAATTTTAGTGCACCGATGAGCTAATCGAAATTACACACATCTATTGTCTCGGTGCACTGAATTAATGCTATTTGGCCAAAAAAAAAAAATTGTTTGGTTGTCCAATGAATGCCCTTTTTTCAAAAATCGGTCGGTCGGTCGGGTTTTTTTTTTTTTTTTTTTTTTTTTTTTTTTTTTCCTCCCATTGAAAAACAAGAAAAAACAAAGAACGAATGACTTCCATTTTGAGATCACTTTTAACGTTTTAATTGAGTTATGTAAAATGGGACTGCATGGAAGAAATAACACATGTTATATACTGTTTAATGAAAAATATATACAAATAAATAAGCTGTGTGTATTTTCGGCGTTTGGGTGAAAAAAAAAAAAAAAAAAAAAAAAAAAAGAGAGTTGGTCGGGTCGGCGTTTTCAGAGGGTCGGTTCCGGCTCGAGGACAACCAAACAATTTTTTTTTTTTTGGCCTTATGTGCAATACCCATAGAGCAAGCATGCGAAAGTCATTTTTCGTTGATGTATAGAAAAATGGTCATATCTCAATATCTACAGCACCAAATGGGATGAAAAAATTGCAGAAGAAAGCCTGATTTTCGACTTTATGAAAATATCAAACACTTTTAATTAATGTGATTAATTTTCATACTTTAAAAAAAAAATTTCCAACTGTACCATTTTATTTGACACAGACTGTATAGCTGAGACTTCTATAAAGTATAACCTCATCTACACAAGCCAATTTTATAAAATATAGTTTTGTTTAATTTGTTGTGAAGCAGCTAAGCTTGCCATAAAATGAATTGGTATGAAATACAAATCACTCAAAATAAATGTATATTCCGGAAATGGGTATATACATGTACAGTTAACATACATGGAAGTTAACTTTTTATGTGCATGTGAGGTTAATCTTATTGTCTCATGAAAGTTAGAAATTAGATTGGATCTAGACTGAACTTCCCAAAAAAAGGTTAGAGACTGATATGATGTGAAGGAGAGAGCAAGCTTAAGATGAATTGGCATATACCCTCTCAATACCTCAGTTGTAGTTTTGCATCTTACGAATGAAATGAAAACATATTAAATACTCTGTCACCGTTTTCACTGTAGTGCTCTCTCCCATGAAAATTAGAGTGATAAAAGGTCAGAATAGTGTAAGAAGATTAATTAAGAAGAGTAATTTTTGAGCATCACCAAAAAATTCATAGAAATTGCTCAATTCAATAATCTATGTTTTGACAAAGAGTGTATGGTACTAAGAGGATATAGGACTGAGCCTTGCATTATTAGTATGAGAGAATATTATAGAAAAGTCATTTGTAGGATCTGGGGAAATAGGCCTTGTACTCCAAAAGTGTTTTTATTGATTTTTTTTTTTATGTTAAATTTGAATCAATACAATAGGGTCTAGTCCAATAGGTGAGTAAATGAGATTTTCCTAAAAAATAACTGGATCCACAGATATCTTTAAATGGGATGAGGCTAAATTTCCGCCTTTTGTCGAAAGAAGTGTTTAGTCCTCTCCTAAGCTTACAAAAGGAAGCGATTTCATCACTCCATGGATTCTTCAGCAAGACGGATAAGTGAACACGACCTTTACAAAATTATCAATGTTTGATGTCGTAGAGTAGAAAGCTACTGTTATTTTACCTCTGCCATTGAACTTGTATGTACCTCTATCTATTCTTTTCTATCAAGTGTGCTTTTATATGATATCTTGTATTATTTTTAGAGTTATTGTCTAATTCTGTCAGTTGTATGGTATTGTATATTTTCTAAGAATTTGAATGAATAATATGTTTTGAACAAATCTGATTGATTACAAAATTGTTTTTAACATTTAAACAATTTAAACATCTTTTATTAATTATACTTTTTTAATTTTTTTTTTATATTTATCTCCCATATGGTTTGTGCTTGAAATGCAGTTAAAAAATTTAAACGGGTCATAAAAAGTGACGAGCACTCTATTCCATATTGATGTGTTGGTTTGAAAAAATATAGGCCTATCATTAGTCTTTGTCATGGTTTGAGCCTCTTTCAAAATAACAGCTTGTTTGTATAACTTGATCGTATTTGAACCAATCAAAGTGGGGAAAAAAACTACACGATGTACCGTAGTTCAATATAGTCGTGATCAATCATTTTGTCAGTGGAAGACTAAATTGCCCCATGGTATATAGTATGAGTTGTTTTTACTGACACTTTGACCTTTTTTTGACAAATAAAACCTGAAGAGTCTCAATTTCTGATGAGTACTTTTTAGAAGAGTCTTAATCTTGAAATTATGACATTCATTCATTCATTCATTCATTCAAGTATTCACTCATATTCGCTTCATCTGCCCCAAGCATGAATGTTTATGTTTTTATATGAGTTATGAAATGTTCATGTTGTCATTTTAATGCCAAAACATGATCTGTCTGTGATATACCATTGTCATTTTTGTGTATTGATCACGATTTTAGATCATCGTTAGATTCTGTTTAGCTCCTGGGTTATATTTTTGTGAGTTTAGACTTGTCTTTTTGTCTGTTCATGCCACACTGCACTTCACGAGCTCTGGAATGAACTACAAATCAACAGCCACACAAACAGACAGACAGACATTGTGTGCATGATTAGAAGCATGTTCACTATTCCTTCACTATATCTAAGCTATATCTATTTTGATGATTTTATTTCTGTTCCAGCAATCTCATGGAATGTGCTTCACAATGAACTATTCTTAAATAATTATATTAGATCATGAAACCAGCCATGCTTAAAACCCCACCAGGAGGCAGTTTCAACAAGTTGTTTTTAAAGTTACGAATGACTTTACGAACAACTGGAACATGTTCTTGGATGCTATACCAATCACATGCATAATCAATTAGTACAAGAACTGATCACCAGTCATTTGTAAAGTCTTCCATAACTTAAGACCAACTTGGCAAAAAAAACGAGTTCTGTCTAGGAACGTGAGAAAATCTGTCCCTCTCAGAATATGACATGTTACTTAGTATTCTCTTACACACGTGCTCTTAGAGCACTTGTTTTCAAGTGGATTTAGCGCCTTACAACTTCCATATATTATTATTATTATTATTATTATTATATACAGAAAGCTAGAAGGGCATTATTTCATAAGCCTATCCTTAACACCCCTTTGGTTCTCAATATCATCCTTGTCTTTCTTGTTCATGTTGCATATTCTGTAGAATGACATTTAGTATTGTTCTTTCTTTCCACTTCTATCTACAAGCAAGTCCAGAAGATTACCAGTAATGTCCCATAACTAACTAGTTTTATTAGAATATTGAAAAGTAATGAGCTTTGACCACACATCAAGTAAAATGATAATCCCAAAATTAATTTCTGTTAGATATTTTATTTAAAGTCTGGTTATCGTTGATTATACATATATTGATAATTATCTTGAACTTGTTTTGTTTTTAATTTAGGAAATTTTCACTTGTTAATATGAAATCAGCAATTTATCTGGAAAAATTATATCATTAGAAATCGAGATGGCAATTTTGATCAGAAATAAAACATTTTAAAGAATAGAAGCTATCAAGATATTTATCAATCTGTGTGTACCATTTATATAAAGTTGTAAATATTCTTTTCCCCAAAATTTTGTTTGTTCAAATACTTTCTATGCATATAATAGTACTTTTCAAGAGTATAGCTTATTTCTTCAAATATGCATTACTGTGTAAGTGGTTATTTTTGCAGTGACTTTATTTTCGCGAATTTCACGAAGTCGCGGTCATCGCGAAAATTTCCACTTCATAACAAGGCTCTTTATAGTAATGAAGTCATCACCAAAATCGCGAAATTTTGCCCGTGAACTTCCCCAACTAGTCCAAAATCGTGAAAATATCTGGACGCAAAGATATTGGCTTATAGTAGTATACTGATAATATTCTTTGCCTTTACTATCTTTCCACAATGAATTCATTGTTTGTTTGTTTATTTAATTGTTGCATATCTGTGTTTTGTTTCTTCTTGTTATATTTCTTTCATGCTGTCCATTTACACTTTCGTTTGTGATGTCTAGAAGTTGTATAATTGTTGTATCATGAAAATAGAATTGAATTAATTATGAAATAACTTCAGAGTGCACAGATTATTGTGATGATAACAAATCAGTTCGTCTTCATTTATGCTTGTTTGCGTCCATTTTCTTAAACATTGTTATCCCTATTATTTCATTATCGAAAGAATTTTTGTAATTTTTACAGCATTTACAAGCTTTCAGTCGTACAATATTCCCATTTTAATGCAAAACAGGATTATTTACTTACACATCAATAATTCATTAAGATAGTAATCTTCCTCTTCTTTTCCTTCTCTTTCATATTTGCACTCTCTGTCCAGGCGGAATCAAATGAACAGAGGATAAATAGCGCAGACAAGAGAGCGAAGAACATCCTGAGAAAGCAGTAAGAGGTCACCTGATAAATCACATGACTGATCATTGGGAGTGTCACCTGACTTGCCTGGCCTGTCTTGAATGCATGCATGGCAGCTATCTTGCATGGGCTTGATAGGGGTGGACAAATGCAGCAGCAATATCTCTTTTGCAAATAGAAATTAAAGTGAATAAATAAGCCTTCATGATGCAAACAGTATCCAAAACACTCGTGGAATTTGTGTTTTAAGAAAGAAGTAATATTTTGGAGGAATTTCATTTCTATTGGTTAGATGAAATGGTGTTTGTTTTTAAGATACTTGCCAGTGTCAAATCTGAAAGTTGTTTGTGTTGCTCTGCCAAATTAAGGGGCTGTCCCACTAGAGGCGATTGTTGTTGCGACAACTGGCGATCTTGCTGTTGTGAGTGTGGTAGCAAGTTGTTGCTGTAGCCTAGCTTAGATAGAGTTGTATGTATGTTTATAATCGCCTTTTTAAAGACGAACTCCTTATAATTATGAAATTATCAGGTTGTCGCCACAACGATCGCCGCCTGTGGGACAGCCCTTAACTTTTTTGATTCTCTTTCTCTTCTCTCCCTCTTTCTTTTTTGGTCTTTGTTTCTCTGTGACCTGGAACAACCCTTAAGGTGGTATCTCATGTCTCAGGGAAGTCTCCGAGACTCTTAGAATTGGAGACGTCTCTGAGACTGTAAAAAAATCTCATAGATATGAACATGTTTGATTTACCCCATGACTCATTTGACGTCGCGGAGACACATGAGACGTCACACAGACTCAGGAGACATCTCTAAGATGTCTCTGAGATGTCTCCACGACTAGTCTCAAATTTGTCTCATGGCAAGTGATATACCACCATCATTGGTCACCTTGTTATGAGGGCCAGGGATTTGTATTCAATACACAGTTAATTACCAGCATCAATTCTTTAGACCATGCTATTCTCTTGTAGAAAGCAATAGAAGTCCGTTATTTGAAATATCTGGCAAGTTGTTCATACACAAAGGTCTCTTTCTTTCTCTTCAAGGATGTGTTCATGGTCGATTTTCAAATTTAATCGGCAATATGAATGACGGTGCAATATACAATTACGAAACACAGTTATAAAAAGAAACAAAGTGTGCACTCATGGTCCCCCATTCGCGGTCGTAAAAGTAAATGTCTCTCCGATCTTCATTCTGAGGAATATTAGAATCCCGAAAAGGTGCGTTTTGGAAAATAATCAGCTTCAATTTTTCGACCTTCACGACCTTCAGCATTGCAAATGTAAGCTGCCATATCTGAGCTGAAGTTAGTTTATGAAAGCGGGACATCTGAAGACAATCCAATTGTACTCGGCTTTAAATTTTTGACCATGAACGGTGCACCGCTGATAATGTTTGTGTTCTGTGTTTTGTAATTTCGTTTTGTATCATGATTCATGTTGCTGTTTAAATTTGAAAATCAACCATGAACACACCTCCAGTTGATTTGTTGATTTTTTGAAGTGATATCTTTGTGATTCAGTTTATTGATTGATCCAAATTAGTTGATTGTAATTTGTATAACATTTCTTGAATTGAATAATCTTGATTTGATTTAAGAATTTATGTAGCTTATAATACTTATCCTGTATAGTATATTTATATTTGTGGTATATTTAGTATGTTTTACATATGTGCTATTTTGTCCTTGAAAATTGAATTATTTGATCCTATCTAAGATGGAAAGGAACCCGGTAATTTCAATCTCACAAATTGCTGTACTTTGCATATTTTCCTTGCATTGAAACACCATATTGTTTGATCAGATTTGTCTAAAGATTCTATCTTTTGCTTCATGGCCAGTTGTTTTCAATGCCACTTTATACTGTAGAATATTAAATAATGTATGGCATAAATTCTTTTCTTTTTTTTTTCATCTCATTCAAAAAAATATATATATATGATAAGAACAACTTAGAAAGTGGCTTACCAAGTACACGTAGTGCCCTCGATCATCTGTTCGTACAGCAGGATTATTAAATGGATATATATTTTCTTCCAGTGACTTTAGGAGGGGATTAGTATATCAGGTATGTAATCTTGGAATGAGGTCCACACATAGCCGATCTTCAGCTCTCTTTTAAGATTGTCATGAATGTCCAGGGGGTAGTCATTTTTTCATATGAAATGAGTAATTGTTTGAAGGCCCCTCAAAAAAGTAATACTCAAAAGTAGTCCTCACCAACATAATCTCCTACTATATATTTTCATATTTCTCAGATATTTTCTATTGAAATCATTAGACAGATATTGTTTCATACGCAGATAGCCAGAAGTGTGTTGGTTCAATGCAAAATCATATAAGTCATCATCCTTGTAACTATTAACACAAACACTATTGTATTCTAAATTGGTCAAATTGTGTAGGAATTGTTGTCATATATGTTTGTACCTGAATTCAAATCTATAGTCTAGGGGAGCATTTCATGAAACAAATATGCACTGACAACTGTTATAAGCTAGTGAGATGCTTGCATCTGATTGGCTGAGAGCAAATTTGTCAGGAAAAACGTCCGACAAGTCCTTTCATGAAACGCCCCCTGAGAGCCCATGGCGAGTATTAAGTGTGTGATATTGTTTTCTTTATTTCCGTCTTTTCCTTGCAACTGTAAACCTTTCACATTATTATAGGAATTAACATACGATTGTAATAAAAAGTCATGTTCTCTTTAATCTTGGTGTCATGCAAAAAGTAAAGGACAATTCCGCTTATCAAACTAGTTGATATCTCAGTCACAAAGTGAAAATAAATAACTTATAATTTCCTATAGAAGAGAGGATTTAGCCTGTTTTTAGTTTGTATGTGCGACTATGGTATCAATTTTTTTTTTTTCTTGTAAGGAATTTAAACTTAATCCATTTGAAGCAAGGGGTTTTTGTACGGAAGTTTTTCATCAGGTACCATTATAAGTGATGAATAATTAAGAGTTGGGTATGTCTGCACAGTTGATGGTTTTTGTTTTTAAAGTCCACCTTAATAAATATTTAGCTTGCTTCTAATGAAATATACCAAAGTCATTTCACTTCTTTAATTCCAGTCATATGAAAGGAAGAGTTTGGATGTTAAATGTTTTAGTTACACCTTTTGAGATTCAAATATTTCAATGAGCTTGACATCAAAGAACGTATTTTCTTTATCAGGTCATGGACTTCCAAGTTTTTAACAGATTAAGTCCCTCAAAAAACGTTGGGTTTTGCTTACAAACATATGATAAATAATTAATGAAGAATGTGATGAAAGATGAAAGTTGCATTCATTTTGATTTTATTCTTCGTACAGGTACCTAGTTTTGTCAACAAAGAAACATGCAACCGATGTCTCAAGTATAGAATCCTAATTTTCTTCTCAGTAGCCTTTCTTTCGGCTTTTGCTAATTTCTTCTCTATAATTAGAGTTCTATTTTGATTTGTTTAAAGAATATGTACATGAATGTATCAGAAGTTTGTATCACTACCAAAAATTGAGGTTTACTGAAACCTCAAGAGTTTAACTGCACTCCTGCCTTAAGAGAAATGATTTATTTGAGATTGTAGAAGTATTAACAATATGTATTAGGACAAAAAATATTTGATTGTGATGATTATCTGAGTTAGAGACTACAAAAATTACAAGTTACAAACATGTAAGATTCAAATGAATTTGATGTAGCTATCATTTGTGGTGATTGATGTTGTGAGAATACTTAAGATTTTCTCTCTCTTTTTTTTTTTTTTTTTTGTGAACCTTTAATTGACAATTGTTTAAATATGCAAATTTATCATTCCATTTTTTTTTTAATTGAAATAACCATTTTAGATACATGTAGAAGATATTGTGTTTTCTTTTCTCCATTTGAGATCTTAATGGGGAGTGCCAAGGTTTGGTTACCTAAATTTTTATGATTTTACTGTTTTTGGTTTTTGGACAAGAGAATGGTACAAAAGGGGAAATTTTTGGTACAATGTGTCAAAGTCAAGGGTGATTGAAGGCAACTGCATTACTTGAAAATTCTTTTGATTTACTAATTAGCGTTTTGATCTATTCAAAATGTCTTGTAAATATCAAGAACCTTTTGTATGGTTTTGTAGTTTTATTATTTTTCATATTTATTGTTTTACTCTATTCATCTCATTTCTCCTTTTATATTCTTAGTTATCTAGTTTTCCAGTCAAATTATTGAACAAAAAATGAAATATTTGATTATTAGAGCCATCACATCATATAACATAAAAGAATAACAAATTTATTTAGATTAAATTTGAAGAGAGGTGAATGAGATTAATTATTTGTTGCAACTTTTCAAAATATTAACCCATATTTCATTTATGTCATATATATGGTGTCATCTTATTTAAAGATGGGCCTTTAGATACACTAAAACAACTTTATTGTTCTTGTAAAGATGTGCATTGGTGACATCATTTGTATAGAAATATATAAATAAAATATATATTTGTGCATTTTGTGAATATATGTGTGTATTATAATATGAACATGCGATCAATAATTCTGCATTCCCTATAAATGTGTTATGAAATTTATTTCTTGAAAATAAAGCTAATTAAGCTTAAAAGCTTGTACTTAAGCCTTTATAAGCATTCATTCATGTGTTGTGATTATTGAAGTGACAGAGAACAGAGAGAAAATATTAATTGATAAGCATCCACCCCCCTCCCTGCAAAAAAAAATTAAAATAAAATAAAAAAAATTGTCTTATGCATATTTAGGGGGTTAAATTGCCATTAGGTATAAACTCACTTTGACTAAATGTCCATTTGCTCTCCACCCACATGGTCTAATTCTATTTCTTCTTCAACCAATTTGTCTAATAAATTTTAGTCTAAGGGCCACTTTGCCTATTTACAATTTCGTCTAATTCCCACTTCATCTAAGAGTGTGTTCAATGTCCAATTTCAAATTTATACGCCAACATGAATCATGATACAAAACGCAATTACAAAACGCTGATATAAAGAAAAACAAAGAGGTGTTCATTGTCCCCCATCCCCGGTCGTAAAAATAAACGTGTTTCAAATCTCAATTTAAATTTATACGCCGAAAATTTAAACGCCGAAAAAGATGCGTTTACAAACACAATCAGCTTCAATTTTACGACCTTGAGCATCGCGATTGCAACGAAATGCGACATTGAACAGGATTGAGTTTTCAAACGTGTTTAAATGTGCTCTGGCAATGGAAGCTTCCGGTGCAATTGAAAAAGGAGAAGATATTTGTTTTTTGAGAGTGGGGAATTTAAAGACGATCGACGTATAAACACGTTTAAATTTTGGACACTGAACGGTGCACCGTTGATCGCGTTTGTGTTTGAGTTTTGTGATTGCGTTTTGTATCATGATTCATGTTGGCGTATAAATTTGAAACTGAATGTCCACTTTCACCACTAGGTCAACTTCCTAACAAACTGGTAATAGACCAAATATTCATTTGGGCATTAGACGAAAATGCAATAAGCCATTTGGTTATTAAACGAAATGGCAGTTTGACCAAGTTGTCATCAGACTAAGTGAGAATTAGACCAATTGCAAACTAGACCAAATTGTTAGTAGATCAAATGGGTTTAGCCCATGCAATATTAGACAAACTGAGAATTAGACCAACTGCTGTTAGACCAAGTGGATATAAACCTTTAAGGGGAAAGATATGTGTTTTCCCCCTTTCAGCAATCTAATGGAGATCTTGTTAAAGGGGATATTTTCAAAAAGTTTGATGGTTAAAGTGGAAAATCAGGGGTTGATGTTAGTAACGGTTGTTGCGGTGATTTACTTCAAAAGAATGATATATTTGCCTACTTTGCTATTCGTCCTCGAATCGCTTGCCAACCGAATATTATAACCCCGAGAAAA
>CALNVZ010000174.1:27147572-27162014 GCA_940671915.1 Paracentrotus lividus | reverse complement strand
ATTTATTCATTTACTAGCCTATTCGAGCCACATTGAAGAGACGGGTATGGATGAGGCTGAGATGGAGAGGAGACGGACATATTGCGTCCGGGTATCTCGTGTGAGTAAGAGAGACCTAGTGGAAGTCCGTCCAGTCAACTGCGAACCAGGGTTCGAATTCTGCTTCACTTCAACGACGTGCTGCTGTGAACAAATCCCAGAACCAAAGAACGTGTAAGTTTGGAAAAAGTCAAGTGATCAAACACCATGTGCATAAACAAGTCATTGTTTTTAACAGGATTTTACTAAGTGGCGTATCCAGGGGGCGCAACAGGCTTGCTCTCTTTGATGAAAAGTATTTATTGACGGTATATTTTAAAATCAGAACAAAAAATTCAGCGGCGCCCCCTCGCCTATTTTCCCAGTCTTGAGGCGGCGCCCCCCCCGCCCCCACATTTTTTTTTAAATCTCTCGCTCTGCACTGGTGCTAATATATTTACTTTGTCTCAAATTTCTTTCACTCTACACATCATCTTTTTGATTCCCCCTCCCCTCCGAAAAATCACACACACACACAACACAACAAAAAGATAGATAGAAATAAAACAACCACAATCGTTATAAACTCGTATTATTATGAGCAATAATGTAATAAATATGTTATAAAAATAAAAGCCTGAGAAGAAGAGACAAATAAGAAGATGATGAAGAAGAAGAAGGAAAAGAAGAAGGAGAAGAAGAAGAAGGAGAAGAAGAAGGAGAAGAAGAAGAGGGAGAAGAAGGGCATTTATTAATTGTTTATATGCTCTTCTCGCCCCCGCCCCCCCCCAAAAAAAAAGTAAATAAAAAAAAGGAGGCCGTCAGGATACATCACTGTATGAACTGTAAATGTTAATCTTTTCTAATCTGTTTTCTTCCTTGTTTACCCCCTTCACTCTCTTAGCTCTTAGCCGTGGTGTTAGGGTTAGGCATTGAGGATTCGTTTTCTGTCCCCTCATATTCCATCACATGTTTTATATGTACAAGGACCTACAGGTAAGATTAATATTTAAACTTTATTTTAAAGCATTAGTAATGTTTGTTCAATAATATGGCAAATATTCAAAATTATGTTTTATTAATTTTTCAATATTAGAGAGTTCAAATGATAGAGAGCCAGCGTAGTGTAAGAGTGATTCAAATAGAAGAAATGTGTTTGTTGACTTGATAAGAAGCAGTGTTTTCCTAAACATGAGATTTCAAAAATCCAGAACAATGTAATTTCTTTTGCTTGATTCGTCCTTTCCCCATGAAGATATTCAAGAGCACAAGAATAATTGGTTGTCAGTCGGTTTGATAGCACCTGAAAATAAATCTGCTTTAATTTTGTTTCCTTCTTTTTTTCTTTCTTTTTTTTTTTCTTTTTTTTTTAAGATATAGGGGGGGGTGTGTTAACGACGATGAATACATGTTATCCATTGAACACTGCGAGAATATAGGGGCTCTTTATGACATTTCAAATCGCCCTGCCCTTGTATTTGACAAGGGATCACATATCACTCTTGGGCCAGTACAGCGAGCAAAGAATAACAACAACAACAAACAACACAAAACAAACGAACAAAAAAATAAAACAACAAAACAAAACAAAAACACGCACTTTAAAGCCATTTTCGCACATTGCTGTCATAAGAATGAGGCAAAACGAATGTATGTGTGTGTGGGTGTTTTTTTTTTTTTTTTTTCTTTCTTTTTTATAAGCCATACATTGAATCCGCTCGAGATGATATAAAGGTAGTCTGTCTGATCTCAAGGTTGATCTGCCCTCTATGAATGTGATAATGCCAGTGTGTATTATCAGAACTGGTTTGCTCTGCTAAAGTAATAATCAAATGAAATGTCAAATAAATACATATGGAAAAAACACATCACCGATCATGTGACGTTCATGATTTATCCACGTTTTTTTTTTTTTTCTTCTTCTTCTTTCTAGGCTTTTTGGCACTGCCTTCAAAGAAATATTTATAAAAAGGTTTTGAATTGCATATTTAACATAAGCATGTACTGATAACGAAATTGAACAAGTGGGCACATTATTTTTATAGTATGAAGAATAATCAAAACCTGATAGTATTCGCGTATGCTCCTTAAAACAAGAATATACTTCTTTTTTGCAAATTTGTTTTTTTATTTATTTTATTTATTTATTTTTTATTATTTTTTTTTTTAGTGATACAGATCCTGGGATACGATATGTTTTCTAGAATCAAGAATAAAAGCAATTTACGCATGTCTATATGGCATCGGCGTAGGTTTCGGACAAACACAATAAGGACCAGGGGGGATCTAGCTTTTTTGCTAAGGGGGGGGGGTACCCGGAGTGAAATTTTGTAGCCAGGCACTGCGAGGGGAGGTGTGGATGGGGTATTCCCCCCCCCTTCCCACGTGAGGGAGCTTTTTCATTTGAAATTTGAAATGGTGGGCATCTGATGCATACTTAAGTCATAATTTTTTTTTTTTTAGGAGCCCAAGGGGTAGGGAGGGATTAACCCCTAACCCACCACCCCACCCCACCCCGCACCCCCCCACCCACCCCCACCCCGCTAGATCCGCCACTGCGACCAGAGTGGCGAATCATAAAAATAAAAAATAAATAAAAATAAAAATAAATTTTATCAACAAGAAAGAATTATTCAGCTTTGGTAATTATGAAACATGTGTTGTTTGAGAAGATTTCATATCAAGATTCTTTTAGATATCTGCCTGTATATACTAACAGTTAATATTTTTTCTGGGGGGGTGGGGGTGATTATTCACTAATAACACAAATAACTAATTATGTTCATCTTGTTTTTAATTTTCCAAGGGCGCCCACCTAGGGAGATGGACTACCCGAGCCTATCCCAGCGATCAGCCACCAAAGGTCCCTTGTCTGATGTGAGTAGCATGCAGAACTACCAGTCCAAGTACGGTCCCACACCGTCATCGTACTACGGAGCTCCATCAGAGAAGTACGGGTATCCTCGGGGCGATGACGGCAGTCTGGATAGCTTCGACATCGGAAAGATGCCCCCTCTTTCTATCTCAGGAAGTCTACCCCCGCCACCATACAGCGAGCATTCATTTGCTGCTGGCAGGCCTGATGGACCAGTGGTTCTCTACAAACCTGGAAGAGGTCAGTTTAATATATTACTTACATTTTTAAAAGTTCCTGGCTTCGCGTTCCCCCCCCCCCCCGCCAATTTTTGAAATCCTGTATCTGCCGCAGTTACTTCATCATCTCTATTGAGACCAAAATGGCGTTAAAATACAATTCAACTTGATTCCTTCTGACCTTGAACAAACGATATTTTCATTTTTTATTTTTTTTTGTTCCTTTATTTTTTGCTATATAGGACAATAAAAATCCCGCAATTCTCCATCATCCGTTTTCAAGCTCAAAATATAGGCCCATTGTGTATCGAAATGAGAAAATATGGTTCTTTTTAACGTCCATAGTCTGAATTTAATATCATTCCCTCTTTCTCTATTATTTCTCGAATATCTAACCTGATAACTGCAAGCAATACTGCATAAATATCGGGGGCATACATTGTTATTTCTCGGGTGTTTACAGTCTTAAAACAGTCCCCTATTTATCTTTAGTTATCTCAAATTAAAACTAATTTCACTTTATTAAGATAAAGATTTTATGATCAGGCGTGGATCCACGACTCGCAATTTCAATAGATTGTGTAGATACATTGTCTGGGGACAATAGCGGCTTAATATACATATTATTATGTTTGGGCACGGGCCGATACTTTTAATTGTGTGACGTTAGGCTGGATCCGCTACTGATGACTAAGAAGGAAATTATTTTTGAAGGATTTATTTTATTTTAACAAGTTGTAATTTAATTTTATTTGATGCGTTTACCAGGAGCCGACATGACTTCCCAATACGGCTACAGCAAAAGAGCTTCTCGTGCTGGATCCGTGACTTCCTGGGTGAAGTCACAAGAGGGCGCTCGTTCTCAACAGCGTCGTTCATCAACAGGCAGCAACCGATCTGTGGTGAGGAACTCCCGACCAGCCAGTCGAGCCAGCACCGTGGCCAACGGGGGATTCGAACCCGAAACAGAACAGCAGCAGCATTACTTGATGACGATCCCTAGCGTAAGTGCGGGATCGACCGTGGCGGCTAGCGAGGTCATCTACAATTCGGTTGGTGCGATGTCTCAGAGGGGGTCCCAGTCGGGTGAAAGGTCGCAGGGTCGAGCCTCGTCGGTTGGGAGGAACACTGCTGCGTCTACTGCACGTAATGCTTGAAAGGAAAGCAGAGGCTAGAAAAAAGGGGGCACATTGATATATTTTATTTTTAAAATATGAAAATATGAACATCCAAAAGTATATTCCGTTCCGGGGGGGGGGGTGGTCGCTTTACAAATCCACGCACTCTCAAAATAGACCGTTCGATGTCACATCGGGAAAACATACCCTAAATGGCATAAAAATAATGTGAAATTTAGTGCCCTAAGTAGGCCTACAGCGATTGAACCTGAGAAAGAAAAACACCCATATAAATAATAAAACATACTCTTTTGAAGCTTTTTGTGGACGCACATGCCTAGCACATTGTAGTAAGAGACACTCCGGATTAAACTATACGGAGATGAAAATTTTGTAATATAAGTTCTGAGAGTGTAATGTAAACAAAAATGAAATCTACGGTCTTCCATTTAAATGAATTATATAAATTTTATTTCTGAATAACATGATTATGTTTTTGTGATTTTCGAAAAATGCCCATGCCACAGTTAAAAAAAAAACCTGTAGATCTACTCTAAAATTTCTGGCCAATCGTTATACATGTATTCAGCCTTAATCAGTTTAATTAGTTGATACTTTTCTCACTTTCGCAGGTGTATATATACTGTCCACAAAAATACGAACAATAGAATAATTTATGGACAATTCCTTCAATGATTATTATACCCGAAGATTTTTTTAAGAATTGTGGATGCCATGACTCTCAATCGTAAATCGTATCAATAGAAGGCGAATCTACAAAATAAACATCATAAACCAAAGCATAAACTCGATATATGATATATTATATGATAGGTTTAAGTTTAAACTGTCTCTGATTAGTTTGACATTTCTTACAAGCACTTTCGTCCGAAATGTGATCACGATTTAAAAATCTAAACGTTAATTCAATTTACCGATAGCTCCGCTCCATGAGTCATCGTTTAAATTGAATGAACATAAACGAATTCGAATGCAAAGAGTTTAGAATTGACCGGGACAACCTATATTATAATTATTATAATCGTAATATATAAATTTATATTCGAGAATTCATGAAAAGCAGATTTTTACGGTAACGTGTATTGATTTGTGTTATATGTTTCCCCACTTTTATTGATTACAGTACTATAAAGTAGAAAATAATTAAATATTGATAGTAATCCAGGCATATTCAAGTTTTAAAAAAAAAAATGAAATAATGGCTAAAGAATTACGACTTTTCTGTCGTGCTTGCAACAAAATATCTCCCCTCTCTCCATCTCTCTCTCTCTAATTCTCCTTCTCTTTCTTTCTGTAATATAAGCCTTTCCATATTTTTATTCTTCATGTTTACGTTATAAACAGGATTTGTTTTCTTTCATTAAATATAAATATATATTATACATGTATGTTCTTTTATGTAATTAGGGATAATGTGTTAAAAGATTTCTATCTATGTAGGCATATAGGCCTATAAATGTGTCTTTCATATCCGAAGCGGGATCAGAGTAAATTTTAACCTTATACTATATCAACATTTCAAGACCACCTGAAAATTTGTGTGTATATTTACATGCAGTTGGCTCATCAGTTTTCATTGTTAATTTTTGTTTATTTGCCTGTGAGTTATTTTCATGAAGCTCATGCCGTATTGCGTAGTCCTAAACTTTCTTTTCATGTGCATAATCTTCTTGTATCCTGTGCTCAATGAAGCATGACATATCTTGATTTTTGTGAAAATGAAGCGAGAAGAATTGTGATATTTAAATTTTGTCCTATGGACAGTATATTCCAGAACGTACACATAAACTATATATATATAAATTGGCAGGTGGTTTTAGACTTTTAATTATGATGGTACTATTACATTCATGTCTTGAGATTTGTTTTCATTTTTGTTACAAATTAATATGGTGATATAGATTTGTAGTTTAGCGTGATTATATACCCTTGTAATAATGAAAAGATTGTTCTTATGATATCATGACATCACCTGGCACAATTTGCAGTTTAAGAAGTGCTCTTTTTCATATTTTCATGATTATGAATTGCATTTTAATTTCCAAAACGTAACTGTTGTGGAATTTGGTGTACATGTTGACAAAATTAGTCATGTAATCCTCTTTTTAAAAACAAGTTCCTATCTATACGGAGCCGTGGGAATTGAGCTCAGACCAGAAATAAATGTATCATTGTAAATAAGAGATTATTGAAAACAATGTTTTTGTCCCCAGCTGCTGATGATAGCTCTTTCAATGTGGTAACGATTAACCGAGGCAGTGTGATTAGGCTATCAATGTCATGCTATTTCATCATACCATGATATGAACAGTAAACCTCAATAACATTATTCTTACTATATTTATGTTTTTATCCGGACTTATCTGAATTCTAGTGAAATTTTCAAACCAACATCAATGTCACTGTTTATCCATAACGCAATAAATACAATGCTCTTCCACTTTCTGAAATATATTATGTGTAATACCTTCCTTTTAGTTCCCAGGGAAAACGAGAGTATGATAGTATGATTTGTACTTTGGTAGAGGAAGAGGGAAAGTTACACCCATCCTTTGCCGGTAAACAATGGCCATAGTTTTGGCGGTGCTCTAAATCTCTCTGGTTGAACCAGGAACTGCACCACTCGGTAGTTGGAGCAAAGGTCTGTTTGGTTGAAGAACAAGGAAAGATAGAAAGAGAGAAGCAAGTGAGAAACAGAGAGGGATGGGTGAGAAAGATAGAGAGAGAGAGAGGAGAAACTGAGAGAAGGAATTAGAAAAGGGAATGATGACGAGGACGTAAGAGAGCAAGAGAATGGTGGTTTCCCTTCTTTTGATGTTTATTTTCTTATGCAATCTTTTGTAAGCCAACGAAGTGGATGTCAGCATTAATTTTGTTTTAAGTTTTGTTTTTTGTTTTTTGTTTTTGTTATTTTGATCCAAGATAAAAATGCACCATTCTCACTCTTTTACGTTTTTGTCTGCGCCTCTATCATCGGTTTTTACTGAAGACGAATAATAATTTTGTGGATAAAATAAGATTTTGAAACTAATAAATGAAGTGTAACAGTTTTTTTTAAAGTAAATGGGCAATCCTAAACATATATAAATAATAATTAGGCAATGTATACGATAGCACTGTCATTGCACTTACAAGCCTGGAAATAATGTTCCGTAGTTGATCACATTATACAACGTCCAATTATGACAAAACTGTACAGGTCAGTGCCGGATCCAGGCGGGGGCGCAGGGGACGCGCGCCCCCTCTATAATTTGAAAACCACTCATTGACTTTACATGTTAAAATCGATTGTTTTTCGGATGCGCCCCCTATTTTTTTCAAATTTTCGGGACGCGCCCCCCCCCCCCCCGGTATTTCAAAATCCTGGATCCGCCACTGCAGGTGCTAATATGTTTGGTTGTATAAATGCCCTCATGAATCGGATCAATTATAAAACAAATGATTGACGGAAGGTTGAACAATACTATAGTTACGGCTTGTAACCATTCCCATATTTTGATTATATATTCTACGAGAGGTCAGGAAACGCGATCCTTATGAACCGGAAGAAAAAAGGTCGCCATTTTCATCAATGAACATTTATAATTATGTCCATATTTTGTATGTATATCACAGTGACGTACATTTTCAACGACATTGTGTAAAAGGATTGCATTTATTTACTTGATACATATTTTTGGGAACTTGCTTCATAGCGAAATGGTTAAAATCCCGGACCGGACCGACAAATGAAATAGCCCCAAAAACCTGCGTTTTTGGCCATTTTATTTTTCGGTCCGGTCTAGGACTTTAAGGAAAGGGGCTCAAGTCGTGCAATTGTGATATCAAGACGAACGAGTGAAATTTGTTAATAGCCCAGAACCTTGTTTGATTCATAAGATTGCACGTTATAATAATTTTGAATAGTAAATCGACGTGGACGTTTTATTTCTCTATATATTTGAGAAAATAATTATATAAATTCAATTTTGTCATTGTGAACTTAGGAACAAGTTTTTAGGTATCAAATCTTAAGTCATGAACTCTATGGCCCGAATTCACCAGCGTGGTTTAGTTAGTCCATGGTCTAAATCAATTGTTTAAACCACGGATTTAGACCATGGTCTAAATTTTGGTATTCACAAACCACCTGATTTAGACCATGGACTAACTAAACCACGTTTGTGAATTCGGGCCTATAACTCTACGTTAGATTAGAATGTAATGATTTCTACTACACTATGTTTAAAACATTTTAAACTAAATAGTTCGCGCTGTTCAGTACTTACAACCGAAGTTTGCAAATTATATTTAAAATTAAAAACAACGTTACTAGAGTGACCGGGTTAAAGAACGTTTGTTTAAAATGTTTTTCATTTTTGCAGCCTGAATGACGTTTGATAGCAATTTGGGAAATGAAAAAAAAAAGTGCATTTTTTCAATCATATTGTGATTTTGTTTTCAAAGGAAGTATTACTGAACAGTTGTCGTTTAAGTAAATTAACAATTGGATCAATTTCAAAGTAAAATCTCTTGATAACATTCACATCCATATCATCAGAACATCCATTCACTGGTCACTACATGCATAGTCAAAGTAAACCAACTGATAACTTGCGTCAAAAATTATTGGTATATTTTGTCCACATCAAAATTACAACTGAACTATTTTATCCTGTATCACACTTCGAACTCATCAGGCCCATCTAAACCAAGCTCACTCAATACATTATTCAATTTAAACCATGCAGTGCAAAATATAAACACAATTGACAAAATCAATTTGAAGTGAAAGCATTTATTTTTGTCAAACTATATCATACATCTATATCGTTATTTGCATTGTATGCGGGATATACATTTGGGTCAAAATCTAAGTGTGGGTTACTTAGAAGTCCTGTCGGATGACTACGGGGTTAAATTCAGTTTAGATATTTTTTCTATCAAAATTATTAATCAAAATTCATTGGATTAACAAGGTTGAGCTACAACCCAAAATATCCATTGGATGAATATTATTTTTGGGGCGAGTGTATAATCAAAGGGCGCCTTTTGTTTTTAGTCTTAAACGAGGGCGTAATGTTTCTGTTCTGGAATGAGGACGCGATCGATTATATGGATGACTCCGTTGGTGGTCGGGATATCGGCTTGGATCACACTTGCTGCAGATCGGTCCCTTTCCTTGTTCAGGAAAACTTTTCCTGCAATGAAATAACGATATTATCAATACAATGAAATTTTATGAACAGTTTTTAAAATGAAATTCTGTATATAAATTAAAGGAAACCAGGGAAGATGGTAACCGCGGATCTACATGTATGACAAACGGGGGGGGGGGGTGTACCAATACTATTTTTTGCAGCGTTCAGAAAAAAAAATGAATTTAGGCGTATTGTACGTTTAATTTACAATATTAAAGGAAACCAATACCCAAGGGAATAATCACTTTTATAGGAAAGAGCATAATGAGAGGAGCAATAAAAAAAAAAGTTTCATCAAAATCGGTTATAAAATAAGAGTTATGGAAGTTTTACCATCTATGGGGATCCTCAAACTGGCAACATCAGCTTCAAAATGGCCGATTTTATGGACAACTTTTCATTGGTTTTGTACACAAATTCAGAATTTCCCCGTTTTCTTTCAAAATATGTCTTATTTACTTCTGAGCTCAAAATATGTCCTGGAAAAATATATTTAACACAACATATATTGAGCTCAGGAGGTAAGACATATTTTGAAAG
The DNA here is from genome assembly GCA_940671915.1 of Paracentrotus lividus. Lineage (NCBI taxonomy): Eukaryota > Metazoa > Echinodermata > Echinoidea > Camarodonta > Echinidae > Paracentrotus > Paracentrotus lividus. The sequence goes on along the minus strand of CALNVZ010000174.1, from coordinate 27,152,044 downwards.
AAAATGGGGAAAATCTGAAAATTTGTGTACAAAACCAATGGAGAGTTGTCCATAAAATCGGCCATTTTGAAGAGGATGTTGCCAGTTTGAGGATCCCCATAGAAGGTAAAACGAGACTTTTCAAACTTCCATAACCTTCTTATTTTATAACCGATTTTGATGAAACTTTTTTTTTTAATTGCTCCTGTGCTTTTTCTTATAAAAATGATTACTTCCTTGGGTATTGGTCCCCTTTAGTACACAATGAAAGACTAATTTCCGTTTTGAATAACCCTTTACTTCAATAATGAATAATTTAAAGACTGGGGTAGATAGTAGCCGCTCCTTTTTTTTTTCTTTTTTTTTTACAAATTAATTCTATTTAAATTGATGCATTAGTTTTCCTCTGAGCAAAATTTGCAGGAAAAGTCCACCTAAAGTGGGTTCCACGGGGAACGCGAACTATTTTTATGTAGTGCAATGTCGAAATTTAATTGCCTGTTATGGGGCAAAAGACATTACTGCATAAAAAAAAGGAACTGGATTTCTACAATTCTATCCTTCGTAAGTCGTGGTGTCCCGTGAATCGGAACCCCTCACCCTTGTAAATTGTGTTGCCCTACAATTTTAAAGGTTTTGTATCAAGGAAATTTAGCAAAAAGTGGTTCTTCAGCTATCTTGATTTATAAACATGCAATGCACGAAAGGGCCATGATTACAAGCCATTACAAAACTCACCATTTTCAATGTCGACCGAAATCTCGTCTCCTTGCAATGCTGCGATACGCTGTCCTGATGACAGGGATGCAAAGTATTTGACGTCAGAGATCATGTGATATTTGAGCAGGTCCTGGAGCTTGGCTTTGTTTTTCTTAAGCTTCAGGTCTTCTAGGACACCAGCTGGAAGGGCTTTGAAGGCCTTGTTGGTTGGCACAAGAACCGTAATAGGATCACTCACTGCAATAGAACGGAAACGGAACTTAGAGAACTGAGCACGATTTCTTATTCTGAATTTTTTTTAAAAACGATTACTTTAGGTCACGATTTTGTATACTAAACATACAATAAAACCATACCATTTCTTTAGTAAACTTGACCAAAACGCGAAAATCTACACTATGTTTTTAGTTCCCCTTAAAATGTTAAAAGGGAATCTACTGTAGTGGGAAAGTGTGGGAAAGATTAAGAAAATTAATGTGAGCTTTCCTTTTATTTTCATGATATTTAGGAAGATCATAATAAAAAAGCTCCACAAGAAAAGATTGCTCTTCAAATGCCCTAATAGTCAAAATATGATCTAAAAATATACCACACAGCTGACATGTTTGGGTCCCGAACATTTTGTATTGACCCATACATGCATTTCTGTGTAAGTGCATGTGACTCAAAGCTGAATTACGTTAATTATTATTTTGGCGATTCCAAAATATCAAGGCACAAAATAATGCTTAGGTGAAATGTTATTAACCTCTCCAAATCACTTTTAGACAGTGTCTTCCACATTTCAATGTCATGACCATAACGTTAGTTTCACTTTTTTTTTTTTAAAGGCTCCAACACGAGTTAGAATACAACATGGATGGAAATCTTCCAATAATACAAATGATTTGATAAACGGAAAAAATACCTTGAAGTGCTAGGGAGAGTTCTGCTTGCTGGAGGAGATCGACGATCATTGAGAAGGCTTCAGAATCAACCAGGGTTTTGACAACGTTGCCGACCGGAAGTGGGTAAATGACCTTGTCCATTACATGGATGATACCACTGCTAGTGATTCTGTCAGCATCGACGATTCGTGCACCATTTACAGTGATGATCTGAGAAGGAAAAAAGGGAAGATTTTAATTTATAATCAAAGCAATGACAAACTAGCCTCCAACAAAAGTTTGGAATGACTTTAGCGATTTATTCTCGCCCCGAAATCCGTTTTGAATCCAATTTTATTTCAGAAGGCAAGGGACCACCGAATTGAAAAGATATATTTCGATTAAAATTGTACCACGTTTTAGAAACCATAAAGAGCCATAAAATGAGATTTATATCCGTTATTTAGACTTCTACAGCTACAAAATAACCAAAATATTTTTAGGTATAAAGAGCTGGTTGTTTTGGTCATCCACATTTTTAAATATAAATTTTATTAACAGTGTACTCACCTTTTGCATTTGCATCGAGCTCTGCTTATTCTTGTAAACGTTGAATCGCATTTCGACACCATTTAAGCTCTGGACCATCATGTTATGCGACACACTGGATGATCTGATCATACCGGGAATGATCCATGCCTTGACCAGTTGTTTTAGAGCCTCTGGTTTCAGCTCATTGGGAAGCTCCTGCCTCCACTTCTGGACAGCCTCGTCACTGGGCAGGCACATCGTGAAAGATGCTACGGAGAGAAAAGAGAAAGTGCGTTTAATTAACAAATTATATGTAAATCGGGAGTGAAAAATATCAAACTGTTAGAAATATATTATTACGGTGTACGTTCACATACAAAATGATTATAAAGTAATTCTGGTAGTTATGCGAGGTCCAATTTTATGTCGTCTACACTCGTGAATGCAAAAAATCTTTTAGTAAAATCTTACGATATTAACTTCTCATGAAAAAAAAGTGTAACTTACAAAGATCACCGTCTCTGATAATCTGCTTCAAATCAACCTGACGCGCGATATCGGAAGCTTCGGAAAGCCCTAGAGCAGATAGCTTGGCTTCAAGATCGTCAACGCGAGAGTCCTGGCTGTCGAAGTGCATAAGAGAATTCTGAAAGATCCTTTTCAGGTACTCTGTGGCAGAAATGTCTTTATTTTTCTGGTTGAGATCGTCGGAGGAAATAACCATCGGGTTGGCGATGGCTACCCCGACGAGGACGGCCAAGAGAGCGATGATAGACTGCATGGTTGAGATGTTGGTTGCCTGGATGAGAAGCAGAGAGACGTTTAGCAAGCCTGGACACAGTGAAGACAAGGTGTGACGAGTGATGTCTCATTACATGTATTTATACCCTTGCCCCCATCATCTCATGACAAAAAAGCCAATTCTTTCCCCTCATACTTCAAGACTTAAATGCATTCCTCTTTGACAATGAATATTTTAAATAATGAGAGTTTGCTCATGCATCTCACACATAGCAACATCTAATTCTGGCCTAAGCATCGAAGGCATTCTTAAAGCTCTTGGAGATATGCGCGGATGTGATGGTCACAACAGGATGTACGGACGTCGTTCACCTTTGTCCGGTTGATTTTGTGGAAAGTCTACATCGCACTTACTTCTTTTTCAGACACGCACGGAGCAGGCAGTACACATAGGGGGTATATATTTCTCTACCTTTTCTTCCGACATATCAAAACTGTAGGAATCGCAGAATTTGACATATTATGCAGGCGCGGATCTAAGAAAATCGAATTGAATGCATTTCGGGGGCCCAATTATTGTTTGGGGACAAAAGCGGCTCTATTATGTTTATGCAAGGGCCCGGTAAAATCATTGTGTGACTCTGGTCTGCGTCCGCTACTGTTATGGCTAAGGCAACACAGGATACGATGCGTTCCCCATAAGTTGTGACCGCCTCATAATTTGAATTACAATTACGAGTGGAATTCTTATTCTTTTTGTTTCAGCTGAAGGGCGACCTTTAAATCAGAATGTACAAAAAAACTTATTTTCGCAATTCTTCAAATACCTGGACGCTTCTTTTCCGATCCTGTCACGTGACCAATTCACGAATGTCTTCAGATCAGACATGCCTTATTTCGATTGGATGAACTAAATCTACTTTTATTTGCTTGATCGATTTAGCAACAATAATGTGCCATTTTCGAAATGTATTAAATTGTAATGATCTTGTGTTTGAAAAACTGTTGAGCTTCATTTATAATGAATACAGGAAATACTTAGGCCTAGTATTTCAAAAGTCAGAATGCTAATTACATGGCAAACCTCGCAGCATGTCTGACAAAGCAACACGACGATGCATGCAAAGAAATAGTTCGGAGTTACAATTTGGGCATGAGCAGATCAGGGTCATTAACCGGCACGGCATGACGGTCTTAAATTCAGTGACATAAGCAATTAAGGTGTAATGATTATTTGTAATTGTTCTGTTAAGATATGCCTGTTATCCAATTTACCGAATAGCAACAAAGTGTTCATTCATATTTGGCAGGCCAAATGATTAGAAATTTGTTAATAACGGACAAAGCAATAAACGCTTTCACTATATTTTCATTAACTTGGCTAGGAAATAGTACTAGTTTGGTAATCTGGTGTATGCAGTGTCCGCAGATTGCTATGAAAGGCAATCTTGATCTTCATTATTAAATGAAATGCTTTTCGTCATGAAAAAAGGGAGAATGGTAAATTGAGATGGAGAAATGGCTTATTGCTTTATAATGACTGTAGTATCCAGTGGGGAAAATATAGGTTTCGTTTGCAAGTCATGTTAATGTTTGGCAACATCTATATATATGTTCTACTTGATCACACGAATC
>CALNVZ010000174.1:27089723-27143917 GCA_940671915.1 Paracentrotus lividus | reverse complement strand
AGAAAATATATGTCGCCATTGTTTTAATTGACCTTTTGTGACCCAAAATTAAGGTCAAAGGTCAGGCTTTCATTAACAAAACATAAATTTGTGTTCAAATTGTGTCAAATTTGGTATCAAATTTTAGGTTAATGTTATAACTAGCAATTAAGTCAATTATTTATTTTTAACCCGACCAGTCAGTTTTGAGCAATATGCAAATTAGTTTATTTATGCATAATGATGCATAATAGGAAGTGCTTCCGTTTGCTGTTATCTTGATCGCTGTTTGATGTTGAGGTTATTTTACTTCACTACTACAATGGCGGTGTTCATTCTTAAAACCCCACAGATATACTTCTTCGGTAAATATCGTGAGTATAATTTATCCAAGTATAGAAGAGGCTTCATTCCAAAAGGGACATAAAATCCATATTTGACAAAAGTTCACCGTTTGTAAAGCTAAATAGATGTGCAGCCTAGGGCCGCGGGCCGGGGGCTGGGGGCTGCACCCCTCACTTTTTTTCAGCCAACGTGACAAAACCTGAAGCAGAACAGTTATATAGCGCTGGATGAGCAGCTTTGGCGCTCGCCTGACTTCTATTCCTCAGCTCTCCGACCTCACCCGCCCGCCAGGCATTATGTTCAGACCCCTCCACTTTCAAAATCGCTCGCGGCCCCTTGCACGCCTAGTACAGGGATTCAATGATGCTCAACACATCGCATTCCAAATATTGTTTGGAAAAAAGAATATTTGGATGACGGAGTGTCAATTTCTGTTTCATTACTCAAGATGGGCACTAAATCCAAACCAAGTTGATGTCCAAAAGACTATACCCACTTATGCTCTGGATTCTAAATAGATTCTTAAATTTATGGCAAATAAGCTTCCTCGAGTATAATTATATTATTATACTCACACAAACAGGAGATATAATTATTGATCTTTAGGATTCTTGGCAAGAAAATTTGATTAAGATTTGACTTAAATTGGATTTATAATAGTCTTGATGTTAGGTCCCTTTTGGAATGATATTCGATGGAAAAAAAAAATTTATTCAAAAGATATTAAATAATTGTGGCCGATTCTTTTTGTGATCTTTCCTTAATTCATACATCTCAGAAAATCACAGTCATCAGTATGGTCCAAAACACATTTTTAGCTGACCATAAATTTTAATTAAAGCCCAAAAATGCCTGAACAAATGTTTTATTGGCGAAAATAGACGATTTACGGAGTTCAATCCACAACAATTGGGACTAAAGTCCCAAGTAAATTAGTATAGAAATTTCTTCGAATGCATTTTTAAGCAAAAACAACAGTTTAGGTAGCCCCATAAGATTTATCTAAAACGTGTTTGAGAATAGCCTGCCCCATTAAGCCAATGGGGTACTACCATGAGTGTACCAAAATTTAAAATTAGAAATCAGTGATTTAATCAAAAATCTCCAAGTGGATTTAGTCCCCTTTTCCGAATGAAACTCTTCAGTAACAGGCAACATACAAAACGAACTTTTATTCGGTTGATGGGTTACCGTCCGGTTGCGTATCCAAAATGGCATAAATAATTTATGGCTTTTCCTCCAGGATTTATCCCAGGGTGGCGATAGCTACTCCTCGCTACCCTTCTCCGGAGGTATTGTCATTAATTTTCGCTTCATCCTTGTAGTAAAACAAATGGAGACAATAGAGACAAATGACACGTGCAATAGAAGATGAAATAAGATTAAAACAAACCACAACGTATCCTATACGTGAGTTGTCTGCTGTGACTGCCAGCATAAGCGTAAAGGGGGAAGCAATGAGTCCTAAGGATATCCCTTCCACCCAAGCCTCTCTTGAAAAAAAAGTGTTCTCATTTCCCATATTCCAAGGACTAATGGACTTAGAGAGGTGTATCAAATTTTAATTTATCGGATAGCGCAATAAAATCAAAAATACTGCATACCCGAACTCTTAATTAAACCATTATAAGGATGAGCAATTGTTTAGAAAATGTTGTATTTCTCCTCAGAGAACACATCGTAATTACACCTAATATTGTATAAGATTTCAAACAAATAATAGGTACTAAGGTCTGTTGTTTTGATCCAGAGATATATATAATATGAACTTGAAACCGAAGTCGGACCCCTTGAATCGCCCCAAATAGGCCCGTAACGAGATACCCGGGTGGTCGAGAGATGCCTCGCGAGTATGAATATGGGCTGCTGTATGAACTATGTCCCTGAAGCCTTTATGAAAGCTACTACCTGATAGATTTAATATGCCGCATATTATGTGTCCGCGATTCAATGTAATGACACCAAAACATAGCGTGCCGCCGTAGAGCCCCACAAGTTATTCATGTTAATAGGCCGCGCCAAGTGATCGAGAACTCAGGGCTCCGTGCGGAATTTGGTATGCTCTTATAAGAGGGAAGGAAACCATTGTTTACCCAGAGGTACGAATAAATAGAAACACTCTCTACATTGTCCTGTGTGATGTGGATGCCCTTGGATAGTTGGCACGTAAACACTTACTGGCATGTCGGTCTGTATTTATTGTGTATCTCATTAGTTAATGGAAACATCAAAGAGGTTAATGAGACATTGTGGAGTCGCCGAAACAAAGCTTTGCGAGCCGAAATTAAGCAAAAGATAAAATTTGGAATGCAGTATTAATATGATGAAAATCTGACTGATCCCTCATTAATATAGCAGCTCTACTATAAACCAATATCAGAGCTGAGAGTCAGCCTAGAATGTGCTCGCATCGTGACACAAAAGCCGCAAAAAGACCAAAAAAACCATTCATAGACGTGAAAATTGGATATGTTTGTGCCAATATACAAGCTGCCTTCCTTAGATTAGCTTAATAAGTACCCGCCAATTGGAATCTAGCCCCGTGCTTAACCCCAAATCTTTTTGTTATTAATGTGGTTAGGGAAATTGTGTGGGTAGGTGTTCATGATAATAACGCTACTTGGTATCATTGGTGCCTTATGGTAGGGAAGACACGTGGAAAATTAACGGAAACGGGACCATATAGAAAAAGAGTCGAACGGTGAATCCATTGTATAAACTAAAAATGAATATTATAGACTGGTGGACCAAAGGAAGAGCATCCCGGTTACCGATTCAATCAACAACATGGATCTCAACAAACTATGAAGGATCAGATCGAATCAAATCAACATAAACTAATGCCCGCCAATTTGATGTGAGTATCGGAAGACGGGGGGGGAAATTAACCGGAATAAACGAATAAGTTTTTGTATACCTTTTGAAATGTTCAGGATGGCTCCTATCTTTTATTTTAAGGAATACTTTAATCCTGGGGTCAATATTAGACAACATGGAGCTCCCGTGGCTGACCCTTTTGTGATGTTATAAACCTGTCATCGTTGAATTAGTGCGAACTAATATTTTATGCCGAAATGCGCTCGAAAGCGAAGAACACACGACCTAGTACTAATTAATATATTGATAGGGTGACAAGTAGTTGATTTAACCTATTTGGTATTTTGGGCGAATTGATTATTTCCAATTTAATTATTTACACTCTCCCTTTTTTTTTTTTTTTTTTTTTTTTTATGAACTTTATTCCTTGGTCTTGTGTATGCTATAGGCATGATAGGGATCGAACATTAAAATTAATTATTACATCCGTCCACCTAGCGTACTTGTGTGTGATTTGCCCTCACTCAAGATACATTATGCATTTTTATTCAAAAACATTTCTGCCTCGGAGTAGGCCTACCTGACATCCCTGAAAATGACCTTTCAGAACTCTCTTGTGCACTTCACCATTCAAAAGACGCAACTTGTTGCTATGTTGGACAATCATAAGTAAAAATATATTTTATCAATTTTTTTTTTTTTTTTTTAATCAAATCTTTTCATATTCTTCATGTCGTTTCGGATAATGCTTAATCATTTTTAAGGCATCTACCTTATAAGGGTGGTATCTCACTTCGCGGAGATGTCTCCGATACATAATATAAAATTTCGTCTCCGCGACGGATAAGAAGTATTAGAGACGTCTCCGATATCGCGGAGACATCTCGGAGACGGATTTGGGACTACTTCAGACTTCGGGGACGTCTCCGCGATATCGGAGACGTCTCCTTTTTATCCGTCACGGAGACCAAATTTTCTATTCTGTCGCGGAGACGTCTCCGCGAAGTGAGATACCACCCTATTAAAGTGCAAGGGTATTATACAATGCATCCGCGCATCACGCCTCAAAGAGCTTTAAGAATGCCTTTCTGCATAGGCTGGCATTCTAGCATTAGATGTGAGAGATGCATGAGTAAACTCTTATCAGTCAAAATGTTCTTTGTCAATGAGGAATGCATTTGATGGGGGGGGATTTGGCTTTTTGTCCATTGTCCGCGATAAGGCAAGGGCTAGTTAAAATACATTAAGAGACATTCACGCGTCACACCTTGTCCTCACTGCGTCCGAGGTGCTCTGAAACTCTCCTGCTTCACTCATCCAGGCAACGCAACCATCTAACATGCATCATCATCGCCTCTTCAAGTCCTCAGTCGGGTAGCCATCGCCAAACCCGAGGTATTTCCCCGACGATCTAACTAGAAAAATTAAACACATTGCTGCCCAGAGTACGTGAAAAAGAACAGAGGTACCGTGAAAAAAGGATCTTCCACGACCTCTTGAAATATGATCGCGAGACGTACGTTAATGCCTTGGAACTGGCCTCGCGCAGTCCATATGGGCGTGGTCAATGTGTTGGAAATTCCATGGCCACATCACGTCTAAAGTGAACGTTCAACTCCCAACGCCATACACAATCAGAAAAGTCGTAGATAGATGCAAGTGTGTTGCCATCGGTCTATGCATCTTTCGACGAAGGTCCGTTCATTTATCGTGATTTTCATCAACAAATGACACCGAAGACGAAAAAGTAAAAATCCGTCCGAAAAAAACGGAGAAATAACGCAAAGCACTGACAACGTGTGAATATCACACTCTAGTTGGGACTATGTTTTGAAATATAAGTATAAAACACACACATCGTTGGTTTTCTATGGATCACCTTTGGTAGGAGTAGCTTCAAAATGACTGACGATTAATGTTTAACTAAACCAAATAAACAATTATATGCTGTTTTTACAAACATAACTAAATTTAATATACGCCTACCAGCTTTGTGATTTGAAAACAATGTAAATGGTTAATCTAGATTACTGAACGAACCGTTGTTGGTTTAAGGAGGATACGTTTTTTATGACGGGGCGGCACCCCTTGAAAATCAGTAATAATCTTGTCTCATTTTTAAACAAATAAACCAATAGATTTACGTAAACGCAAAAGTCAGCATTTTCTCATCCAGCAATTATGTCAATGCGAGTTTAATTTGAATTATTCGATGAATGTTGAATACGATAATACATAATTAAAATTGAGTGTTTGGAAATACGATGTAGTCTAACTGTTCGCGTTGGATTAATGCTGAGTAAACAATGGCAGAAAAAATATTAATTATATCTGTATTTGAAACCGCAAGAAATAAATGTCAGCGGCAGCGTGTAAGCAGCTATATCGTCCGCGACTATCGGCCAAGTTTCCAGTCCCATTCGGTGTTTGCTAATATGTTGTCGTGGTTCACACAAGTAATCCAGGATGTGCTCCAAGTCAAAAAAACTATCCTCCTATAAACCAACAACCACACGTATCGGTTCAGGTAACTACTATAACATTTCATATTTTTTTCAAAATACTAAAAGGGTAGAGATATTGAAAAAACTATGATTTTATAACACCGCGAAAATCGTCGTTTGATCAGGCTTCCAAGATTGCATACAAATGAACTGAGCGAATAAATCCCAACTTGGCTTGTGAATTAGCTTTAATTTGATACAAGAACCAATCTCAAATTCCAAGATCATATGCAACCATGTTTGCCACTTTTGATGTATTATCTCGCGTGGGTTTTATTAAAAATTTGCGTGCACAAATACGTTTCATTCCTGCTTCGAGAAAAACGATCTACAACAAAATTACAGCGGCTGCGTTGGCACAAAAAACTAGCGTGCGCGCGCACCTCAAACCAATATGGCGCCCTCCGCCAGGAGAACACACAACCAATAGACGAGAAACGTACGTGTTCGACAGGCCCAGGATTCTCGCGTTGACGATCTTGAAGCCAAGCTGTCTGCTCTAGGGCTTTCCGAAGCTTCGGACATCGCACGTCAGGTTGACCTGAAGCAGATTATCAGAGACGGTTCTTTAAGTAAGTTTTTACATGATGCCATTTTAAACCTCGAAACTATCGATTCCCGAAAAGTGTTCTTGATCAAGTAGCCTACATATTATTTAGCGACAATGATTCTGCCGTCAGTCTATTTGCGTGTAAAAAGTGTTTTAAGTAACAATTTTGATATCTCGTCTGTTAGAATTTCTTACAAATCGGTTCTTTCCTTCATTATTGTATTTTCATTTTCTCTCTATCTCTCCAGCATCTTTCACATTGTGCCTGCCCAGTGACGAGGCTGTCCAGAAGTGGAGGCAGGAGCTTCCCAATGAGCTGAAACCAGAGGCTCTAAAACAACTGGTCAAGGCATGGATCGTTCCCGGTGTTATCAGGTCATCAACCATCATCAACAACGAGAAAGTTAAGAGCTTGAATGGAGCCAAACTGCGTTTCAATGTCTACTATAATATTGATAAGGTTGGTACTTGTCTTTCTGGGGTTTTTAATATTTTTTTTTAAAACCGTAATAATCATACAAGCTTAGAGTCATAGGATTGTTTTACAAGCTCTGCCCTTTTGAAAGTCCCTAGCTCCGTTGAAGAATTTTGTTTTTATTGCTTAGTTCTTGCTTTCTCGATCTTTCGTGTTCATTATATGCGTTTTATTTCAAACTAACCAACTTTGCTTATTAGCTCTGAATGTATCTGTTTCTAAACAGAAAATAAATTTAATCTGAATCTACGAAGTTGGGTATACTTTTCATCTATACATTATTTAGCAATGTTTGGGGTGGGATGTCTAGTTTACTAAAACGGCATTCGAGTTCTAATTACGAAAATTAGTCTTATTCTGCTTGCATAAAAAGACGTGAGCAAATGAACGTGCAATGCAAGATTTTTTATTTCTTTTTTTTTTCTTTCTTTTCTTTTTGCATTTAATCAAGTTTGATCACACGGTCAATTTATTCAAAATTAGTGATTCGAGAAATGTGTACTTTTTTTTTTAGAATTCAAGCTGAAGTAATTAAATATCAAGACCGCCATCTCTCCCAGACTAATTTATCCCTTTAAATTACCCTCCCTCTTTTGTGTTCTAAATTGAAATTTTCTTTGCAGATCATTTATACTGTGAATGGGGCTAAAATCGCAAAGGCTCGAGAGGTCGCTAAAAATCAAATCGTTCAAATTATCGACAAAGTCATCTACCCACTCCCAATCGGTAACGTGATCCAAACCCTTGTCGATGTCGAATCCTTATCCATGATCGTTGATCTCGTGAAACGAGCTGAACTTTCAAACCTGCTTTCAGGTATGCATCTCTTTTCATATTTGGCTTTATCAGATCATAAATGTCATTATTAAACATAGAATTGACAATACAGTGGCGGATCCAGGATTTCAGGACATGGGGGAGGGGAGGGGAGGGCGCCAGGCCCTATTTTAACATGACTTGTACAGTCAATGAGTGGTTTTCAAATTATAGGGGTCGCGCGTCACTTGCGAATCTTTAAAAAAAAAAAAAAATAACAGTTATGCCCTCGGGCAAGGCATTTTATTCAAATTGCCTCGTTTTTCGGAAGAGATTTAAAGCCGTCGGTAAAGGAGAACCACACCAATTGCACGTAAAAGAACCTACCTCTCTGTTCGAAAAGAGTAGAGATTTTTTTTAATACTCAATTTACTTCTTTATTAAATCAATAGATCATATCAACATCAAGAAAAGAAATCCTACGATTTAACATAACTATACAGATTAATATTCAGACTATATGACACATTGTGTTGGTAGTGTCGTTAAACATTAATCAATCAGTTTTTGCAAAAGACCAATTAAGTTTTGTATATTTTTTTTTTTTGCCCCTCTCGTTACAGAAAGTGACCCCATCACTGTTCTTGTGCCAACCAACGAGGCTTTTCAAGCTCTTCCTTCTCCTCTCATCAAAGAGCTCATGACAAACCAGACAGAACTTCAAAACCTTCTCAAATATCACATGATCTCTGACGTCAAATACTCTGCATCCCTGTCATCAGGACAGCGTATCACAGCATTGCAGGGAAATAATTTATCGGTCAACATTGAAAATGGTAAGTCTTAGTCCAAAAGTAAGAATAAAAATGATTACTTTTGTGTGGAATTTCTTTTGTCGATATTTTCGACTTTTCAAAAGTCATTGATAGCGGGGGTATCAGGGTGGTAAATTCTGTATCTGCAGGCTTTATGATATTCGATAATTATACGGCCCGATGAGCACCATTTTCAGGGGGAAATTGCGATTTTCGCTTTTTTCAATTGAAGTTGCAATTTTTTTTTCCGCCAAATCATTAAATCCATGAGTAGAATAGTGCTGCCAGGTTTTATTCATCCATTTTCATTTCAATTTTGGGAAAATTGGTTCCTTTTATGAAACCTTTGGCCTTAAAAAGAAAAACAAACAAACAAAAAAACGAATGAAATATACAAATAGAAAATAATCAACATTCTAGATTGGTATCTTAAAGCTTGTAGACAAAATTCCCAACAGGGATCTTAAAATAGATTCAACATCCCCACTGTAAGTTGGAACAAGGACGTAGAAAACTTTGTTATATGCCCTGATGGTTGAAATGAAACTTCTAGAAAGTCGTATGAAGTTTCTCATAAATAAATATTTTAAAGTAAAAAAACATTGGTCAATCCAAGAAACAAGTACCGTTTTTCCAATAATACGGTAATAAACGCTTTATTTTCTAAAAGTGCAAAACTTTCTTTTAAAAAAAAACCCATTTTGATAAGGTATATTTAAAAAAAATCTTCGTGTGGAAGACCTAGGTATTTGACACACTTGTATTTTAATATTTAAATGTATGAAATTTTATCTGAAATTTCTCTTTACTTTACAGGGAAGATCATCCTGAACCAAGGACAAGCCATTTCACCGGCAAACGTGATCCAAGCCGATATCCCGACCACCAACGGAGTCATCCACGTAATCGATCAAGTCCTCTTCCCATTTTAAGACCTTTCGTTCTCGTGTAGTACTTTCAACAAAGTCACTAGAATATATAAATCAATTCATTAAATTATTTGGTTAAAAACGTTGATTGATATCCTTTTTCCGAAAATATAAATGTCATTTATGATAGAATCGACTAAATCGAAATTTTGCCCTAAAATAGATTCGCCCTAATGTTTGTCATAGCCGAGAAATTCCGATTCAATATCAAAAATTTAGTGTGCTCTCACTTTCCAGTAAATTATCCAATTAGTGATTCTGTTCAATTATAATTGAAATAAAATAAATTCACCTAAAAAAAAAAAAATTGTGATTGTTTCCATAAAGGGGCCAGCTATATATGCGAATAAACGTTAAGAGCATGTGAGAGTGTTATAATAATGTCGTATGAAAGGAGTCCATGAATTTCGAGAAAACGGGAGTGGTGATCATGAGGTGATATATATAAAGTGAAATGGACCAGTTCACTATATTCAAATTATATACATACTTTTTCCTGGCGATATAGTAACAGGTATTCAAATATGTAATAAAAGAATGAACTACTATACATGGAATCCAGTTTGCATACATTAGTAGTTATGTCAGACAAGCCTCTGGCAACTTTCAGGTTGTCAAGAACAACCTTTGTTAAAGTATGCATAACATTTGAATATGTTAGTAAACTGGTCTATTGCAGGAAAACGGCAAGGTGAATCTGAAAAGAAATATGAAATGATTGTATGCAAGCACGATGGTTTTGCAAATCCTGCAGTGAATACAAGCCACGAATACACTGTAGAAACATTGTTTAATATTATATTAAATATATTTAATATATATATAGGCGTACATGAAATCCAGTCGGAAGGGTTAAATGATTTGTTTATATAAATAATTAAACAAGGACGCTTGAAAGAGAGAACCTCATATACCTGCACAATGTGATCAGTACTAAGGTGGTCATTACTAAAAGTTTTTGTTTGTTTTTAAAAGAGGTGACCTAGTATACCACAATGTTTCTAGATGTATTTTACTGAAAAGTATACTTTACGCAACAAATAAAAAGTGTCAAATAGTTTGTTTACATGTACCTACACAATGAAACTATGAAAACAGACCCATATTCATACCTGCATAATATACTTATTATATTTAGATGCACTGTGCTGAAGTAATAATCAAAAGTGTCCAATGATTTACACACAATTATGTAGGTCATATGATTTAGAGTTTTTTTGTTTTTTGTTTGTTTTTGTTTTTGTTTTCTTGGGGGGGGGGGGGGTCGTAGTGGGTCATATTCTCTCAGATATCCAGAACAGTGTGTATATTAGTTGATTGTATGGTAGAGATTGGAGACAATACTTTCAATATAATGGAAGGAACTTTCAAAAGCAGGAAGAATGAAACGCGACTAATGAGCAATTCATCCTGAAGACCAGAAGTAATACAGTTAACGACAGGCAAAGTCAATTTCTTCTGGCTCCACTCCAGTTTGATTGAGTAGATTCTGACATCAAACCTTTTTTTGTATTTCTGCTTCAGCTCGTAATAATACAGATTTAAGCAAAATTTATCGGTTGAAACAATGTGTTTCATTGGGCGTATCCAGGATTTCATGAGGCGTGAGGTTGGGGCAAGATTGAATTCAGATTTGGTACACTATTTTCCCTCACACCGGGCGAGCAAAAACAGGTACTCATTTTTTTCTCACTTCATGCTGTCGAGCAATTTGCGGGAGGGGGGAGGGGAGGGGGGGTAGGCTTTTTTTTTTCTTTATATATCGGCCATAGAAGTAGGGTCGTTGGTCAATCTTTTTTTTATTTTTATTTTTTATTTTCTTACTAGAGGGGGGAGCGGGGGGGACGTCGACTCCCCTGCATCGCGCCTGAGTTTAGTTCATTATTCTTTTTATCCATTATTTGGATTCTAAGACCTACTTAAATGTGTGAACATTCATACCATCACCACCTTTTCGGTTGCCCCTTTCATTTTGACCTTTCTGACTTACATGTTACCATAGGCCTACAATCATTTTATTGGTATACTTCACGTCACATTAAAATTGCTTGTTATCAGTTTATGATTAGTAATGTTGTTGTCATAAGATAAGGAAGGATCGAACAGAACCAAAAAGTACATGGTGCAAAAACAGTTAATTCGCCGTTTCCAAGAAATAAGTTATAAAGAAAGGTTAAAGGACTACAGTAAATCCATTAAATACATTTTCAAATTCATGCAAGTAATTATTAAAGAAAAACAAATCTGTAAATAAATGACGATCTAACCCCATATTTGTGTTGCTGTGTTGTTGCTTTTTTTTTGGGGGAGGGATAATACAAACGTGTACAAACGATTTTTTGGGTCAAATTATCAATTATTGTTATTATTATTTTTTAATTTCTTGTCTTAAATCATGACAATACTGCATTCAGAAATGAATTTACATACTAGTATGATATTTGATTCTGCTTGGTAGTAACACAGTAGTTTATACAATAATGTATTTGATTTTTGTTATCTCAGCCGCTCCTCCCCGCTCCCCCTCCCCTAAAACAAAAGAAGAAAAGTTAATGGTTCATTTTATATGTAGTTCAATTCCTCGACCCACTTTATCGGAACAATCCATACCATCATCAGCCATTACCAAATAACAATGACTATATGGAATTACGAGAAGTCTCGTATTCATTGTCTGTACTCGCTTTGTTTAAAGGTTAATAGATTAGGTCAAAGCGTCATTAGGGCTCATTCAGGTAGGAACACATCTCAAGCAAATGCATCTTGAACATGATGTGCTGCATTGGATGATCAAAGCAGGGAGAAATACAGGATTAGCAAATAATATAGCGTTTTCCCGGCATTTTCCACCCCCATTCACTCAATTACATGTGCGAACATTCAATTTCGCTCATTTTTGGTCCGTCTTAAACTGGCATTTCAATATCACACTTTAGGAATTCAACCTAATGTGAACAGCAACGAAAAGGTACGTTAGTCAATCAAAGAGTACAAAATTCGCCCTATTTCACAATGATAATATTCAATTTCACATTTAATGTAAACAAGAGCTAATTTGTACGTATTCGTAATTTTCTATTTCATTTAAAACTATCTATCAATGCAAAACAGTAGTCAATTTCACATATGTAGGTATATTGTGTGCTAACGCATTGATTTTATAATTGCTAAAGAATATGTATCAAAGTCAGTCGTTTGAAAGAATGGTATAGCTTTTGTGCTTATAAATGAATATTCATATTCATCACCATATCCCACATATACCGTAGATTCTGATAAACAATCAACACTGGTATAGGTCATTAGAGACGGGAGATGGAGAGAGATCGATATGAACGCATCAGCCCTGTCTCTCCATTCCTCTCAGGGAAATACGTTATGCAATGTTATTTGTATTATATTTCTCTTATTTAATTTTCATTCATAACTCTTCTCATTTATCATCTTCTGAAATTGTATAGACATATGCCAGCAAAGGCTCCATGCTTCATCTATTTTCTTGTTTAAATTTTCTTCATTCTCTCTGGTTTTTTTTTTCGTGTGTGTGTTGTTTTTTCTTTAAATTTTATTTTAATATACTTTGGCGCTTTTCATTTTCATGTATACTTTGTTTTCCGTATTTCGTTAACCCTTTTAATTCATCATTGTAATTTGGCACGGTTATATGAGTTCGAGAGAAGGTACAAGCCCCCACCCCCCCCCCCCCGCCCGCTCAGGGGGTCAATCATAGCACTCTCTGCAAAATAATCAAATCAAATTAAATGAAATACCCCTACTAAAATAGGTCCGTGTGGGGAGAAAATGCAAAAGACCCTAATCAATCATTTCTCGAGTTTCCCTACCTGAGCCCCTAAAATATACCCCTTTCCCGGAAAATCGGAGGAACAGCATACGGGAAAGGAGCATTATAGCATGAATTGAATTAACACGTGTTTAATTTGAAATATCCCACGTGCGTGAATTGACATGATAAACAAGAACAAATTCTCGTTGGGCCGAAAATTTGAATTGCGCTTACTGACATTTTGTTTGATGGATGTATGTTTATGAAATCGAAGCTAAAAGAAATGAAATGAAATTTTTCTTATTATATAATTGAAGTAAGGTGTTACTGGAACATTCAATTTCGCTTGAAATTGAATGAATATTCGTGAAACCGACTGCATGGGGGATGAAAATGGCCGGGAAAACCTATAATATAGGTTTTGCCGGTCAATTGTAAACCCTTTGCAGTCGAATTCGTTTACGTTAATTCAATTTAAACAATACCTCATGGAGCGGAGCTATCGGTTAACTGAATTAACTTTTTGATTTTTAATCGCGATCACATTTCGGACGAAAGGTCTTGTAAGAAAAATTAATGTCAAATTGATCGGAGATAGTTTAAACTTGACCGGGAAAACTTATATTATGTCTTATATTTTGTTGTAGTCCAATAAAATGAATTATATATCATGAATACTGCACTTTCTCGTTTTTAAAGAATATTTCATATAGTAAAAATTGAAAACGGCTCCTCAAATGCCATATCAAACCTCATCTATGCCCGAGAAATGGGGTTGCCTGACAAAATTATGTCTATATCGAGAAAAAAACAATAATTACATGACGCACAATTGTGAACTAATAAAATAGTTGGATAAATTAATGAACAGAGATGGTACTAGCATAACGATATATAAATTACAATTTGCCATAGACTATTATAAATTGCATATAAGATTGAAATCCTTTCACCAAAATCACTAAAACAATGAAGGGGAAGTAGAATCACGAAAACTATTAAAACAAAACAAAACGAAAATCAATATACATAACCATCCACTCAGATCAAAGGGCGTCGATATAGGGGCAATTGGGACGTGACCCCACCCCCTCTCCCAATAAAAATATATAATAGTATACTTGAATCTTTTCCAAGCAGACTATGTCGACAATGCTCATATATTTTTTTGTTTTAACCTTGGTCTGGTTTGCAAGTCTGACGACCTTTTTTTGCTTGTAACTGTTTGGAAATTTTTGTTAATCTTCCGGAAAATTCTTATTGGTCACTTTACCGGTATGAAAACGTTTGTCAGGTTTCAGAGAAATAGGAAGTCGCCATTGTAAACTCTGTCTCTGTCTCTCTGTCTCTGTCTCTCTCTCTCTCTCTCTCTCTCTCTCTCTCGCTCTCTCTCCCTCCCTCTCTCTCTCACATCTTTTCGTTTTCTTATTTTCATTTTGTTGGTTTGTGTAAAATTGACCTTGATATTATATCGCTGTCATGAGAGCAACGGTAAACAAACAAAGTTTTTGGATTTTACAACAGCTTTGACGAAACCAAGACACAGTTTCCAAAATAAGGATGTTTTTATTGGAGCATTTAATACGGTCAATCAAAAAGTTCGAATCCATCTATAACATCGCGCTTTCCATAAGTGAAAGTTCGTCGTTGGCAAGGATATAAACTAATAATAAAATAAAGTCACAAATCGCATTCAGGAGAAGAAACTATATACTCTACTTATGGGCTCCAGTTCCACCCAATCAAAAAGTTCGAATCCATCTATAACATCGCGCTTCCCATAAGTGAAAGTTCGTCGTTGACAAAGATATGATATAATAATAAAATTAAGTAAAACGAAAGTTGCATATCTTAGCTCGACATATGAATAGGTTTGGGTTAAGTAAACCTATTTATTTATTTATTTTTAAGCCATTATCATTTCAAAACAAAAGGTTGAGAGTTACAATT
Organism: Paracentrotus lividus; assembly: GCA_940671915.1. Lineage (NCBI taxonomy): Eukaryota > Metazoa > Echinodermata > Echinoidea > Camarodonta > Echinidae > Paracentrotus > Paracentrotus lividus. The sequence goes on along the minus strand of CALNVZ010000174.1, from coordinate 27,129,013 downwards.
GCCCCTGAACCCGGAGCAATTGTAACACATGAAATTGTAACATTTTATTTTTCTTTATCAAAGCTATGCACTTGTTTGTTTGTTTGTTTTTATTTCCGTAAAATCATACAAACATACATTATACATAATACATCTTAACATGAAAAATTACGGCGGATTGCCCAATTCAGCAGTATTCACACAATACTGCTGTTCCATGGGGTCCTTGACAGAACCAAGATTTAAACAACATTAACCACATAAGCTAATTATAATAAAACATGACAATGCTTGACTCAAGTTACATTATACTTTCCACTTGCTATATTTTATATGCATGGCATGGGGTTAAGGGCTATGGCAGCGCGTGCAGCGTCCCGCGGCTAGGTATGGGGCAAAGGTACTTAGTTAACAGTGTTGTTACAATTGCCCCATGAGGTGGGCGACCATATTTATTTTAAAAAAAATAATCTTAACTCAGGAATTCATCTTTGAAACTTAAGCAAAATACAGGCCTAAGAATATAATTTCTAAATAAATAAAAATAACTGCCATAGCTCAGTCCAGACGAAAAACATTGGGTAGTGTGAGATACGGCGCCATGCTAGTTTGTAGCGTGTTTCTGCTAGGGATGGGAGCCTCTGTTACAATTGCCCTGTGTTACAATTGTCCCCGGTCTCCCCTACTAATGTTACATTTCCTACTGCTGCTACTACTCTTGCTAATACTACTACTACTACTACTACTACTACTACTACTACTACTACTAGTAACTTCTACTTAATGTTGTCTTGGCTCCAACATATCCAAGGAAAAGCAGGATCTGATTAAGTAATTCTAATTGCATTACATATCCTACTACTACTACTCCTACTGCTAACCAAGTTCGTGAATCAAATTTGTTTCTATTGAATAAACTATATCTTATCCAATTTCATTACACCTGTATCATGTGTATAACATTATCCTATTTTCAAATGAAATAAACTGGGAGTGGGATTGTAAAATTAATTTATGTACATGTAGGCCTATAAATCAGTTGCCGATCCAGTATTTCACGAAGGGTGGGCAAACTTGGGATTTCAGATTTTGGTACACCCAATATTTGTCCCATCAAACCGGGCAAGCAAAAGGGCACATCAATTTTTTTTTTCACGTCACGCTGACTGAGCGATATTGAGAGGGGGGGGGGGAGGGTGTTGCCTTCGGGGGGGGGTCTTCGCGGTAGAGAGAAGGGTTATCATTTATTGGTGCAGTGGTCGGTTCAGTCAGTCCATCGGGTAAGTCGTCCATCAATATTTTTTTTTCTCCTCCTTTTTTTTAACTGGGGGGTGGGGGCCGTAGCCCCATGGATCCCCGCCTTGATTTGTAATAAATTATCAAAAGGAGACCACAAATAACCAGCAATGATATCGTTTTGTTCGTTGGTATATACATCAATCATTAGCCGATATGTTTTGTTTTTTAAAATATTATTGACGATTACTTGTATATGTATGTAAATGTAAATTTTCTCGTTTGAAAGAAAGGCAACAGTAATTCACCTAATTTCCTTTGTTTTGTTTTAATCTTATTATATTTAGAAGAATTAAAAATCTAAGGGTAACCAGCATATCAAACATGATTATGTCGTAGCCCTCATCTTGTTTATGTTTAGCAAGCATTCACCCTCTTTATTATTTTTATTTACATTTTGTGTGTATATAATATACAATATAGTGAATACAATTCTTTTATATGATGATGGTGACGATTTTTTTTATAACAAAAACATTGAAAGCTGATATAGAAGGAGGTAAATTTAATTAAATTCAACTAGTTGTCTTGTTCAAAACATTTAGAACATTTGACAGTATCGGGGTCTCATATTTGTGCTTTTATGACGCAGGTGTAGTCAAATCGACCTGATGATAAACAAACAAAAACGAAATCCGTGAGAATTGTGATTGGAGGAAAGTTTATACGGTCAAAAACCCAGCTTCCTAGTAAAGTGTCCATTTCCGCTTGGTACTGTGCATCCTTGAGTAGTCTTTGAGGAAAAGTGTCAATGTCGGGCAATATCTGTAATATTGCCCAGCTTTGAAAACGGAAACTTGTAAAAGAAGTTGACAATGGCAGGAAAGTGTTAGTTTAGAAAATCCAGTCGGTGATAGGCCTACTGATATTCTCCATCTTTCATTTCGGTTTACGACTTTCGCGAACGTGCGATTTGAGAAGGTAAACTAGAGACCAAGAAGTTATGCGGCAGTCACGTACACAACGCAAGACCAGCACTGCGTTGGCGAAACGCGCTCGACGAATGAGTAACGCACGCCCAGTGCATTCTGTGGGTTGGCCATGCGTCGTACAAGTGACTGTTCCATTAGGGTGGTATCTCAATTCGCGGAGACGTCTTCGCGACGGAATCATCTCCGCGACGGATAAAAAGTGTTAAAGACCTCTCCAATACTTTATTCCGTCGCAGAGACGTCTCTGAGACGTCTCCGCGACGTCTCCGCGACAAGTTTCAAAACCGTCTCCAAGTAGTTTCAAAACCGTCTCAAAGTAGTCCCAAATCCGTCTCAAAGTAGTTTCCGCGAAGTGAGACACCACCCTTAGTCCTACGATCAAACGGATTTTGTAGGAATAGAAAACCATTGTTCAGGACCATTTATCACAGAAGACTTATCCTGGGGACTAATCATATTTCCAAGGATTCAAGGATTGTGTTGTTAAATTATAAGACTATACTGACCCCATGAATTCTTATTTGGGTATCTTGATTAGAGCTGATGTTAGGCGGTCCATCATTAAGATTGTGGAACAAAATAATATTTTGAACCACTTTTGTGCCTTCAAGGAAAATGAGTTTCGGATTATTTTGGTAATCATTTCTGGAATTTCCGGTCTATAAACAAATATCACATTCCAAATCATATATGCAGAAGCATGTTTGCGACATACGCATTAACACAATTATCACTGGTATTGTTAGTATATGTATACATGGTATACTATCAATAAAAAGTATGCCAGCTTAGACTATTCCTAAAGGTAAAATAAAGTACATATTTTGGGATTGGCGGGAATCAGTGTTATGGGCACTGTCTGCAGACGATAGAAGGCCAGACAATGGGAAACGTCAACCAACCAAAGAATCCATCATGAGGAAAATATTTCTTTTACTAAACAGGTCAAAACACCTGTGTAAATATTCTTTGATATTCTAGAAATATTTACTACTTTATATTATAATCAATCATAAACAAACTACATCTGTTTATTTTTTTCTACTCAAAACTGCTCTCTAACTGTTACCAAAAAAAATCTTGATTAAAAAAAAAACAAAACAAATTAAGTACTTTTTTATATAACATTATGAATAATGCATGCATTATTTTCCACATGTAATTGTAGATGAAAATGTCGTCCAAGGAGAGCTAAAAGGGCTATAACTGCGTTAAAACACAGGAGACTGGGAAAATTCTTAAACCTTAAACCTTAAAAATTTTCAATAGTAAAAACTGCCCCTTTTTACAAAATGCCATGGGACATTTCAAAAGTCTGAAAGTCTTCCTTTTAGTATAAAAAGGTCATTTCTTTTGCTACGAAAAGGGGGACATTTTAGTCATGAAAAGGGGCACTTTTAGGATGGGTGACAAAATGGCAATTTTGATGAGTTCCGATGAAATCTCACCCGAGGAGCCTGTTTTGGTGACCCTGATTTTTTATTATCCGCATGAAATCGGATGAAAGACTGGTATCTGCCCGAAATCTGTCCGCCGTTTTCATCAGCTTGTCCAATCCATGCATTTGCTTTCGGAGGGTAATTTGGGGGCTATCTGACTCTAAACTGGCACTTCCAACATCTATCTGATACCGGCCAAACTCTAATCAAATTAATCAGTCACTACTCGGAGATCGATCGTACATTGACCCGATACTACCAAAATTCCACAGTTGGGTTGAAAACGACACTTCTTTTCGAAAAGTTGATAAAAACCCGCTAATTGCAATAAGTTGAGTACCTGATGACCCGATTTTAATCAGATGTCGGCCAGAGACGTCGGACAGCTGAAAACAATAGAATATTGTACACGTCTGACTGACTGACACATATCCAATATTGACTCGAGGTCGAAAATGGAAATGGTGTCCGGTCAGTCCGATAGCGAACTAAGGCCTGAGCTTAGTTCCCTGACCGGACTATTTTCCCTATTCGCATGCCGTCCAACATGTCCAATACGTCGGACAAATACCTGATAGACGTCAAACACAAGCCTGACCATCAGACTCTGACATGAGACCACTCGGTGGGCAACCATAAGGATTAAAAAACGCGTCCGGTTAGTGAAGGACGCTCAAAAATTCTCAGTGGAATGGGGGTATATCAGGTACTCAACTTATTGCAATTAGCGGTTTTTTTATCAACTTTTCGAAAAGAAGTGTCGTTTTCAACCCAACAGTGGAATTTTGGTAGTATCGGGTCAATGTACGATCGATCTCCGAGTAGTGACTGATTAATTAGATTGGAGTTTGGTCGGTATCAGATAGATGTTGAAAGTGCCAGTTTAGAGTCAGATAGGCCCCAAATTGCCCTCCGAAAGCAAATTCATGGATTGGACAAGCCGATAAAAACGGCGGACAGATGTCGGGCAGATACCAGTCTTTCATCCGATTTCATGCGGGTAATAAAAAAAATCTGGGTCACCAAAACAGGCTCCTCGGGTGAGATTTCATCGGAACTCATCAAAATTGCCATTGTGGGGATCAGGGGAGCTCGAGATGAGAGTCCGATTGTCAGTGGAATGGGGGTATTATATGTAATTTTTTGGTCGGCCTGTTGTCGGCTTGGAGTCCGTCTCGCCGGTGTAACTACGGTATAACAATTTCTCCAAAACTGAACTGTCAGTCGAAAGGTATAGGCAAAGGCAAAGATAGGGTACATGCAGGTAATATGGGCACCCTAAGCTCATTTGCCTAATTTGCATAAAATTACGAAATGACACACAGTCTAATCTTTGTTTTTATGAATCAATAACTACTGCTCTAACTTTTATTGTGAAGAAAAACAATTATCACCAACCCCCCTGTCTGCAATATTCAAATGTTGACGTCATTACCAAAGTGCCCATATTACCTGCATGTGCAGGTAATGTATTTATGTATTTAATGTATGTTTTAAAAACTACAATGACTCTACCATGTCTGGAATTTGCTTAAAATGTTGAAAATCATTAACTTTGAGATATAATTTGAAATTATAAGACCCTTCAGTAAATCCTTTGACTATATATTTCATTGTTATGTAGTTTGTATATTATATCTTTTTTAAATATTGTTTAAATATAATTTTCATTATACAGTCAAGTCAATATAGGCCTACAATAAGTTATTTATATAAATTATATACTGTGAGTATACCAAAAAAAATCGTAGCAAAGAGATTGATGCCTCATCCCAATACTAAGTACCAGAATCATTTCCGCCATTTTGGATGTCCCATATTACCTGCACTAATGTTGCTGTGTCAGGCAAGCATTCAATGCCACATTGCACCCCTTCACTAAAACAAATTGACCTGTACACGCTAGTATGATCAAAATCAAACTATAAGCTTACTAAATATACAAAACAATTGAGGTTACCCCCTCAAACACTCTTTCACCATCACATTCTGTGAAATATCAAATTTTACATCAGGGTAAAAAAATGCCGTAAGTTTTACCTACCTTGTCGGTTTTCGGCAATTTTCTCAGAGAAATTTTGGCATCAGATGCTCTCACGACGATGTATTGTCGTATACAGTTCATATGAACAACATTGTGGTGCTCACACCGGTCACCGGTCGCCGGTCGACGGTCACGACATGATTTGCTTCAGGTGGCCCCTATTACCTGCTGGCCCATATTACCTGCATGTACCCTATAGCTTACCTTTAATTTTATTATAGGTGGAAACACTCCTCTGTACTTTTGTCACAATTTCCCGACCAGTGATAATTGATCGACGAATCGGAAACAATCGAGATAATTGTAAAATCAGCTGGCTGCTCCATTGTTTCAAAGAATACACACTCATAACATTACACCCAGTAAAGATATACAGGTCAAAAGCCAAAATTTACCCATGAAAGAAATGCGTCTGTATTTTATAACGCATACCTTTATGGATATTTAAATAAATTATAATCTATAAATGGACTGTTGACAAATGTAGACAAAATTAATCCCTTATAATTGCATAGCATTAGTTCATCACCTTCAATCTTGTTTTGTTTTGTTTCGTTTTTTTTTTTTTTTTTTTTTTTTTTTTTTTTTAAACTTGTTTTAATCTTTATACATGTATACACTTTGTAGGGGAAGGTGTGGGTAAGATGGCCCCTTAACTTTGATAGGCGGGATGCTAATTACAATGGATGTATTTGGGGAGAACTAACACCACATTTCTCACAAATTTCCCTATTCAAATCAGTTTAAAATATAAATAGAATATATTATACAAAATCTGTGTTTGAAAAAGAGATTTAAAAAGGTTATACAAATATCATAGAATATGACTACAATCGAAATGAAAAACAAAAACAAATTATTATTGACATCGTAAATTAGGAAAGGTTTTAAGTGGACATTTCTTCTTCTTTTTTATGAAAGTTACAATAAAAAAAGTGCCCTTGCCTATATATTCAAAACGAAAATGCAATTGATTAAAAATGTAGATGCAATAAGCAGGTTAGCAATTACAGGCAATTGATAAGCTGATCAATAGCTTAATTAAACAAGACGGTGTGCTAATCACATAGTCTAGATGACATCTTGTTTGTCTTTATTTTCAAACGATGTCAGTAACATACAAAGGTCTAACGGTCACTTTAGACATTTGTATGTTACTGACATCGTTTGAAAATAAAGACAAACACAAAAATTCTCTGAAATGTTCATGGTTACACAGTCTGTAATATATATATATATTATATATGTACTTCTACAGTAAATATTTCTGCAGAGTCGCCATTTGTTTTTTGTTGTTTGTTTTATAATTTTTATAGCCCTTCTACAGGGTTCTCTTTGTTAAATAGAAATTAGAACAAATATAAACAATATACATCAACCATGTCAACAATATTGATCAATGAGAATATATTGTAACCAGCAAAAATTGTTGTTTAAGTCGGTCACTCTAACGACTTCTGTCTAAATTTTGAACAACGTTGTTCAAATTTTAAACAACGTTGGGGAAATTTTAAACAGCCACCGGTTAAAATCTGGCTTAACAGAAGTTGGTAGTGTGACCGGCTTAAACAACACTTACAGCGTTTTGACAGTGTAATAATAAAAGGATTTTTTTTCCCAGGTGTGTTCAGTGTTTATTTTCATCAAAATAACAATTTAGACACTTACATTCATTTAAGTTTTTTAATATCATTCATCTCTTTACGACTTTCGCTAGGGATTATCTGGAAATGAAAGGACATAGAATGCTCAGTTTGGACATTGAACATCCTTTATATTATTCATTTATACTTGAAAGGGTATATATGACGTATTTTGATGCGTAGTTTTTCTTTTATTGTGGTAATAAATCGAATTATGGCGGTTGGATATACCGTTGCTGTTACCAACAATACCACATGGAATCTTGACATGCTGGAAGGCCAACCAATTTTAATTCATTATAACAACCAGGTACATCAACATAAACGAGTATTCTTAATCCAATTAAATTCTTCGTTGTTATTGTATTCGATTCTACGAAGCTGATTATCTGTTTATTTGTATTTTTTTAAATGTTTTAACGATCCTGTTTATGTTTACGTTAAATCTAATAACGTTCGTGTTTTCAAGAAATTATTAAAGTAAAATGTTTCGCTGCACATTATATACCAGAGTAGCAGCAGACCTTCGAATAACGTACATATATATTTTTTTTCCCCTACAGTTTAAAAACATGTTCTTTGCACATATTAGGAGAAGAGAACAAATACATTGTATGGGTAAAAATATGATACAAATATAAAGAGAGACATGTAAGTAACCATCAATTACTGTTGTAAATGATTTTAACCTGAATAGGTTTACAACGTAATGCATCCAAAGGGTAATAATTACCAATCAAATATTTAATTGACACGACCAATGTGAAATTCCTACTATGACCTCATGTTCAGTAAATTTCGATACCCAACTGGATTGCATAATCACATAATGATTCACCTTTTTACAAAAATCTTATATTGTAGTTTTGGAGCCATATACATGTGACGTTTTAATTCATAATCAAATAAATTACGCCCTAAAATAGGTTTGTTCACATGCACATAATCTATTTCACCATTTAAATTTGCGTGTCCGTTATATGCACTTTTTGTATACCTCCCAGCTTGGTCGATTTACCAAATAGATAACGTATGTGTATATTAATGATTACAATATTCAGATAATGGGTACAAAGGGCATTAAATGTCGAGTTTTTGTGTCCGAATATTGACAGAACAAAAATTCGAAGGTCAAGAAGTTATTGCGTCCTACAATTTCTTACTTCAAGTGAATGTTAAGTAAATTTGATTAACGTTTGTCTCTTTCTTTCATCGACTTTGCTAACAAAAAACAAAAAACAAAAACAAAAGTGAAATATTTGATTTGATTATACGTCACAATGCCTTTGATAAGTTATCGGAATGACGAATTATTGAAAGAAAAACTCGAATCCGGCGCCTGAATCAAGAGACGAATATAAACATGAAGGCAAGACGTGAAATGAGGAATGAGAGAGTGAGTGAAAGAAGGTGGTAGAAAGGACGAGAGAGATAATGAACATGACACTCTTAAAATGCTGTGAAATTAATTTCAAGCATTCATTTCGAGATTTTTGCGACTGGGACCTATAATATTTGACATTTCACTTATTAATGTCACAATTACAGAGGGTGAAGTTACATTGTTGTCACACTGTCCTTGCCCGTTCCTTATTTGGGATATAGTTTTTATTGATCTTAACATAATAATCTTTCAGACTTTTAATTTAGTTAGAGATAGAACGAAAGATTATATGATACAACACACATACCTTGAAAGATTAGATCTAAAAATCTTTTCAAATGTACATATTACCTTACCTAAAAATTATTATAGTAATGCACATTTATAATGATTCTTATATCATATAACCATTCATTCTAACTCATAGTAAACTAAAAATTTGAAAGATTATATATTTTCAAAACTATATCCCACGAGGAACGGGCAAGTACGATTTGTGAACTAGTGTGACAATGGTATAAAGAGAGAATAAGGAACATGGAGAAATTGATGATTAATGTACAGTATACCGTAGAGGTATACACGTCCAAATTTACATAACTATTTCCCCCAGTTGTTATAAACGAAGGTGAGCAAACAGTGACCTTTGAAGTGCAGGAAAAGAAAAGGTGTAACAATTTTAAGGAGTGATAAGATTAATGGTTGTGAGTCAGGCATTGTGTTCAGAAGGGTCGAAAAGATAAGCTTTTACGTTTCACAATTACAATGATTTGGATTCGAGATTGGGCAATAGCAAGAAAAGCAACTAAAGATATTGGTGATAGAATATGTAACTTTTCAATGAATCTGAATGCGCAACCTAAGGCCCGAATTCACAAACGTGGTTTAGTTAGTCCATGGTCTAAATCAGGGGTTTAAACCACGGATTTAGACCATGGTTTAAACCCCTGATTTAGACATATACCAAAATTTTGACCATGGTCTAAATCCGTGGTTTAAACCCCTGATTTAGACCATGGACTAACTAAACCACGTTTGTGTTACCAAAATTTAGACCATGGTCTAAATCCGTGGTTTAAACCCCTGATTTAGACCACGGACTAACTAAACCACGTTTGTGAATTCGGGCCTTAATGTCAGAAAAGAGGTATTATAGTATACCATACATTCATTTTCGAAAAGGCATTGAAATAAAAACATGTTCGCCTAACTGTTGTAAAAAAATGTGTCTGCGAACATTGGCAAAATGATTGGGGTGAACTGCAGAAAATATCTTTCAAAATTAATATAACTTGTTGTCTATAAGAATGGAGATTATAATCTTAATTCTTTAACAATTATGAGTAGATTAAACGAAAGAAGTCCACATCGCTCCTCAACATGCTCAAGATAAGACAAAATTATTATGTCAGATCATCCCATTTGATACTTCCACTTTCATGTTCATGTAATACCGCCAGAAATATAATTGCCCGAACATTCACCATGATTACCAAACTTGTTATATTTTAATTGCCCAGTCGTATTTAATCAAATATTTGAATTTTCTTAGAATACAATATTACAATGACCCAAGTGCAATGATCATTGTAATAGAAATGTGATTTGCCATAATAATTCGCTGCATTCAATCGCGATGTATCAGTGAAATGAAATATTTACTTTGTTGACACTAATGAAATAGGCTAATGGTACTTTATTCTACAACAACTCATGAATTGGAATAATATGTGTATTCTTATTAAAAAGATTGGAATTGCAGGTCATGTTGTAGGCTGAAACGTTTAACTGCACATCATGCTCCGTCCAAAAACATAATTATATTTCTAATTATATCTCTCAACAATTCACCTTTACATACCCTTTTTAAATTTTATTTTAAATACAAGTTCGAATGTGTTTGATGAATCAGCTATTTCTATTTCATTAAATTTTCCAGTGTTATAGAATTATTTAAATTATGTCAAGAATGGTAAAATATCTTCGATCCTTCTCAGTATAACAATTGTCCTTATTCCCACGATAAGATTGGACTACTCAAATTTGTTCAGGACAATTACTGATAATGAATTTTCTTATGGTTCATGGACTGTTTGATCTATTCCTGTATACGCTAAGAAAGGATTACAGGTAGATTGTCGTATTGGTGACATTGATAAGAAATTCTTGATTGCATTTTTGTGTTATAATATTAAGCATCACCCGTCAAAATAATATGAGATTAATTTAGGTTTTCCCGGTCAATTTTAAACTCTTTGCAATCGAATTCGGAAATGTTCCTTCAATTTAAACGATACCTGGCTGAGTGGGGCGATTTCGTTTATGTTCTTTCATATTCGTTAATGAGCTTTCAATTTTTTTGGGGTGTGCGATCAAAACTGTGTATATGCAATGAATTTCGTCAATGTACATGAAAAGTGAATTTGAGCGACCACTGAAGAATACGACTGCTCACAGTATCAAATCAATCTGCGCAATTTGCAATTAGATTGAGTTTAAAAAAAATATATAATTTGACTGTTCATAAACGAACTTTATTCCAGATTTTTAATTGCGATCACATTTCGGACGAAATTGATTGAAGGAAATGTTAAGTTCAACGTATATAGTTTGAACGTGACCGGGAAGACTTACAGTGTGTAAACTTATCCGAACAACTATATTTTGTCTGAGGGGGAATATGTCTAGGGGTAGGCTTGAGCATGGGCTTCACTAGAATGAATGAGGTGTCGAACCAAATTTGCCAGATCCCATTATGAACAAAAAGCCAAACATGAAAATGATTATACAATTTTGATTTACAAAAACAAAAAAAACAAACAAAAAAAACCGGATGGAGTTATCAGTTTTGGTGATTCTGTGACAGCCAAAGGGGTTTCCCCCAAACATATTGGCATTATAATAATCTTTTGAACTAAAACCCGAACAGTTTCAAGATCTTCGAGGACCCCCCCCCCCCTCCTCCCCTGTCATGACTTTTGCGATCTTTAAGAAAATACGTCATTATGTAAACTTTGGTTTATGTCAACCTCCTTCATGTTCTTCGTGAATTCAGTCCTGTATAGAAACTCCACGAGGTCAGGGTAAAATTCAACAAAGAAATGTCAATATTTTGGAACTCAACAATAGCCTGTTTTGCAGAGGATCGACAAGCAGTGCTTGACAATAATACAATAAAGCGCTCTGTCAAGACTCCGTGAAACGATGATTGAGTATAAAATATTCATCTTAATTGTATATACATGCATGATATATCGATAATATAGGTTTTCCCGGCCAATTTCATTCATTTATCATCCGTTTTCATTTAATGTGTATTCAAATTCGTGTGTTTGATGCGACAGACTGACTTTAGTCAAACAATTTCGTGTTCATGCTCTCAAATTCGTTTTTAGACACACAAAGTTATGGTTCCAAAGTTCAAATTCAGATATAAGCATTTAAATTCATTATTTGTGCATTCAAATTAGTGCGAATTTGAGTATACGGAATGAAATGCCGACAGGATGAAGACGAATTTGAATAGTTATTGCCGAATCTATTCGCTTATTATGTGAAGTAGAATGCGCAAATACGAAATCGATCACAACAATCGTTAATTTTTATGATTGAATACGATTTTGACAGGCAACATTTCGGTGCATCAGCGTTTTTTCCGAAAATGAATGCCTCTAATATGCAATTGATTGACAAAACAATGAAATTGGCCGAGAAAACCTATACTTGCAATTTTTCCCATGCCTTGGCACAGTTCCCTCCGCCTTTCATCCTGAGTTGAACAGTCATGGTTCATAGGATGGCTTTGTTATGGATACTATCATCAAAACAAGATCTGATTCTGAAATGTGCACCTTCGTGTTCACTTTTGCGGAATTGTATACCTTTAAATACTGAAATATATGGCTACAGAAAAGCAGAATCGCGCCTAGTTTCTGATTTGGTACCATTTCCATGGCTTCATAATATCATACATGAAAAATGGGTTTGGCTCATTCTTATTCCAGTCAAATGCAATTAAAAGATCATAGGCTGTATAAACTGTAACAGTCATACAGTCTTATCAATAATCGATTAAAGTTGTTTTCCTCAATCTTAAACAATTTTTTTTTTTTCAAATTCATTTGATGAAGAATTATTATTGATATACAGCATACACAGTATTGTATGGCCTTGTAATAAAATGACCCACGCAACTTGGTATGTAGACCTATAGGCAGCCATACAATACCAGCCTTGAGATCAAAGGGCAACTTTACTTTTTGGACAATAAGACGGGAAATAAATAATAAACCTAGATTTACTCCATGGATATACCCAGCCGTCATCCCATATGTGTCGCACGATTTCATAAACTAGTTGATGTTATGAAAATATGATTATTGGAAATAGAAACTAAGTCTCGTGACACGAGAAAATCTATAATGTAAAAACAAGTAGCTTCACATTACATTTTTAAAGAGTACGTTAAAATATATCAGTAGATTAGAAGTATGCATGATGATTCGTTGCATCTACTGTGTACTGTGTTTACATCGTATACAGCCTGCACATTTCCTTCTCCCTGCTTTAGAAATGGAGATAAACACGATCATTCTGTCGTGAAAACGTCAACAAAAGCAGCCTTGAAACCACTTCTCATTTTTGCAGCTTTATATTCGCCCTGAAAACCTTAGCGACAAGCGATGGAAGCTCTTTAATTTTAGGGCAGGCCTGGATGCTCGCGTGTCCGTGATTGGTCAAACGAGTCGCGCGTGACCCGAACGTCACAATGACCCTGATTAGTTATGTGCAATTGTGTTTGTAGGCGTTGACAATCGTCGAAACAGCTGATAGCCCAGCTGATCGCTACGTATTGCGACATACATACAGCGAACACAGGTAGAGTGATGATGTTCGGGGTTGGCTCGCGATCAAGTGTCTTTCTTTGTTACTTCAAACGTTGATTTCTGGATTTTTACGCCAGCACACGTACGTCTCCTTATTTCCCGAGCTGAACAAAAAGAAACCTTGAAATATCTCTTGGAATAAGTGCCGATGTTTTCCTAGATCCATAGCAGCATATTCGTTATTTCTGTAACAAGCGAAAACAGACAGGTGCAATAATGTGTTGCTGTTTGAAGAATTCGTGGGGTTGGCTGGTGACTTTTGCCACCTTTTTACTCATTTTGCCTGTTACGGGTATTTTGAGCAGTTTTGGAGTCATCTTTGTCAAATTACAAGCCGAATATGTCATATCTGACTTCGCATTGGGTAAGTTATATTTTGAGAATCAACGATCTTAACTGTTGTTAGTAACACTGTTACATCCAAATCTCGATCATATTACCATTTTCTCATGCTTTGTCATCGAAATAGGGCCTACAAACTACATGTATAACTTATTACGATTTCCATTTGATCGATATTTATAACATGTTTGAAAGTATATCTATATCACTAGCAGTGGCTATGTTCTATTCAATTCCAATCACTACATCTTCATATTTTGGTATTGCCATACGTGATATTTCATCATCTTTAGTAACGAGTTTTTGCATGAAGCACACGGAGAGTGCGTGTCCTCGCATTGTACTGGAGTGTGGAGTGTTGTATGAACTGACAACCGACCTCAGAATGATTATCATTAAACTGAAATTCATTATTCATAAGAAGACGTGCTCTCCCTAGATCGAGGGTACTATCCTAGTAATTGTAATTACATTGACAGCTTGGTTAAGGGCATCGCTAATTATGTTATTATGGGTATTGGTGATGGTTGGTGGTACTGGAGGCAGAGCTGATGAGGATATTGATGATGAGGATGATGATGATGAGGATGATGATGATGATGATGATAATGATTATGATGATGGTAGTGATGTTGTCGATGATAATGTTAATGAGTATGGAGATGATTTTTTAAATAGTGTTGACGGTAGCAGTGTGTGATGGTAGTGATGATGATAATAATGATGATCATGATCATCATCGTAAATGAACAAAGCCAATCAAGCCATGACGTGAAGAGGAGAAGGGTGTGGCGTTTTGGATCCCTTGTGCAAGGAGTTTTCAAGATGCAAACCACATAAAGTTAGGACATGAAAGCCAATAACTTGGAAGAATAAGTATCCACCATTCCATTATCAATTTACTAGTTACCCACAATCTCTCTCCAGTTTTGCAGCTATTATGAGCTATTCGAAGAAAACATTTTGGAAGATATGCTTACAGCAGTTAGCTCTTCCCAATGATTATGACCATTACATTTTTTATGTTTATATTGTTTATGCTGACCTGTATACGCTCTGGATAATATTATAACTATTGACGGAGACAATATTATTCATTTCTAATATGGGAATGCAACCATTTATAACTTATTTCCTCATGCATTATGACTTTGCAATTCACTTCCACTATAGTTTCGTTCTCAAAACGAAATTCAAAAATTTGAAGAAACAAGATTGTGAAATCAATTTGCAGAGATTATAATCTCTGATAATCCTTCAGTCAAATAGTCGCCCATTAATACAAACGTGCATCATCACGTGAAGGTTATCAATGGTGGACCCTTCAAAATATTATCAAAATTCAAATACTGACATTTTATTTGTATCAAGATACCAGCATTTCTTGCCAAAATAGGGCCATTGCACCTGTCATATAGGCATTATATAGACCGCGATTTGTGGTGGAGTTAAAATATCAGGAAATCGGTGGTATTACCATTCATGTTCCTTCCTTGGTATTACCAAGATTTGCACAAAATAAGGGAAAGAGAAGGTGTTTCTGATTGAGAGTGTGTCTCAAATTGTCTATACATCAGTTATTGAAAAATGGTAATTGATTTATTCATAAAAAGGGGAGAATCCTGAAAGAGTTAATAGTTTGTCAGAAACATCTGTTTGGTATATGATAGTCAACCTAAAACGTAAGATTGAAGATTTGAGAGTGCAATTCTTCTGAGGTGAATAGTATAAACTGTAAAGACCCCCCCCCCCCATCAATTTTCATAATGTGTGTTTTTTTTTATTACTACACTCACTTAGCACTGGTATTGCAACATAGCTAAATGTGTGCATTTTTTCATATTTCCAAGTCTTTTATAATTATGTTGTCATATTTCATTCATGGCCAGATATTGTGCGAAAATGTGTGGATATCCTGAAAGAGGAGAATTTCCCCTTTTCATTCCTGAGATCAAAGTACTCAGATAGGGGCACATTTTTAAACAAAGGGGCGACAAATGAACAAAGACACCTAGAAATGAAATTTCAAGAGGTGGGGATTATAGTGAATAAAATTATTAAGGAGGAGTCATTTTTTTTCCCGAAAACCGTTTACATGTTTCCATCATGCTTGTGGCAAATTAAAAATGGCCAAAAAGGTAGCACTACAATGAAAAAAAAAAAAAGGAGGAACCCCCAAGTGAAGATGAATTTATTTCTATCGTTGACAAGGAAAATTTTAGTCCCTTATTGCAGAGGCGATTTAATACAAGTTTATTCCACCGACCTCCCAAATTCCTGTTGAATTCTTTTAATAAATATAATGTCGTTTACAAATAGAGATATTTTTTTTTACACTTCTATTATATTTTGCTAGATATTCACAACCTTTGATTTTGCACGCATCCTCCTTAGAAATGGCGTAACAGAATTTTTTTCTTCTGTGCGTGATGTTTCCTTCATTAGCCTTTGTGATGGTTCCTTATGACTATTTTCAATTTGCTACAAGGATAATGGAAACATGTAAACATTTTGCGGAGAAATTCGAAACCTCCTTAATAATTCTATTCACTGATAATCCACACCTCTTAAAATGTCATTTTTAGGGGCCTTTATTCATTTGTCGTCCCTTTGTTTAAAAAACTGCCCCTGCCTATTATATTTACTGATATCAGGAATGAAAAGTGTCAAGTCTCTCCTTTCAGAATATACACTAATTTTCGCAAAATCTCTGGCCATGAATGAAATATGACAATATATAAAAGACTTTTAAATATGAAAAAATGCACGCATTTAGCTATGTTGCAATAATTACCATTGCTAAGTGAGTGTAGAGAGTACTAATTATGTCCAATGAGTTTACTTGTCGTGTTGACTTAATTACGGCATATATTTCTTTTGAATCCTAGAGGGGTTCACATGAAGCTTCTTTGCAGTATCGGAATATTTTAAACGAACTACATTTTGAAATCATATACCAACGGAATATATTACGTTGTCTGCATCTCCTTGCTTAATCCAACTCCCTACCCCACCCCTATTTCATGTTCATTCATGAACGCAACGGTCCTTCTAGCATTGTCCTAGCCAAAGTCAATATCACAATGGCTTGAAGGAAAGTTCATTATCTGCATTGTCCAGGCTCGCTATTGTTCTCATATCCCATAAAGGGTGTACCGATGCTTCACGGAGATGACGCCCTCACAATAAGATTTGGATGAGCTGTGTAGAATAGAAAGCCATGGCGGAGCATCTTACGAAGTGGTTTCACGATTGACAGTGACTTCAACCGCAAAGATTTAAGCCGAAGATCTTTTAGGTCTTCGCATGGTGACATATTTCTAGTCCTACTGCCATCAGCTCTGCAAAACACTATTTTGTGCAAACTCGTTTGAAAACAAATGCATTTTTGTAATTTCTTTAAAATAACATTAGTAATTTAGTTATTTTCTAAAATATAAAGTTTTGTTAAATAAAATTTTTTTAAATCAATAAATTGAAGGGGGAAAAAAAAATGAAAATTTTCTTTGTAATATTGATCCAGAGTGATCCAGTTAGTGTTATTTATGAATTAATTTAATTTAAAAAAATTCCTCGTCACTATTCACCATGAAATTGATGCTGAACCTTATGAAACAGCAAGCCACACAATAGGACAGAGAGTTTCATCAGAATTATTGCTAATCTGCAATTAACCCAAATCGATATCTTTCAACTTTGGTGTCAATGGAATAACTTGTGGCTACCCGAATACAGGTGCCACGATTCCAAAGATTAGCGACTGAAAAAGAGATAAATTTCAGAGTATTGCGACATTTTTTATCATGAAATATCCGTCTCATTATCCTGCGTGATCATGGAAGATAAAGACAAAAAGTTGTATAATCTCTACCTTTTTGAAATTATGTGTGCCAATGCTTTAGGGGCCATACCCTCTCCTGTTATTTAGTAAATATGGACAAAAGCGTAGCCATAAATAGAGATTTGATATCACAGGTCGTTGTAGGTTAATCTTTCTCTATGATTTTAAAAATCGAATCTTTATTCAGATACTCTTGCTTCATTTCGACATTAGAGTGAGAACTCCCTGACTCATGAAGATGATGACTAAGTTCATTAAACTTTATTATTCATCAAATAGGTGTTACATAAGTCCGAACTTTGGGCTAATTTTCCAGTTTATGTCATTAAATGCAATTATGTTGCCTATTGAATTGATATGTTTTGTTTGTTAGTATATGTTCTGATATTATAGAGATTTTAAAGGTTTCACGAAATCAACAAAGAAGATTCTGGGAATTTCAAAATAATCTATGAATTCGTGCCAACTAATTTTCATGTAATCTTCATACTTCATTGTATGTCACTATTATGTTTTAAGACCAATCATTTATAAACCTGATTTGATACTACCATTGTCTTCGGCCGTGTTCCACCTATAATTGTTCAATTACAATGGTGCTATTCTTTTCTCCAAGTGCCCCCCCCCCCCTCGCACTCTTCCCATTTGACCGAATGTGAGGAAAATTACATTGCGTGCATATAGGCTTTACTACAGTGAAAACTTGGTTCTGTAACAAAGTACTTGATAAAATGAGCTATTTCTGGAGTCAACATGAAATCATTTTTTTAAAGTTTTGTCTTTTATTGAATTCTGGTCTTAAGAATTTCCTCTTAATACTTTGTGTAATATATTTTTTTTTTCAAGATACGCCATCCCCTAAATAATGGAGAGCAGGGAAATCACATTTTCTTACCAGTGTCCATTTGCAAGTTTAATTTACTCATTGAAGCTACCCTACCGTGAGGAAGTGAAAAGCTCCAGGAAATTGGTTAAGATATCATTTACTCTCCTTTTGTTAATCTGTTGTTTGTGTGTAGTGTGTATAGGATAAACAAGTTTTAATATCGTCTTAAATGTCGCAATCTATTCATTTCTCGAATGTCTGACAGAAAATCCAAATTGCTCAAATTACATTTTTATTCAAAGTCCACTCATTCTTGTTTTTTTTCAGTGGTTGTGTGTCACTTCTCTGTTACACCCTATTATTACAAATTAAATTGAATTCAGCCTATGGACTGGTAATTTTTTCCTTCTTCATATTCTTCTCCTAACTAATTTAGTCAACATCAAATGAAATATAGTTTTGACATCGCTGTGCGAGAGAACAGGGTCATATACGTTGACTTCAACCGAATAAAAGTACCCATAAAAAAATAAAAAAATATATATAAAAACTCATTTGAAATACACGTGGTGTGGTGTACATTAATTAAGTGCGATCACATGCTCAGAAAATTGAGCATACAAAAGTCAGGTACAACGAAAAGTTGCTATTAATATTAGTTGGTGGTTATCTTTAGCTTCGAAAACAAATGGGCAGATTTATTGGTCCAAAGTGTAGGAAATCTAGAGGAGGTTGCTTATTTGAACAATGTAATCAATTTCCATCTGTCTATTGTATTTTTATCCGATGAATGAGGTTATCTCTAATCCTTATCTATAATGGGTTTATATTTCATAAACACGCAAAAACAATCTTACCTGCCTTCAATAAAGAAACAATGGACAATGAAGAATGTCAAATTTCCAGATAAAAGGCGTGAGAGCTTATCTTACTCGCTCATTTCTTTATCATGTCAGTGGATGAGAAAGATAGAGTTTGAATTAAAAAAAAAACACCTGAACACTTGGTCAAATTTCATATATCGTCGCTAGACCGATTTCCGATTTCCTAACCCCTGTCCCTATTGTATTTATGACTCATGATCCATACATACTTATTTGCTTTCTGTCATTTTTTTTTATTTCAAAATGAGATTGGGATTAGGGGACCATGTGCCATAAACGTGGAGAAATACTTCATAACTGTCATTAAAAATTGCCCCTTGGTTTGTAATTACGCATGATTATGATGTATTTTACAGTGATCACTGATCGATTATTAGATTTACAAATTTGATGTGTTCTTCATATAGTTTATATCCGAATTATTTACGAACGATAAGGTTGTGTATAGTTGTGATATTTACTCCCGGTATACTCTGCTGTTACGGAATGTAGGTGAAACTATCAAAGTTGATTCAAAGGTTAATAGAATAAATCTTAGCCAAGTTTAAGAAAAGTTTATAACCGTAATATTTTGGCACCGAATACATACGAGATATCACTTGGCTATCCAAAAATGTTATCCAAAATATCGAAATTAAATTTTTCATCATATAGATTTCATTTTACTTTCATCAACCACTAGGATACATGTATATTTTGCAAACCAAAATGCTGCTTTTCTTCGGATTCACATCGTGTTATAAAACTCGTTGGATCGAGAAAGAAATCTTTCACAAAATAATGTGGGTTACGCAAGTACAAATCTTTTATCAATATTAAGGCCCATTAATATGGAATCCATGACATTTGCTCCCGCGACAATTGCTCCACTATAAATTCCATACACTAATCGAATGACTAACTTCAACCAGGGACTTTACACTATACCCTACCCTAAACCTAACCCTAAACCTAATATAAATCCGTATTACAACCCTAACCCTAACCCTATATCTTGGACGAAATAAAGCCCGGAGCAATTGTCGCAGGAGCAAATGTCGGGTCACCCTAATATGATCTATATTTAGATTTTAGCAGTCCTTCCCTGACACAACGATAATAATATTTTCATCTCGTGATTGAGTGAAATAGGACCCCAATGTCATGTCACTCATGCTAGAGTTTCTGTAAATTTCCAGCCTACCTTTCAAAACACGTCAATTTGAGAATGGTTTATGGCCTTAGCATGGCGCTTTGTGACCCGTACACCCATAGTGGAAGAATCATGTTTCAATCCGAAGAAATTTTCGATATACTTCATCGTACATTATTTATGTGAAATGTACCTAGCCCAACTATAACGCATTCATAGCACTATATACTATAGGTTCGGTGTAAAAATGGCAGAGGCAAAAATGGCAGAGGTAAAAATGGCAGAGGTAAAAATGGCAGAGGCAAAAATGGCAGAGGCAAAAGTGGCATAGGTAAAAATGGCGGAGGTAAAAATGGCAGAGGTAAAAATGGCGGAGGTAAAAATGGCAGAGGTAAAATGTCAGGTCTTAGGCAATTAAATTGTCATAGCAAAACCCATGAATAAAACATGGCCAATTCCCTTGGGTGGTATCTCACTTCTCGGAAACGCCTTCGCGACAGATTAAAAATAATATTACGACTTCGTCTCCGATGTTGCGGAGACGTCGCGGAGATGTCTCCACGACGTCTCCGCGACATCGGAGACATCTCTAATACTTTTTATCCGTCGCGGAAACAATTCTGTCGCGGAGACGTCTCCGCAACGGAATCCTTTGTTTCACGAATATATAAAGAGTAGGACCTATTAGAAACGTGTCTTTAAATTAAGGAGAAAGAGGAGACTGAGGAGACAAGCTATAATGGCAAAACCATGTTGACAAATCCGTCTCAAATGTGTTTCCGCGAATGAAGACACCAGAAAGGGGTAATAGTTCACAAAGAAAGCTAGTAAGATTTTCCGATAAATAGGGATACCTATATTATTCCAGTGTGCCTGTAATTATGAATATTTGAAGACGCAGGAATAATCAAGAAACAAATTGCATTACACACTTATTCATCTCTCACATGAAATTATTATACCTTTTCGAATGTCAAACTTTGGAAAACCACAACTTAGTGTTTCTATTGTGCTGATAAATTAGTGTTAATTATCGAGGGTGATTGTACTTTTCAAACGACAATATTTCTAGGTTACCGATACATTTTTTTTTAAATGAAACTTGACGGATACCATATACTAGGCCTATATCTTTGCTCTGTGGGATTGTTGGGGGTTGGTAAGAATGTGCATCTATGTGTATTATTATTTTTTTTTTTTGAGGGGGGGAGAGGGGTGGGTGGTGTAGGGGGTGTGTCCCTCTAAAATATAAATCGGATATACATGTATGGAGTTCATGGTATGGTGATAAACTGATGCAATCCCTAACGTAACCGTGTGATATTCTCTTTTCAAGGCAATGTTCAGGCCCGATTGCATTTTTTTTTTTTAATTCTGTGGTCTATTAACTGCCCGTATAGTCGACCACCACCTGTCAATATCCGCGACACAGTTTCCTTTCTTTTTTCTTTTTTTTCTTTGTGTGTTGTGTGTGTGTGTCTTTCAACTCCAGCCGAAATACATGCTTATTGTGAAAGTGATTGTTTCAATGAGGAAAATGGGATAAAATGTGTTAATCGTATTTTCATTTAAAGGAGCATGACATTGTTATAATAGCTACACTTTTTTAAAATAAAAATTCTTTATTGTTTTTACCGATTTTTTCAATTCTACTTTTGTGTTTTCATCCCTTTGGAATCCACGTGAATTGGGAAGGCAATCCCCCCCCCCCCTATTCATCACTCAAGACAAGTAACGGCAGACTCAGAAAAGTTCGAATTAATTACGTTGCGTCTTTAGTTCAGTCATTATGCAGGTCTTAACTTAGTACACTCCATGGTTCAAATAACATTTCATAGCAAGTTTGTTCTGTGATGCACATTTCTTGACAATTTCTGTATCTTTCCTGACATAGCGACAATACAAATGCAAACGAAACTGACGCTATACAAGTGAATCTTCTCAAGTATATATCAAACATGGAAAATAACGTGGGCCTGGTCATGATAACGGCCAGGTTCCCTTATGTGGGAATAAAGGCCTACTCGGAAATCTAAATGAGATTAGTATAATTAGTTGATTTGAGATGACAAATGACATACAGCTGATTCGAACAGTGTCGATCCACCTGCTGTACTTTAGGCTTTGGTGTAATCGAGAAAAGTGCAAATGACCTGTTAGGGCTAATGCGTATTTTCCCGGCCAATGCTTCCAATAGTGCAGCATTGAATTTTGTTGACCAGCATTAGCCTCTGTATTTTCTAATCCTAGAGATAAGCAACCAAATATTCAGGTTATTATCCCAAATGAATAAACAATTGACCATGCATCTTTCAAGTAAATTCGTGGTATTTTCCCCTGTTATGTCTATGTTTTTCTTCTTTTTTTTTTGTTACGCGACGAGTGGAATCAACGAATTATGACTTAATATAGGGAATGAAGGATCGAGGTGTACATGTAAGTACAACTTTTAGAGATAGAATGATACTTATCAGCATGTTAGTAATAGGAGATGTCTATACTGGATTTTTTTATCCCATTTCCATTGTCATCCATCGTTGTATTTGACCTTTTGAAATATAGACTATCATGATAGAGGATTGTCTGTTTTCCGTTTCCCGTGTAAAACTTCACCCCAATAAACCCGTCATGATACAAAGAAAAGGGTGACAGCCTTGGTGAAAGTACAACAAGGTTGAATCCAGTCCAATCTGACTTTCAATGTTATACACTGTAGGTCTACCTGATAGAAAGATTATATAAACTGATGTATTATTTAAAAAAAAAAAAAAAAAAAAATCGTCATAAACCACCAGTAATTTGCTCCATAACTAGTGTATTAAAGTGGCAATGAGTACATTGGGAAACGGAGTGATGTTTTCATGCATGCATATATGCATGTTGCATGAATATACCGAGTTGTGAAAGCTTATTCGTAAAATGTTAAATTTGATAGAACAATAGAAGAAGACCGATACGTAATAAGCCATTGACCGAATGTAATGACAAGCTTGTTTATTTTGTAAAGACGGCTGTGACAGTCGCAGTGAGATCAGTAATCAAGATATCGAGGTCATCAAGACTAGGTGTTTAATATAGGGAGTCTCCATGATATTGCTGCTGATTAATTTCTTTGTCTGACCGTTTATAATTAGTAATATAGGACCTTGGAAGATAGAGGTCAAGAGAAATTCATATATAACTCCTTTATATTACCCTCTCATCAAGTATCTTCCATGCTGCACCATTATCCAGTTTTTACATGTTGAACTCCAGAATCAGCTACAGGATGCACAGCGATCATAGCCTCCCCCTTCCCAGCCACCCCCCCCCCCAAAAAAAAAAAAAGAAGAAGAAAAAAAAAAAAGGGATCCTGACAGGGCTAGGGGCTTTGTTCGCACTGTGACATGGAGACATGAGTCGATGTTTAATCCTATTATAATGGTCTGAAAGTCACTCTCAGAAAAAGAAAAGTACAGTTGATTTGAGTTTCCTCGAAATATCTCTACAACAATGGCATGTCAAGCTGTATGTCACCGGTACATAACACCTTCATGGCCAAGGCCAAATGACCTACTTTTCTCTCGTTGTCTCTCACATTTTCAATTATATAATTCCTTCTCTAACTTTTCATTGAACAACAATATCTTACTAAGATCAACATTTTCAGATTATGAAATTACATTTCAAGAGCTCAAGGTGGCTGGGTGAGGCCTATAGCTCTACGCGGTGAACTCAAATTCTTTGCTCTGTAGCCTGCAATTTGCTGAAGTATTTTGACCGTTCTTTGTTTTCTTGAAAAAGACGACTGCCAGGAGCCTATGCCTACAAAAAAAAATTGCTATGATGATTGTGGGGTTCCATGCATCGTATGATGATCATTTCCTTTATTCAGCACATTCGAACACTTTCTTTCTAGAAGTGACTCCAAGTTCACACAAGGTTGATAAATGACATTATGAATGATGTTTGTCCGTAGATAATTACCCTCGTCCAGCCTTCCCTTTTCACAAGCTCGCGGTCTTTTTACCTCAGTCACACTTTTATAAACGACTCTCACTCAACCAACACATTCTTGAAATGTCTAGTTTATGATTTGAACTTGGGCTCGCAGTTCCGTCTCTTTTTATGACTAGGGTGTAATACATGCAAGAGTGCAAACCCATTGTTTCTGTGAAGGAATATTTCTGTTATATCAATATACTGACTGTGTTAGAAATATTTACTCGGGGATATGTGTGGATTCACACCTGCCCGATCGAGAAAAATACCCGTAACATACGGAAAACTTTTCCAATCACCAATTACGCGTTATTTGTTTTGCATGTTCACACCTGCGCCGAACCGTCTTTTCGGAGAAATATACCGAAGTTATAAACAAGGGAAGCACAATGAAAAAAAAAAACAAAGAAATACATAAGAAAAGCGCGGGAAAGAGGAAAAACAAAGAAATACATAAGAACGAAAAGAAAGAAGAGAAAACAAAGAATACATAAGGAAGAAGACAGAGAAAGAGAAAAACAAGAAAAATACATAAGTAATAGCTGAGGAAAAAGAAGTGAAAAACCAAAGAAATACCATAAGGAAGAGAATGGAAGAAAGAAAAACCAAGAATACATAAAGAAGGAGAAGAAAGACGGTGAAAAACAAAGAAATACAATAAGGAAAGAGAAGAAAGAAGAGAGGAAAACCAAAGAAATACCACAAGAATAGCGGGGATAGAAAGGAAAAACAAAGAGAAATACATAAGGAAAGAGATGACAAGAAGGAAAAACAAGAAAATGCATAAGGAACGAGAAGAAAGAAGGAAAAACAAAGAAATACAATGAAAAAGAAAGGGGAAATAGAAAGTTCCCGTAATTTATGTTCACACTACAAAAGTTCCCCACGACCTGTATGATGAACACTACCGCGTAGTTTTGACGCAAGGTACCTTACTAAA
The DNA here is from genome assembly GCA_940671915.1 of Paracentrotus lividus. NCBI lineage: Eukaryota > Metazoa > Echinodermata > Echinoidea > Camarodonta > Echinidae > Paracentrotus > Paracentrotus lividus. The sequence goes on along the minus strand of CALNVZ010000174.1, from coordinate 27,103,464 downwards.
TTTATACGGGCAATTTATCTTACTCGGGTTGGAATCCTAACTTATGTACTTTAATAACAGGAGCGTTATCCCAGATTATTCGGTACCCGACACTTATACCGCCAAATAGCTTTAACTTAAACTGCCGACATCTATAGATACGCTCTAATCCTTGATCGGCGCCTCAGCCACTGCAGTACTGCGTGTTTATTAAAGTAATAACACCCGGAATATCAATGAACCCCAATTTAACTCTGGGTCACACTTAATTCTCCAGATCGGGCAGGTGATTTAGAAATTCCACCTATATTCTCTACACCCCATCGTTTGTAGTACCACAATGCATTGACCATTTTATTGGTTATATATGATGAAACATTATAGTCGGATTTTGTATGTATTTGATATGCAACAAAACATATACCACTGATGTTTCTGAACTCAAGGAGTTAAATCATGACAGTTTTCAGTCCGAGATCGACAGTGGGGAAAGGCGGGGGAAGCGCAGGGGACAAACCAATAATTTGTGTGTGTAGGCCTGTCATGAAATTCTCCTCTGCTGTTGCTTGAAACATCGTTTATCGTATTCAGTTTATAATGCGTTCTACTCCGGTTTTCCAATTAACTTTAGCCCTTTTGTGCTCGGTAAACAGGTCGTACCCCTCGAATTTCTAAAATTCTGGCCTGACACATGCAATTCCTTTGTTGCGATATTACTTTCCGTGTGTTTCCTCAGTTGATGTATTTTATATGCTCAGTTGTATTCTATATGCTGTTTTAGGAGTATATACTTTATAAATCCTAATTTTGGCTCAAGTGATACCATTTAGGTATTAGCTGTTTACATTAAATTAGTGACTTCGTACATCTATCATGCTATTTATGCATGATGCAATACGAGCAGATCGCTTTTGTGATGGTCGTTTGGTTGACGGATTTTTATACTTTTTCCTTTGCCACATCATTTCCGTTTCACAATCGATTTTGAATATAAATGTCTTCCCGGAGACCAGTGAAGGTTTTTTTTTTTTTTTTTTCTTCTTCTTCTTCTTCTTCTTCTTTTTTTTTAATTCAAAGAGCAATTTAAAAGTAGGCCCGAGCTGCATGTTATTTTTCATTATACCTGAAGCTGTTTGACTGACGGTTTTTTTATCAAAATAACTGTAGAGGATGTACATGTTATGATTGATATGACCAATGCTCGTGGCATATTTTGTTTTCGTGTTCGGCAAAGAACTTGTTGGCGTGAATACAATTCGCCTCCCACTCTGTTCTGAAGGTGACTTTCAACCATGAATGCTTTTGAGACGAGCTTGCACTGTGTGAACGTGAATACATTACGATCAGCTGTGCTTGTGTGTGTTTGCGTTTCAGCTGATCAAAGAAAGGGGTACCCAGATCCGTTGTAATTTATTCAGGAGGAAATAACAACAACTTGATTAAAATCAAAATCTCACGTATATTAAGTTCATGTATGATTATGTAAAGAGCGCAACACTGGCACGACCAGGGTTTTGCAATATCTATCGAGGGGTCCGTTTTTGATACTCAAAAAGAATTGAAATACCGAGGTATATTGATTATATATACAGGGAAAATACATGTAGATATGTGATATATATTCTGTGTCACATCTCGTGCACGTCCACGAAAACCTGAAGAGCCTGTCCCCTTTTTGAGTGTTGATAAATTATTGGCTAGGAACCCCCGAAAATCAACATTAAAAAAACCCAACAACAGCAACAACGGGGATTGACGATAAAGATCTAGAAACTGGTGTTTCAGTGTGCCACGCCCACTTCTCGTAAAGGCCCTACGATTTGTAACTAAATGGTGGGTCCACATATTTGGAAGAGGCAGAGGCGGCGGAACGAATTTGAAAGTGGGGTTCAGCGATGGAAAAGGGGCACCTGAGATCAGAGGCATAAAGAGAAAAGTATTCGGATAAATAGGGGCTGCGCAGAATTGCTTTTAAATTTATGCTTTTAAATTAGTAGGCCTAATTATACCAAAAAAAGACAATGCAAGAGCGAAGCGCGAGCCGAAACTTTTTAGCTCAAAATTTGAGACTGTGCAGTTATATTCCTTATGCGGCGGTCACAACTCGCCGTACCGTCGCCGTACTCCCTACGATGGATTTCGTAGAAAATTCGTGCAGCGGAGGTACCTGGCAGGTACAATGCATGTACGACGTGCAGAAAGTTTTTACAATACCCTTACTATAGAATTGCAGGAATCGCAGAAGTTGAATTAGGACCTGTGCGTGCATTGCACATGCAACGCAGGCTACGTCGATGGCACGTGCCCCGTAGCCTACGACGAGTTGTGACCGCCGCATTATATAGTATCCGCCAGCTCGAAGCGAAAGCTAAAAATTTGAGTTAATTGTGCATTTAGGCTATTTAGTATCCTCGAGAGCGGAGCTCGAGCCAAAAATTGGGTTTTAAAAGACATGTGGAGTAACAAGGGGCACTTTTTAGTATTAAAAGTGCCCCCTTTTAAAACAGAAATTGTCCATAAGACTTTTCAAGACTGCGAAAGGCTACTTTTTAGTATAAAAATGGCATTAAGGAAAAGGGCACTTTTAGAGTGGATAAAAAAGTGGGGGCACTATGCCCCTTTGCCCCCCCCCCCGGTTCCACCGCCTTTGGAATAGGCCAGGTCGGGCCCCACAAACATAATTTTTTTTCTAATTGTATGTTCAAATAATGTAGTGAGTTTTGGCAAATAAGGTGCTTTGTATGCATTATAGGGCGCATGCCTCTTGCCCCCCCCCCCACCACCACCGATTCCACCACTAAAAAGTAGTCTATTAGGATGTAATGTGATTGATGTAAATGATGAAAGTGATTGATGTAATAAAGAATTGGAGGCCAGAGGAAGGAAATTCAGTAAGACAGAGATCTGTATAAATGTAAAGCAAGAATGAAAAACCATAATAGAAAACCACAATTCATTCATCAACGCCCAATGTATGCTATTTATCTTGGCTCAGAACGCTCAAATACCTTCATTGATAGACAAATTATTTGATATTTTCGCTTTCTTTTCAGGGTAACTTCTGCACAGTATCCTCACACACAATTCACAATAGTGAAAGTTAAATATTGAGGGAGAAATAATAATAAACTCATGTTCTTGATGTTTATTGCAAAAACCAAAAAGTGAGAATAAGTATCCTTATCTCTTTCATATATTTATTATGCATAAATCGGTCGCCAATAATTTGTGGAAGAAAAAGGACATGTAATTAACATCGCTGACAAAGGTCTCATTGAAAAAGTTTATCAACAAATATATAGAATAAGCCCATCATCTTTCACTTGTTTCCCATCAGGATGGATCGGGTCAGTGGCTTTCGGGATCATGTTCGCCGCGTCGCCGATCTCGACGGGTCTCTTTAAGCGCTTCGGACATCGCAAGGTGGCCGTCGTGGGTGTAGTCATGTGCAGCGCAGGACTCCTCCTCTCGGCCGCCGTACCAAATCCGTACTACCTCTTCGCTACCTACAGTCTATTGTTTGGTGTCGGGAGTAACTTCATCGACAATACCTCACTCAATCTGATCGGGACGTACTTCCCGAGGAAGAACAGTGCTCGTGCTTCATGCTTTGCCACTCTTGGCTGGAGTATAGGTCAGTATGTACCCCGTTACCCTCTCCATCCCAAATGTTTTCAATTTTTCATTTGGATAGGTATAGATGCCTAAAGGCTCTAAATAAAATGTTGTGTCTTTGAATGAACGAATATTTTTCGGCGGCAAAAAAAAAAAACTCAAAACAAACAAACAAAAGTTAGGATGCATGATTTACACAGAAAACACATGTTTTTGTTGTTCCATAACCATAAGAGAAAACACATGTTTTGTTGTTTCATAACCTTTAACGAAACTATACTGTATCCATTTTGTAATTGAGCCTCACAAGAAGTTTAAATTGATTCATGTCATTATAGGTTCACTGGCTTTGAATCCCGCTGTCGAGATTCTCTGTGAGAAGTTTGGCTGGCGGAAAACCTTCATCATTCTTGGGTGCTGTCTCTTTGTCCACGGGCTCATCTGCGCTGCTCTCTTCAGGAAGAAAATCGATTATGTGGAAATTGAACTCTCAGAAGAGGACAGCGAAAACAAGGAAGATTTATACATCGATGGCGATGACAATGATGTATTCAAATCCCAGACCAACGGGTACATCCCAGTCAAAGGAAATTTCCAAATTGGTGAGCCAGTCCTCCTCACCACTCAGTTGTCAACCATCAACGAATCCGCCCTGAGCAATGAAAATATCAACCAAAACTGTCATACGGCCACGGCGCCTGTAGCTAGGAAAGAGAGTGTGACATTCGCACCAACAACTGAGCTCCCAAACGAAGGGGATAGTGCTCTGACGAGAAACGATAGCAACGTATCACAACTATCTAGTAACGGATCAAGAAAAGACAGTAGATCAAATTCAAAGAGTGGCAGACGAGATGGCTCAGTTAGCAGGAAAGACAGTACGGGTAAAACGAGAAGAAGTAGCTCTATTAGTCGACGAGACAGCATCGTTAGTTTTATCCGGAGAGATAGCACATGGTCGAGGAGAGACAGCACGCTTACGAGGATACCTGTACCGGACAACACGCCAAAGCATACCACAAAACAGTACATCAAAGCCTTCTTGCACACCATGAGGGCACCTGGCATTTTATTATGGGGACTTGCCAACATTCTTATGAATATGTCACTCATCTTTCCTTTCGTCAACTTTGTAAGTCTGATATGTCCCTTTGTTTACATGAATTGTAGTTTTTAAATAATGTCTAAGATGGTTATTGATGTAGCATGCACTAAGAGTAATGTTTTAGGGGATGTTTCACCAAGAAGTTACGAATGAATTAGAACGACTTTGGGTGCTATACAAATCACATTTTTTATAATTAGCACAAGAACAGATCCCCAGTCGATTGTACAGCCATGCGTAACTTTACGAACGACTTACTGAAATACATAAGGAATTTCTTTCTGACGTTTTAGTTTTGTTAAAAAATCAAGTGCACTAAAAGGGGTATCTTGAGGAGGTTTAACCTCATTATTTCAATCCCAAAATATATATTTTACTTTTAACCGATGTCCTGATATTTAAAGTTTGCATACTTCCCATAATATTGTAAAACTGTAGAATGTTGAATGATAGGAAATCTTCTAATGTTTATGAACATCTACATATAAAATCATAATTGTATCACTTTGGGTTTTCTTTTTTCGAGATTGATGTAATGATGAAAAATATTTATTACCTCTCCTTTTTTCTGTAGATAAAATACATGGAAACAATAGGAATTCCCTCAGCCAAGGGAGTACACGTTCTCATGGTCTTCGGGTTGTCAGATATGATCGGTCGGGGAGGTTCGGCAATCTTCGGGGATTACATCCCGTTCCACACCGTATACGTGTACCCCATCTGTAATCTTATCATGGGTGGAGTTACCATGTGTCTTCTTGTCATCGATACCATTTCAGGACTTTATGGTTATGCAATAGGTAAGTTTAAGTCATGATGGATCAGACATTTGGAAAGTTTGAGTGTATCAGGCCAAAGGTCGCCAGAGAAACACATGCCTACAAGATATCCCCACAAGAAAAGTGTATCCCTATAAGAGAAACTTTCTCTTTTGGGGACATGCTTTTCGTCTGTGTTTTTCGATTGAAGGTAGAACAACATAATTCATGTACAATTTAATTCGTTTTGTACTATATCAGTGTGATCATTTAAAAATGCTAATCTCCAGCATACATGTACTATGCAGTGTTCATGCTGAAATTTGTTTGTCGTACTCGTGGCAATTTTTTCTTTATTCCTTTGGTGACAAAAGAAACATTTTGACTGCAAATTTGCCACAGTAAAGTTTAATAATTGGATAGGACATTTAGAAAAAGATGTGTAATGTTGCATTTCTTTTTCAGAAATTCTTTGGATGAAATATGTGAAATAATAAGAGTGCTGTTATATGAACGCTATTTTCTATTTCTATTTTCTTTCAGTGGTGGGTATACTGACAGGCGTTGTAAATAGCATGCTTCTCAAAGTTTCAATGGATCTTTTCGGTCATAAGCTATTAGCAGAGGCATGGACCCTCACCCTGCTATCAGCTGGAATTGGTATCACATTTGGCCCTTCAATAGCAGGTGAGTGCAAGCCAAATCTTTGGAAGACGATGTATCTCTGTACTTTGTATTCCGTGTTATATTCTGAACATTATATTTGTAAGGGCGATTTGCTACGGATTTTTGTAAGGCTATTCTCAGCTGTTTCTAGATTTTCTACTGCTGTTCACTGCTAGCTTAGTATGCTTAGTGTCAGTCGCGACGCTAATGTCGCAAATCAGGAGAGAAGATTTCTGAATTGCTTTGGCTAAAAATCATTAACATGCATTTGAAATTAAAGGGGGATGCAAGGAAATGTATCCATCAAGCGAAATATTAATTGATGGAAGATAGAATGATTGAAATAATACAAATATACACAGAAATTGAGGGATTTTGAAGGGGATATATTTGGAAGATATTTGTCCCAGTGATGTGATAAGCTATCTGTTATTAGGGTTGATCTTTCGGACCATAATCAGGTGACCTTTGAAACCTCGTGACACACCTCTCTCTTATCAGACACACCTCCTCTTGGGTGTTTGCATTGGAAACGATATGGAGCATGAATTGGCACATTATGCTTCAGGAAATCTCAAGTGTTTTTCAACAAATCAAATAGGAGTGAAAGTGCTTAATTTCAAATACATATTTAAATAGAAATTGTTGAGTCGTATATGGCCATCCCTCAAACAGATTTAGATCTACGATTTCTTACACGTTTCGTGTATTAGTTTTTTGATGTTGGAAAAGACAAGTCTTTCTCGTCATTTCCCTGGTTTCTGAACATAGGGTTATTACAATGACTCGATGATGCTTCCAAAAGTTCTGCAAAATACCAGTTCTTTCCAGCCATTTCATATAATCATTATACGTTTAGTCATTCCCTTGTCCCTTTGTTCAATATTATCAAGATACTATTATACTTGGCATATTCCTTTCAAAATTTTCCTTTACCTTTGCCCTGTCCATATCAGCACTTGAAGAACAATGCTGTATAGTCAATTTCCAATCAATCAATAACCATTGTTTAAATTGACGTGATAATTACGGTCTGTAACGAATCTGAGGAGCATATTTTTCATTCGTTATGATGATAGTTGACATGCGTTATAGTTCCAAAGATTACCAATATATCGATCAAGGACATGATAAGAAATCATTGTAACTTAATAAGAACAGCATGGTAAAGTAGCAGTAGTGGATTAAGGGGCGAAATAGACCTGTTAATATCAGAAAAATCAATATGCGCCCCTTAATTTTTTTCTTCTTCAAATTTGCTGGCTGCGTGCCCCTATTTTTAAATCCTGGATCCGCTACTGAGTATTGTACAAACACTCGATTGTAGCGAGTAAATGAATGGCACATGTTCTGACTTTGATCATACGGAACCTACTTGTCCTTGTCCTTTTAAAACAAAGAGGATATTCCGTTTGGTCACGTTGCAATACACCTGAAATTGTTTAATAATCATATCAAGAGTGGTGTCCATTCCGGGTAGCTGTTTACATTATTCTTACTCGATGTTTGACGAGAAAATGTCCCTTTGATAATTTGATAACCAAAATATATTTTATGGCGCCGTCACATAGGTTATGAAAAAAAAAAATCTGAATTTGCTAAGAAGACAGTGAAGATAGCGATGGTGATGGTTGAAGTTGAAAATAATTATGATTCCCCCGATTATTTAAAGTAATTGAAGACCCTTTCTTATCAATCTTTTTGAAATATCCTATTTTTTGTGTCTCCCTCCTTAGGTGCATCGTACGATTTAACGAACTCATTCGACGTCGCTTTCTACATCGGTGGCGGCATCTACATCCTCGCGGCTGTCGTAACTCTCATCATCCCCTTCGTCCAGAGGTGGAAAAAATGGGTTCCAGAGAAGAAGACCAAGCCGGGACTCGACGCCCTGCCCGAAGACGCTCTTCCAGAAAACTTGAGACGGTTGTCCATCAAACCCCTTGACGATTCAAAAGCGAAAGCGGAGCAGCAGAAACAACAAGCGGTAGAAATGGAAAAGAGCGCGAAAAGGCTGGAGGAAAAGTTGACCGAGGTTTAGATGATTGCATGACTTCCCTTGTCTCATTATAACATCGATGTAGAGAGGCCGAAATTAGCGCTTGTAGAGAAGAAAAAAAAAAACTTGTTTGAAGCGCTTTGCTAAAAACTGAAGACCTCTGCCTGGCCTTGTATTTTCTTTATTCACGAAGAACAACTCGCCAAAGTGTCCGTGGCAATAGTGTGATATTATATTGTTTACTGAATTATTTATAGTATCATCGTACTGTGAGAAAGAAACATAACAAGCAGATCAAGATTCAAAACCGTCTTGAACAGTGTCTCATTTTCATGATGTCATTATTTTTAACGAATGTTTGTCTTGGTATTTTGAAAGAGCACAAAAATAGGGTTTTTATTCAAATACATGGTATCTGAAGCTATAATATATGACATATCGAAGAATATGATTATGTGTGTGTCGACCCTTCTTCAACATTTGACAATAATAGTGCGTCGCCGTTTCTGTTTGTGGTTTGAGCGATATGAATGATGTCAGCCTTTACAATGACGATTGTGTGAATTGATGATGGTGATCAATAAAAAAAATATGGTTTATGATAATACAGTTTAGATTACAGACCGCAAAAGGTTATATTCTTCCCGAACTATATTTTACAGCCGTTAGTGATCATATTTAAATCGTGAATGAAGTACGGGACAACGGTCACAGAGCTCTTATTTTTTTTAATTATTATTATTAGTATTATTTTTTTTTAAGTATCAGAATGCCGTACTTTACCGGATTATTCGCAATCGAAAATGTATGTTTTCATAATGATCTATGAATGGCGATTCTCATTTTTAGACCTTTCTGGGAGTAAACTTGTACAATTGTTTTTGATACGTCTTTCGCATGACGTACTGAGGATTTTTATTTTCATTTTTACCTTCATTGTGTAGAAGAATCTTTAAAATGGCAACATGCTTTATATTAATTTATCGCAAGTGATAAACACGGCACGTTTTTATAGCTTAATATTTTACATATGCAAGCATTTCTTGATAACGAAAAATGCAAGCACTTTGTAAACCATTGTTGGAATACATGCACATGTGAGTATATGTTTTCCATTTCATATTGTTTGAGTGTGTTCAACAAGCATAGTCATTTGTAAAGTAGTCATTATATTTTATTGATAATATGTGAATGTTATATTATATTTCTTCTCAGTATTGTAGTAATCTCTGTATTTATATGTTCATTAGTTAGAAGCACATTATATCTCATATTTTCCCTTATGAAAACAGACGGAACTTAAATAATAAATAATGTTTATGTAGTATTTATTGTGGTTAGTGTGTATTATAATTTCGTTCAATTTTAACTTTCTCATATTGATTCAGACATATGATTATATTATTTTCATATCTTGCCACTATTAGCAGATTCCAATTAACCCCACAATGATAATAATAGAAACAATTTTTAAAAATGCGTCGTTACCAATTAATTTGGTTCGTTTTGTGTGTCTTATTTTGTTCCTGTCAAATATTTTTTTCCACTCAAGTTTCGTTCGAAAGAAGCAAACTGATGCCCATATTGATAAGGTTTAGATTAGTTTCCCCCTTCATTTTCTGTATTTTTTCATGCTAGATGTTTTTTTTTTTTTTTTTTTTTTTTTTTTTTGTAGACGATTGTATAGTATTTTTGTGCATTAGCAGACAAAGAGCTTGTTCAACAAATAGATGTAGAATACTGATGCAGCTTCAAGTTAGTTCTTCCAAGAGGATTATTGTGTAGACTTAGCAGGCTTCACCACTTTGAAAAGTGCTTGAATATCCGTGCATCATTACTATGAATCATTATAGTAAGGCTAATCATAACAACAACTTTACATATTACATTTTTGTTGTACATAAAAGAGTCTCTTTTTAAATCGCATTAATATTATCATTTTGCGCGATATTTGTTATTATGCAAATAGTGATCGTTGGTAAAGATGATGGGACCAAATTTCACTTTCGAGTGATATGATGTTGTTACATTTCTGAAGCGATGCTGAGTAAACATAGCGTAACGTCCAGCTCGATGAAGAAGTAATAGTTCGTCTTGTCACCTGATACCACTCTGCGCCGATTTGTTAAATATTGTCAAATAATACACAAAAACGATGCATGGCAATAAGAACGCTGAAAATTAGTATTTTGTCAGATGCACAATGATAAGCTAGCCAGAGTATCATTGTACGTAATTATATACGGCTACAATAACAATAATAAATTTTTTTTAAATCCTTGTGTTCACGTTACATGACTAGACCACACATTTTGTTTGAATGTATGCATACATTGATTGTGAAAAATAACTTTAAGACATAGCCATATCATTCAAGCAATTTTTACATTCGGTGATTCATGATAGTGTATATAACATGTACATAGTTTTGAACAAGTTTTGTCGACGAAATGTGCCTTGATTTGAGGCCGATTTATTATGTTTAATTTTATATGTTTATTGTCATGCACCTATTTACGTTAGAAGCCTAAATGCACGTGATCATATGTATTTGTTTCTTTTTCTTCTTGACCTGTCGATATCATGAGAATATTCTTCAAAAACGTCATAATGATCTCTTTCATGTGAAAGAAAACAATAAAAAATTTCAAATCAAACAAAAATATAAATAATTTTGTTAATCGTATTATGTTTGTCTCATACCGTACGGTTCTTGAGAGTGTGACCCCCCTCCTCCCTTATTGGGAACAAAAAGTCTGTAAATAAAGATTTGTCTTGTTATAATGAAAATACATTTTGTTTTGGAATTGGATACAATATACACTGCGTATCAAAATAAACGCAACAAGATTTAATTCCAAATTTGTGAAGATTGTATTAGTTTTACACCAAATTGAGTATTAACACGTTAAAGTCACGTATCTCCTCTTTCCAATGATATCTTATTTATTCATACATGATCATGGGTGGCCGAGTAATCATTATTTTTGGGCAATGGGACAAAGAGGACATGGGGCCAAGTTTTAGACACGGCTTCGAGCATCAAACTCCAAAATGATTCTTTGTCGGAGAATGGCAAAGTCAAGTGGAGGGGTAATAAACACTATATGCTCTTGAGATAACCCTAAAGAAAACAGTCAGATCCGGAGATCGCGGTGGCAACACCACATCAAGATAACAAGGGAAGCACTCGATACCCCCAAACCTCGTCCAATCTGTTTCTTACTGCAGGTTTTGGACATCGAGTGATTGTCTTGTATCATGATGTGGATTGGGCACCGTGATCCCCGGATCGACTATGTTTGTACTTTTTTCTTCTCTTCCTTCTTCTTTTTTTTTTTTTTTTTTTTTTTGGAGGGGGGGGCAGGTATCTCCAAGAGCAGGCGTTTTATTACCCATCGTGCACCCATCGCTCCATCGACATTGCAAGCTCTGACAATGAATCTTTGATGAGTTTGATGCTCGGACCCCGGCCACCATCCCCAATGATCCGCAGGGATGGCTTGGAGATGGAGAAACGTGAGCTAATCTCTGTTTGAAGGAATGGGCGGCCATGTTGAGGTGCATGGGATGTAACGTTTAGACCAGAAGAGACATCCTAAATAAGACAATGAGTAAATTGTGATTATCCAATTCCGTTATTCCATTTTATTCGAGTTACTTCGAGTAAGATGCCATATTCCTTCCGTGTCTGAAACTTGGCCCCCACAGTCTACTTTGTCCAGTTGTCCCAAAGAACTGACCAACTCAGCCATCCACTGACCTTGTATGAATAAATAAGATATTTGGAAGATAAGATATGTGGCTTTAACGTGTTACTACTCACTTGGCTGATAAAACTAACACAATCTTCACAACCCTTTGAAATTATATCTTGTTGCGTTTATTTCCGATACCTCACTGTACATTTTTATAACTTTTTGAAGAAAGAAAATGCGAAATGTGTTGTATATCCTTTATGGTGTATCTCACTTCGCGGAAACTACTTTGAGACGGTATTTAAACTTGTTGCAGAGGACGTCGCGGAAGACGTTTTCCAGAGACGTCTAATTCAGTCGTCTCCTCACAGTCCCGCCTCATGGAGTGGCGGAATCGCGGAAACTACTATGAGACGGATTTGAGACCGTTATTGAAACGGCTTTGAGACAGTTTGAAAATTGTTTATCGCGGAGACGTATGCCTATTCTGGGGGGGGGGGCGGCGCTTACGCTGGGGCCCCGGGTAGGCCGCCCAAAAGGGCGCCAAAATGACCTCAAAGGGGCGCCCCAAAATTGACCATTAAGAGACATGGAACAATCTGGGCGGCCAATTGAAGCAAAATGCTTAAAAAAACAAAATAATAATAATAATCTAACAATAATTAAAAAAACGGGAAAAAACATGCACGCATGTAGCCGATTGACATCGCAGAAACCTACCCCCCTATGGTGATATATGAGCTCTGGTATTGCCGAAAGCCCCCAAAAAAATTTCAACCCAAAGTACCTTTCCAAAAGATACATAATTGTATAGTCATATAAAATTCTCCTATAATTTCAAATAGTATGCCCCCTATTCGCATATTAGCCCCAGAAACGAATGACAATAAAGAAATTTCTATGCGAGCGCGAAGCGCCGAGCCCCGAAATTTGACCCCGTATAATAACATTTTTTCATGTATTTGACATATATTTCCCCTCTTTACTAGCTGATCACTATACAAAAGTGTTAAGCTTTTAAAAAATTCGAAGGGGGTGACGACCCTCCCCCCTAGAAAATAATCGAGGGACACTCCCCCCCCCCCCCGGATACCGCGCCAAATCTAAGATATAACAGCTTGGGCAATAATTAAAGATCAATGATAAATGGGCGCTTAATATGATTAAATTATTTTATTTTCTCTCAAGCTGTAACGCGGAAGTAATTCAATACTTGCATTCACGAAGCACCGTTATCATGATTATGTTCGTTTGTCTTGACCAATCATTGTGCTTTGAACAGTTCGTATTATGAACTGCAACAAATTCAATATTTTTGACCAGATTTTGATACTATTTAGTGAATTAGTGGCTCTCATACCACCCCTTTCCCTCCCCCTCCCCTCTCTCTTTCTTCCCCCTACTCTCTCTCTCTCTCTCTCTCTATCAGAAACATAATTAGCACAATTGGACATTATAGTATTTTTTTTAAAGGATTAATTATTAATATAAACAATTTCAAATCAAACAATTTTCGTTCTTTTTTTTTCTTGGAGGAGTTATGAGAAAGGGAAATAAGGCCACAATACCTCAAATATTACTATTAGACATTGGCGGATCCACACAGGGCGCCCCCCCCCCTTACCCCATAATTTGAAAACCGCCCGTTGACTGTACATGTTCTGCTCGGAAAATTTCGGCGGCGCCCCCTATTTGCAAATCCTTTATCTGCCACTGTATTAGAGTTACTTTGTATGCGTTATTGACCCGATTTAGATTTTTTAAAAAAGAAAAAAAGTTGATATTAATAGTAAGATTAAACGAGAACTTACCTGTTTGAAGTTTAATCATGATTTTATAAGTAATGTAAGGGGAGATATTACGTCACATGAGAGCCCGCCAGTAAGCGCGCGAGATCTTGACTTCAATCTTAGAAGCAGAA
>CALNVZ010000174.1:27072040-27083466 GCA_940671915.1 Paracentrotus lividus | reverse complement strand
AAAAAGAGATGACCACAACACACGCACAGGGCGAACACCCGACATGCGACGCGAACAAACCACACGAACCGCACATAAAAGAAGAGCGGTAGAGCGCAGAAAAAAAGTAGAATCCATAGCAAGACATGACCAATCGTACTGATGACACTAGAGCATACTTAAGTCAGAACCCGTGCAAGTACGCCATCGATCAATCAAGCAATTCTGTTACAATTATTCGAGATTTCAAACTCATCAATTTGAGACCAAATCAAAAGAACCATCGCCTTTGGCGGTTTAGTTAGCTAAAATTTAAGGTTTGCAGATGCGAAATCGAAGCTATTAACCGCGCCTCACTGCCACAACACGACCACCCCGACGGAACAGAAAAACGCAACCCACAACCGATCCGCCCACCAAACCCGCCGTTCAAACAACAAAAGTAGCGAAAGAAATCCCGACATGCAATGACTGCACAACAAACACGGGCTATGCGACTGCCTGAACGCAACCGTATTTTTTTGGGACGCTCATGGAGCGAATACTGAGACGGTTTGCCGTACCGGGTCACCGGACCGGACTCGTGTGACGAGGCTTTAGAGTTAGATTGCGTGCCTTTTGGCAACTCCACATGAATTTCGAGTTCTGTTCCGACATTATGCCGAAAAAACGGAGTGAAAAACTTAAGAAGAGGAGAAAGAAGACACGATGAAGTCGTCAAAAGCACAAAAACAAAAATCGCCGGAAAAAACAAAAAAAGAAGCAAAAAGCCCCCTTCAAAATGACTGTTCAAAAGGCGCACTACGGTAATGAAGTCAAGATCTCCGCCTAGTACTGGCGGCTCTCTATGTGAAGTAATATCTAAACGTCATTACGCAGTAAAACATACGTAATTAGTGTTTATAAGATTCTTTTTTGTTATTGACTTCTTAAGTTGCAAAAATGTTTAGGCAAGCAACTCTGTCTCCTATTGTACATGTTTCGGGAAGATCTTGATATAATTTCTTATAGAGGTAACCTATAACGTTAATAACCAATTATTGATGTACATAATTAATACACCAAGATCTGCGAAGAAGGGGTTGTACCAACAATGATCATGAATTTTCAGACTTAAAGCGACAGTTAAGATCTGATGAAGGTAACAATGCACTCTGATGTATTATAATTGTGCGTTTTTCAGCTTAACGTGATAAACATTATAGTGGAAGATTGCCCTCAACGTTAGGAAACGCTCAAAGTTTATCTTTCTCGCTGGGAGGTGGGAGGGGGTCTCTTTTAACAACTGTCCATTAATCAATTAATCAATTAGGAGTCATTTGAGACCGACAGAGACCACCCCCATCACAATAATTAGTAATCATGCGTGTGACAAAAAGCGGAGAGGTCGTTTTTATCCTTCTTGTCCGTTTTGTGGTCGATGCCTTTCCTAAAAAAAAGATATTTTCAGCCCAATCGTTTTTCAATAAAATAAAAAAAGTATTGTTATGAAGTACTAAAATCCTGTTACGCTATAAAGGGTATGTTGCTTCGTATGTCCAGCGAATACTGTTGCAATTTGACTCGTGGAACACGCTAGTTATGGCATGGACGTGATGTATAACAATTTTTCTGAGAGTGCCCCCGCCCCCGCCCCTAAATGTTCCCTTCCTATAGCTTGCACAGATGATTAATTAAAATCTGCTATAATTTATTTTACAAAATCACATCGCTCGTTATTGTATATTTCGTAAAAGCATCTCTGATATAATATTTCTCAAATATCATGATGTAGCCGTGGGCTGCCCCTGGTGGAGCCTACCGCATGCGATTTATTTTAAGTTTTGAATAGTCATCTTTCGTTATTTCCAGAATCGATGGAGTATTTGCTTTAAATGCTACAATGGTATGGCAGCAAAATCAGAATTTATTGACAGCTCCATCCTGAAGAGCAACTTGATTTGGAATGTGAGATGGCGTTCATTACAGGAAGGATGCGAGCGTGATCTTCTTCAGTCAATCTTAATCCTCTTACACCCGGTCTACCTGTAACGTGAAGAGATACGAATCAATTACGACTGGTACCAATCGTGCGTCTATGGTAACGTGTACTAGGAATTACGATGGATCGTATATTGATCGTATCTCTTTTATTCTCTAGCTCTCATCTCTCCTCTCTCCTCTCTCTCTCTCTCTCACTCTCTAAACTATCCTTCCCTCTCATATCACTCCTGTCTCTCCTTAAATTTCTATCTTACTTCTCTCTCTCTCTCTCTCTCTTCTACTTATCTCCTTTCCCTTTTTACACTCATTTATTTCTTCTTTCAATTTTCTTCTTGTCCATGTTTAAGCGTTGTCAAAGTGTAAATTAAACAAACAGATATGCCCGTCATGCAACGAGTTTTGCTTAAAAAAATACATCTCAGCACATTGTCAGAAAAATATTTCCATTGTCAATTTCTTTTTTATCATTAGCAGCTACAACAGCATCAGAATCATCATTGCAATAAAAACAAATAACAATTAGTTTAATAGTCATAATTACATGAAACAACAGGTGAATGGCGCACAGGATAAAATGTTGATTGATTGATTTATTTTTGTAAATATAATTCCAATTAAAAACAAAATTCATCAAGTATAAAACATGTATAAAATATTTATGTGCGTTACAATGCTCAGTGAACAGATGATGTATTTTTTATAACCAAGGGAACCTACAGATCGCCTCGGCGACAGAATTTCTCAGGATTTTTTTTTTTTAATCAAGATGTAGGGTTAGAGCAGCGCAGGTATGATCATAGACTGTTGCGATAGCATTTTACGATAGGTCAGGGACGTCCTTGGCTAGTTTAGTGTTTTATTAGTTCAGGCAAAATATTTGATTCATTACAGTATAGCATTTGTCCGCCAGAGCAAAATGTCAGAGACTCTTACACTGAACAGTATGTACATCATCGAAACACCCATTCCCCAAACAAAAACAAATATATATATAGGCCACATGTCATGAGTTGGGTGAAAATCGTTAGCAGTGTCCAAAAAATGTAAGAAATGTACATGTCACAAGATAAAACACTCAGTCTTAGTAATAACAACATGTAAAAAGTATATATATAATTGAAAAGCAGAGATTGAAAGGAAGATGATTAACATATTTTTGTGCCTGTATAAGGTGTGTCATAAAAGCATACAGAGTGTAACAGAAAAAATGGTTTGAAAAAGTTCACAATTTTAACCGGCAAAATAATTTCTTAATCTTTTCAACCAAATGAAACGAATCATCTTGGATGTGTTAATAAGACGCTATGACTTCTAAAAAATATAAACATTGTAACACAAAATTATTTTTCTAACACGCGCTACAGGTGTCAAAAAAAAAGAAGAAAAAATAGTGCAAAAAGGGCAGAAATCCTGTCTTTTACTCTTTGGATTACAACTCAAACAAAGATTGCATTGCAAGTAATATGTTTTCGCTGAATTGTGTATTTACATGCATGCAAAGAAAATGGCGAAAAAATAACAATTATTGTTATAAAATTGCATTTGACAATTGTTGATGCCTGCAATGCATTGTCTATGAGGATGTTTGCATTGAGTATGTTTTAATTGACTAATTAATTGATTACACGACTTTTGAAAAATCTGCTTCACAATCATTCTAGAACCACATAAATTCCCAAGAGAATGATATATCACTTAACCCATAAGACCAATTGGCTGCAAAGATAACGCAGCAAACAATAAGAAAGGAACAATAATAGGAATTCCCTATGCTTTAACACGTGCCTCCACCGTAGGATCCTCCACCGTAGGATCCTCCACCCCTTACCGTACTCCACTAAAAGTTTCTTTGTATTAAAACTATGAGCATAACAAAGCCGAAACTTCACAGATATGTAGCCTGATAAATTATCTACAATATGAAATATTGCACAGCTTATGACTGTACATCATTTTCATGCTATGTGAAAAAATGTGATATTTTTTCCTCCAAAATGTAACGCCTCCACCCTTTTACTATACCCCAACTTGTGACACATGACCATATATATATACAGTCAAACCTGTCTATAGTGGTCACCTGTCTTTAGGGGTCACGTATATTGATTCTCTCTAGATAGAAATGTGTGCTTTAGAACCTGTCTACAGTGGTCACTTTTTATGTCTCCCTTGGGGTGGCCACTATAGGCAGGTTTGACTGTATATACATGTATATTAAATGAGTCTAAGGACGGAATCTTTTCGAAGTAATATTATGAATATAACTGGCAAGAAAGAAAGAAGTCCTAAGTGGACAATTAATAAAAAATTCCATCCTTCTCAAAGCTGACATATTTCTGGTGTTTATGGCAGAGTCACGAGTACAACGCACGGCCAACGCACAGTATGCGATGGGTGTGCGTTACTCATTCGTCGAGCGCGTAATGCCAACGCTATGCATGTACATACGCTCTGTGTGCGCGTTGTCGGCAATTTTCACGAATTTCAATGCGCTCGTCTTGCGTTGGGTACATGTGACTGCCGCATTAAAAATCAAATGAATTAAATATTTTGCATTAGTTCATTACTGATTAAAATAGCTATATCCAAATATATGGCAAATTTGTACAATTTAACATAAATGTAAAAGGTCATATAATTTGTAAACAAACTGCAAGACATCTGCAATCACTATGTCAAAATACTTTGGCAAGATATGCTTCCATAATACTATAGATAAAAGAACAAAACAATCAAACACATTTTTAATGAGCCTATTTACATTACATCCCTTGTAAGCACAAACCCATCATTTATCTGCTGGTACAGCTGATAAATATTAATGCAATGTTCAGATATGTGTTTCTTCCAAAGTCGACTAAAACATTTTTCCTAGATGTTATTATGAGCCTCTTCTTATTAATATTGTGCAACTCGTACATACAAATATCATCATTTTACATGCTTCTTCAATCTTTACACATCAGCATGTAAAACTTTCCAGTAAAACTTTTCCATATTACATAATATTGGATATTACAAATTATTGCCAATTTCATCAATAAAAACGTCCATGTATGATTACATACATGTACTGCTCAGAGTTTGGAATCAACATATTAAATGGAAGAAAAGCACCAACAATTAGACAATCACCCAACTCCCACAATTACATTTGTATTAGGATTGGAATGAAAAGCTCATGATAACATATTGTCATGGAACAATGTACAAATGTACATTCTAAAAACAGATGGGGATATATTTGTGTCATGTTTTGACAATGAATTTCAAGGCAAAATTTCATTAAAATGGTATCACCAACAAGCTGAAACAAATTGTCCATATCGGCAACAGCTTTTCAATTCTCTTAAACATGAAATCTCACTAGACCATACATTAATAGTTGGGAGCAGGAAATTTCCATCTTATATAGGGTCATTCCATGCCAGTTCACCCAATGGGTTACACCCTACCATCTCAGAATTTGCTCAAATTTGGTACACATAAAGTTTAACATTACCTTCCCATGAAACAAAAAAAATAGCGTAAACGGTCGCGTCGTTTCCGAGCTATGGCCCGCCCTTTTTGATTCGTTTTGGCAAAAATGGGTGTGACCGTCCATTTCCAACGGCACAATGCGCCTGAACTGGTTGACCGAATTTTTGTGAAACTGGTACCATTCAAAAGGAAATTCAAAGAGGGAATTCAAAAATGGTATCAAAAATATTAGTTGGAAGTAATTTAAAGTGCTATGAACCTTATGACCTTTCCTTTAACCCTGATTTTGACCGCCCAGACGAATAATTTTTTACTTGATTTTATGTATGTTAATGTCAGTATAATATTAACGATACATGTAAATATCGTAGGAGTGATATTTTAGATTTCTTCACCTTTAAAAACTCTTTTTAATGTAATTTACAAAGTTACTGTTACCCCCACATACTGATATTTGTGTTGGTAATGTGTACGTGTGCAAGTCTCCATTATAGGCTTACTTGAATACTTCCAAAGTGAAGTTAAATTACATTAAATTAAAACAGGAAACTAAACATTTCAGGTAATAAAGGAAACATTAAACACAATGATAATATATACATGTACGTAGACTCCGTTTGCTTTATGAATAGAGACATTTGTTTAGCCCTTTTGATTGGGGTGCAATAAGTATACATACAAATCATCAGAAATCTGCGGTTTTGACAGAAACAAAATGCTTCCTACATGTAGTCAGCTCTACTGTCCCAAACTGGATACATCCTTGAGATCTTTGAAGCATCAGCAACAGATATGGAATGCATTATGGCATTTGATTGTAATGTTACTTCAGTTTGAAAGTATTCATGTATAATGGAGTCTTGTACACACATTACCAACACAAATATCAGTATGTGGGGGTAACAGTAACTTTGTAAATTACATTAAAAAGAGTTTTTAAAGGTGAAGAAATAAAATATCATCCTAGATATTTACATGTTATGTTAATATTATACTGACAATTAACATACATAAAAATCACGTAAAAATATTATTCGTCTGGGGGTCAAAATCAAGGTTAAAGGAAAGGTCAAAGGTCATGGCACTTTAAATTGCTCCAAAAATATTTTTGATACCATTTTTGAATTCCTCTTTGAATTTCCTTTTGAATGGTACCAGTTTCACAAAAATTGGTCAACCAGTTCAGCCGCATTGTGCCGTTGAGATGGAAGGTCACACCCATTTTTGCCAAAACGAATAAAAAAGGGCGGGCCATAGCTCGGAAACCGACGGACCGTTTACGCTAATTTTTTTTGTTTCATGGGAAGGTAATGTTAAACTTTATGTGTACCAGATTTGAGCAAATTCTGAGACGGAAGGGTGCAAAATTGCACTTCATTGGGTGAATTGGCATGGAATGACCCTATAATGATGTATACATCTCTAAATTCCAGCCTTACAATTTGTTATACAAATCAAAGTGACAGCTCATATACAAGCTACATTTTTTACCTGTACATGCAACATGTCATACAGTCTATTTTGTTCAAATACCGAGTTGGGCATAATGTAACAATACTTCGTCACTAGATTAGTCTACACGTATGCAGATCAGACCTCTCCTTCCAGCACTTTCACTCTAAAAACTTATATTGTAAAAAACAGCATTTATAAACTTGGCTGATATACATCTCGGGAAAATAATTATTACGATGAGCTCTTTTTCATACGGGTTTCAGAGAGTGGTAAGAAAACATAGTAAAACACAGACTTACTCTACTCCTATACATTCTTCAGCAATTATATCTTTGACATGTGGGTATAGACCTTTTGTTACTTATTAATGCAAATGGTGCTCTTGTGCCAGAACAGAAACTGAGCTCTAATAATTTTTGCCCGAGCTGTATATCCAAAAATCTATAATGGTATTCCACAACTTCTGTGTTGTCATCTTGCCAAGACTTTTCTTGTCTATTGTTGCTTGAAGTTTGATAAATACATGTATGTTGTACAGCTTTAAAAGTACACGTACCAACTTGACAAGTGACTTCTTGACATATCGATGTCAGGGAAAGCACATGCATATTGCAAAAAAAACTTACTTTCTTCTAAGTAATTCAGACATACATATAGAAAAGTCACAAGGTTGATTGTGATGATTGATCTGAAATACATAAATGCCCTCAAAGCACCATTCACGCCAAGCATTGCACCGCATTAGAAACAAAGCAGTACATCCTACATGTTGGTGCCGACAGGAGGAAGGCTTGGCACCGGGTTGTGTCTGAGTCCAGCACTGGGCACATCCTACATGTTTGTGCCAATAGGAGGGAGGGTTGGCACAGTGTCATGTCTGAGTCCAGCACTGGGGACATCCTTCGGGATAATCCTGCCCTCATGATGCACGTCACCAATCTTTCCAGAGATGGGCTTGAGAGGACGATGCTGACCGGGAAACCTTGCCTCTCTGATGGCTCGGTTGGAATTGGATGATGTGAGGTCGTGCAGCATGATGTTACGCATACCGTTGCTGTCCCGCCCTGGAAGTGCATGTTTTGGGGGACTAGCCTTGGACTCTGATTGCGAAGTCGGGTGGAATACGTCCCATACAAAGTTTCCATGGAGCTGGTAGAGCAAAGAAATTTATAATATGTATGTCTTTAGTAAATAGAATATCCATGAGCTGTGGAGCATTTTGAAGGTGGGCTGAGCATGCATAATCTTATAGTTATTTCCTAGCTTGGTACATGCCCTCTTGCTCCACGGCCAATGATATACAAATAAATCAATAAAGCAATGCAGATGTCTTATTAATTTACAAGGAAAGCAAAATCTTGATTGCCCATAATGCAAGATTAAGAAAATTTAAGTTTCATGATGTTACTTTCATTTTAATTTGACATCAAATCAATATTTTGGTAAGAAATGTAATATATCATTAATATTCACTAGTTGGAAAACGCCGGTTAGAAGACAGCCAAAAGACTATTGAAGCCCTTAATTGTATATATTATTTTGAGTAATATGATTAGTTTATGCAGATATACGAATACCATTAGCCGCCTTGTGAGGCTGATTATTTGACAGTGCGACTGTCATGAGGCTATAGGTCTGCTGATAGAAATAACGCTCCGACAGAAGTCTGGCCTGTCGGGTTTGGTAATGTGTGACAGGTCTTGATGTACAGTTAGAAAGCAGAAAGAAATTCAATATTACTAAGTAGTTTTTGTTTGCCATTAAAAAGTCCAATAAAATACATTGAAGTTGATTTACTTTGAAAATAGAACAAACTAAGGTCTATATTTAAAGACAAAATCATTATAACATGTACATCCTGTTTTACTGCTATCTTAGTCATTTTCCTTGTTTGTGAATTAAAAATAATTTTTCCCCAAAAGATCTGGGACACTGTAACAACTGATTCTGTCCAGTCAGTTCGCCAAACATGACATCCTCTAGCTTTGTTTCAACTTAGTTATTGAATAAATTGCAATTTACAAAGGTGTACAATTTGTACAATCAGACAAAACTAAAGGCCTACCAGGCCTTGTGCAGGCATGTTGGGGTTACTTCCATGTCTGGTTTGTCCTTGGTCTATCCTTGCCCTCTTATAGTCATGCCTACTGACT
The DNA here is from genome assembly GCA_940671915.1 of Paracentrotus lividus. Taxonomy (NCBI): domain Eukaryota; kingdom Metazoa; phylum Echinodermata; class Echinoidea; order Camarodonta; family Echinidae; genus Paracentrotus; species Paracentrotus lividus. The sequence goes on along the minus strand of CALNVZ010000174.1, from coordinate 27,074,416 downwards.
GTGTCCTTGGTATAGACTGGGTTATTGTGGTGTTGGATTCTCTCTCGAAGGCCACCAGTGTGTATCATCATGGGATTGACCTTAGTCTTGACGTCACAGATGGGCTCATGAGATGCGCATCCTGGATGAGAAAGCCCACACCATCGGGTGGGGTTTGTTGTGTCTTGTAGCGGAACTGAGTCTTAGGTTGCGGCTGAGTTGTGGTCTCTCCCTTTTGAAGGTCCTGGCATATAGTGGGATCCGTCATACATGGCCGTGTGTTTCTTATCTCATCGGGTAGTTTACAAACCAGTCTAATATTGATAGATTGTGCCGAGACTCGTGTAAAGAAAAGAGGAAAATGATTCATTGAATTTGTGATCTAATGTTAAATGTGATCTTGCAAATTGAAGAGGTTAACAAAATTTAGTGCCAAAATTTCTAAGTTAAATGTAACATATTTATTATTACTAACGTTAGGCCTATGTCTATAATTAATAATCAAATATATAAATACCAGTCTAGGAGACTATAGCCCAATATAGTTTAGATATATCACTCTACCTGCTCAGGTTGTAAAAAGTAGCAGCATAGATCTATGCATTCAAATCAAACCTAGGTTATAGAAAGCCTGGAAAACGAAATTTAGATAGGCCTAATTCCCCTCTTAACTGTTTTGACCAAGACAACAAGTCTGATGGACCTAGTCTAGATCTACACATGCATAAAATAATTGTTGCCAAGGACAAGTTCAAAGTCAGAGGATACTACAGAGGGGTAGATCTAATGAGTCTTGCCCATAGAGTTACATTAGTGCATATTTAACTCTCTGGTCTTGCCCATGAGGGGTTGGTTGTCCGGACACTTAACGTTAAGTCATAACAAAAAAAATGAAGCCTGGTTTTTCATCTAAGGATTAAGCCAAAAATATATGTTGAATAATTCTCATCATCATCATTATTTGTTCTCCACAATATTTTCTGACATTTTGTGCTAAAATACTTCAAAGACATTACTTTTAAATCTTTTCAAAAGGCTGATTAAAATTGAGTGTCCGGAGTCCGGACATCCAACCCGTCCGGACACAACAGCAACTTGAAACAATCGACGACAAAAATAAACAATTAAATATCATTCTTACCCAGGTGGTGGAGCATTATCAGCTCTCTTCTTCCTCTCCATTGGTGGCATATACATAGTCATGATTTCAAATAGATTTCCAAATGAATTTAGTAAAATATCCGTCCAACAAGTTACACGGTAGAGCAGCAGAAGATTGAACGGCACAGTGAGCTGCAATCCAGCGGTCGCTAGCCGGGTGCAGTAATTGGTAGACCACGAGTCCCATTGCGTTGACTACGAGGATGCAAACACCGTTGACTACCATTGCATGACACGCTAAACGTGCATTCAACAGTCGCCTAGCGATTGTCAACAACCCGAGATCGATATAGTCTTTGTTCAAGTCCTCATTGTTGCGCGCTGTTAGGTATTGTACTCGACATCGACATAAAAGAAAACAAACGGTTTAGTACTAAGGAAAGAAAGGGCAAAGAATAATTATTCATAGAGGTTTTGGGTAGTTATATGAATAGGGACATTGGTATGTTCGTTGGTTTTACGGAACAAAATTGATCGGCTTATAAATAATGACATATAATGAGCGGCTTAATCAAGATCTAAACTTCAGCTGTATAATGTATATTGCATGGGTGGGTATGATATGGGGTATGAGGTAGAATATAATTCAGTGTGGGGTTTATACTACTAATAAGTCTTTTAGACTTCTTAAAAGTCCCATGGACACTTTGTTTCCGAAAAAGGGGCACTTTTGATACTAAGAAATGCCCCCTTTTTGTCTTCACTCTGTCTTTTCAAATTGAATTTTTTTTCCCAACTCAGTCGCCATTCGACCTTGTATTAGCCTACATAAAAATGAATGCCAAACAACATGCATGGTCACTTTTTAGTATGAACACTGCCCGAGTTTAAAAGTGACTTCACTTTTAAAATTGGGCACTTTTGATACTAAAAAGTGCCCCTTTTAGCTCCGCACGTCTTTTAAAACCATTAAATTCTCCCGCTTTGTCCCTATATGACCTTGCATTATGTAACCAGCAATATGTACATGTATAAAAATGTTGGACCCAATAAAAGGCCCTGCTGGGGACAAACCACACGAGAGAGTGTTGCCGCCAATAAGAATTGTCTAGGGGTAGTTGTGTGCGGACTAGAGAATGAAGCTTGGGCCTATAAACAACAACATTTTTCGCATCAAACCAGCGGCGTAAATCCGTGTCGAGGAGTGGGGGGGATGAGCGAAAAATTTTGCCAACTTGTCGCGATTTTGTTTGACAAACACAAGCACTAGTGTAGACAAGGAACGTTTTTAATACC
>CALNVZ010000174.1:27039636-27051796 GCA_940671915.1 Paracentrotus lividus | reverse complement strand
CAGTTCACAGAAGGAAGTTTAACCATATATGTCTCCATGGTGGTAAAAGGGAAAAGTGGGAGAAAGAAGAGAGAGAGAGAGAGAGAGAGAGAAGAAGAAGAAGACCAACAACAAAAAAAAATAAATAAATAAATAAATAAAGGGGGGGGGACAAAAGGAAAAGAAAAGAAAAGGAGGGGGAAACAAAAACTATAGGGTATCCAGATTGTTTTTAACTTTGGGGTGCCTAATCGATCTTAAACTCACTGGTCCAAATTGATCTTGCATTAGAGGGCAACAAATTAGGTTAATCTTAAAGGATGTCGAATTGACTTTATTCGACTTTAAACTTGGATAGGTGCTAAATTAGAATACCCCATTTTGACCTGAAACTATGAGGGTGCAAAATTGTTCTTAAATACAAATTATATTTTGTCAAGTAACAATGTCAGAAAAAAAATGTATTAACATGGATTGCAGGTGCTTATCCAGGATTTTGCATCCGGGGGGGGGGGGGGGGGGAGGTGATATTGGCGCCCTCGGGTATTAAGATTTTTTTTCAACCACTTTTGTTTTTTAATGTTTTAGCTCAATTTTGCGCCCCTTTTCTCCTCTTTTTGGTGCCCCTTGGGCGCATACCCAGGACCCGGGCCCCGTGGATCCCCCTTCCAGAATACGCGCATGGATTGTAAACGACCCATATGCCCTTATACCAACGAGTGGAATGGAAGGGTATTGACACTTTCTCAAATTTCACGGAAGAGGGTGTTATTGACTTCAAACAGTATCTCATACATTGCGAACTTCCGTCTAAAGTATTTTGTGGTTTATAGATTCTATTTATTTTAGGGGAATACTCAGTTGGTAAAGGAATTATGAGTCGTTTAGCACAATCGATAACTTGATCAAAACATATAATATTGGTAATTGAGAACTTGCAATAACTTTTAAAGGGTTTTCCATCGAAGCCTAAATTCAAATACCCGATTTTTATAATATATATACGTGGCAAACCTTTGCCATATAACTTTTAGTCCATATGTCATTTGATCATTGTGCATGCGGGTCAATTTTCCTCTGTTCTTGTATTGAAACGTCGCAATGAAGGACTTTGTTTTAGCAGTGTTTCGAGGTTGATCAAAATCGATGACCATTGGAACACAGTGAATGTATAATGCACATCGATTTTTGCCGCCAAGGAAAAATACACATTTGATTTGCAATTGGTGGATTGTTTAGTAGTCTTAATTTTAGTACGTCACATTCTCAATTAATAACAACCTTTTGTAAAATGTTGTCTTTTTTATGTTCTAATTGATTGCGATTTACTTGATTTGGTTTCACATTCAATGAGGATCGAAATCAGGCCTAATGAGAAAAATATTGGGGAGGGGGGGGGCTCCGGTTTGCACCGAACTTTTCAACAAAAATAATAAAGACCTTTAATCGAGAATTTTATGACCACCTTTTTTGCTGCATCCCCCTTTAAAAAAAAATAATATGTGACCCGTTGAACGGTAAAATAATTGAGCTTCCGAATGACGGAAAAATGTCTTGTAAGGCGCCAAAAATGATGGTACAAATCCGAAGCCGTCTTGATCTATATAGACCGACCGGATCAAACGTCCTCTGAAATAAGGGGAGAGGTGGGAGTTGATTTGATTTGATTTTTTTGCCACAAAAACACAATACAATATCTAACAGAGCATTGGGTAGGTTATTGGGTCACCCGCTTCTTGTTTGTTTTGTGGGGGGGGGTCGTAAAAGGGAGTAGGGAACGACCCAATTGTTGATTTTAAGCACTTTTTTTCATAATAATAATAATAATAATAATTAATATGGTTTATATTTACCCAGGGTAGCCACTTCAGTTCTTGACAAACTGCTCTCCCAACGGGCCCTGCATTATGTATTATATTATCCCACCAGCTCCTCGTTAAAAGGCAACTTTAGGATACCATTTTTTGAAGTCTTTGGTATGATTTGGTATCAATTTGAACAACATGAAGGAAACGACCAGAAATGATATAATATGAACAAAATGAAACAAAAAAATGAGGATTTCATCGGGATTCGGACCTGAGACCCCCTTATTACTTGACAGGCGCTCTACCACCTGAGCTTTGCAAAACCCAGGATATTTCACTTTTGTATTAGGCTATACTAAAACAGAAAGACCAAGAACAAGTGTCCCCCACCTCCGAAAGAGTGAGGGACGCTCCCCGAAACTATACCAAAGGTTGTAGTATTTCTATCTAACGAGACACAATAATCTTCGTGGGCATGGTCAGATGGTCGTTGCATTGAGATACGACAACGATGACGTTTATGTCTGCTCTTGTGATGAAGTGGAATACCGCCACCTTCTGGTTGTAAAAAATGTTGAACATACCACATCTATGCGTTTTTATTTCCAAGGGGGGCGTTGTTCTATTTTTTTTAACGTACGATTCTTCCAAATTACGTACTTCTAAACGGAAAAGAAATGTGCAGCTGTATCAAAAATGAAGTTAATTCGGACTTCAGGTTGGTGTGAAGAATGTCATCAATCGCTTCTATAACATTTTGCTCCAGCGACAATTTCTCGAGCACAATTGCTTCGCAAAAAAACCGCTAACAACTTGCATGACTAGTACCTTACCCCTCACCTAACCAAACCCCTATCCCAACCCAGTGGCGTATACTTAGGGGTGGCAAGGGGGGCACGTGCCCCGGGCGGAGCTTCAGGGGGGGGCGCAAAAAAAAAAAGGAAAAGGAAAAAAGAAAAAAAGAAGAAAAAGGAATTGTACAGGATTTGATCTGACTAGGCTTATCGAATTGACAAAAATGACAGGACTTTTTTCTTTCCTTTGCCATATAAGTTATTCCTATTTTTTGAAAAAATTCAGCACTCTCAGCGTACTTATATCAAAGTGACATTTCTTTAAAAGTTAGTTGCTCAGCCACAAATAAAGAAAATAAAGTGAAAAACTGTTCCAAAACAAAAAAAAAAGTCAATGGCGGCGTTACTGCTAGAAATGATTAAGGTAGAATGTAGCGCCCTCTATCTCTTAAGTTTACAAACTAGAATTAGATATGCATTAATTCTTATCAGGTTTTATAGATGTTTCTTTGCAATTCATTAGAGGATTGCAAAATCTCATTTGCGCCAAGTCGCAGAGTGAGAATCAAACAGAATCATATGCATGCCAGAAAGACACACTCACACCTTCAAAAAATTCTCTCTCTCTGCTCTCCTCTCTCTCTCTCTCTTATACACATACGCCCGCCCCCCACACCAACACATATATACACACACCCCCTCTCCACCTACCCTCACACCCACACTCACACACCAATACATACGATATAGATACACCCTCACACACTCACCACACCCTCAAAAACCAATCACCACTAGGTCTCTCTCTCTTTCTCTTATCCGCTGCGCGCGCGCTGCGCGCGCACACACACAACACACACACACACACATAAATGAATACATGCCCTTATTCAAAATCATAATGCACTGTTGACATTTCCTTTCTCTGATAAAGCATTAATTTTTTTTATCACAACCATCACCAAAGTTTAACTAAAATGAATTCATATATAAAGTGGTAGTCGCTTTATAAAGAAGGTGCGTATGAATTTGGGTGTGTGTGGAATGTGTGTGAGGGTGGTGAAATGTGTGTACGAGGTTATGTGTGCCCGATGCTTCTGTTTGTTTATGGTTTAGTGTGTGTTGTGTGTGTTTTGTGTAGATAGAAAAATAGGGTGCGTGTGTTGTGTGTGTTCAAGGGTATGTGCAAATAATTTATAAACTAAGTCTTTCAAAATTCAAAATTGTTTTTAATCTTCACCCGGCCATTTGGCAAAAGTGAGAATTTGCAGTCTTGCATGTGAAGATTGTCACTCATGTTATTCATGATTTAAGACTTACATTTATATTTACAGATAAAGGAATACTTTTATTCACTTTGGTCGGCCATACAGCATTTATTTGTAAAGTTACACATGTATAAATGATAATTGCTGAACAAAAACTCAAGGAAAACATTTATTGTAGAAGAAGATCCCCATTGACAATGTATTCTAATTTTCGTAATTACATCACCTTAAACCACACACATAAAAAAACAACTAGGTTTTGCATCAGGTTGTTTTTTTGTTTTTTGTTTTGTTTTTCAGTTGTCCTCTTTTCTTTCTTTTTTTTATTTGTAAATTGATACATATTTGATTATTGTCCCTCTAATGTAAAAACAATCTGTAAAACAGTGATTTTGTTTCTGTAATTTTTATGCAAATCAACAAAAATTGAGAAAGGAAAAAAAAAATCTGTTATAAAGTCATGCATGCAATGATCCAATGAAAATGGTACCAACAATACAGGAAGGATAATTTTACATGAAAACCTCTATTAAAATGTTCATACTTAATAAGACAACTTCAAAATGATGGGACTTTTTTTTTTTACTCACTCCGTATATCACGTTAGTGAGCACTGTGTTTGTTTTCTCTAAAATAATCATGAACTAGAGCCTTTAACAGAATAACATAACCTTTGATAAAAATGATTGACAGTACTAGATTGTAACCTTTTAAAACTATTTGTATGATTGTGATAGGCTCAAGGTGGTGTATACCTTTTACATATTTATAATAAAAATAATGGAAAACCACAAAAATAACACTGGGCACATACCTCATCTGATCGTGTACATACAGCGTGTCCCAACTTTTACATATTTATAATAAAAGTAATGGAAAACCACAAAAATAACACTGGGCACATACCTCATCTGATCGTGTACATACAGCGTGTCCCACAAAAATGCCCATGGCATTATAAATGAGTATAATTTGAAAATTACCAAATCATATTGTATACAAGTTTATAATCGTAAACTTGCATTTATTTTGTACAAGTGGCTTAAATTTTATGCGGCATGGTCCATTGAACACAGAGATATGAGCCTTCTTTCAGCACTCATCAGAAAACCTCTCAATCCAAGTTTCGTTATTACGTTGAATAAAGTACGTGTCGAATTACGTCTTCATTCACTATTGTTTTATATCCTTTTTTAGATTTTGGGCCCCCAACTAGCGGGCCCATACTGAGATTTTTAAAAAAGATCGAAGTTTTAAGAAAATCGGCATGACATCTTTAATCAAACATAAAAATTATACTAAACAATATGTACAAGGAAATGAATTTTTAAAAATTGTTTTAAATCAATGATCTCATCATAATTATGCAAGAATTTCTTTTCATCAGAGGGGATGAATGAATAGGCCATCCCCAAGTCCTGAATAAAAGAAAACCCTTGCAGATTTACGCTCGTGGCTGAACTCGAATAGATATAATTTGCACCACTTGGACAGATAACAAATCTTGATCATGTTGTTAGCTGAACCTGACTACACATACTACTTAATACAAAACTTTGATGGAGAGATTTCCTGACGTGTAATGAAAAAATGTTCATATCTTTGTGATTTTTGGACCAAATCACATAAAATTTCATCCAGTTGTAGAAAAGGAATTGTAGTTTACGTGTGTAAAGGTATAAAGAATATAAAGTTTTAATTTTAATGTTATACCCATCTAGAGTGCCATTAGCATTTTTTGTAGGACAAACTGTACAACCTCTCTTAAAATCATATAACCGTGATTTAGATTTTAGGCTGTACATCATAAGTATTGATAAATTTTGGTTCTTTTAATCATTCTCATGAAATTTAAATGTAGTTGACAATTTATACTTTAATCTTTTTTTATTCCACTTTCCGGAAGATAGTGATATGTTATTTACATCAAACAAATTCTTCAGGTTACAAACGAACTTCCGCCAAGAAGTCTAAAGTACTTGTTGTTTAAGGATTGTGTTTATTTTTTGGTAAATCCTGGTTGATATTAGTTATAAGTTGTTTGCCCATTATGTTGTTCACTGATCAGAGGCATAGTCTGAGTTTGGAATGGGGTGGCATTTAAGAGGTGGAATTAAAGTTCAGAATATTTCAACCGATACCACATCACAATCTTTTCCTGGACAATAAGGTACATGCAGGTAATATGGGCCCCTAAGCTCATTTGCCTAATTTGCATAAAATTACAAAATGACACACAGTCTAATCTTTGTTTATATGGGAAGAGAGATATACCTTTTAAAGAAAATGTTCACTTTGATTAAGTACGCTAGAGTCTGAATTTTTCAAAAATAGGAATAACTTATTGCAAAGGAAAGAAAAAGTCATGTCACTTTTGTCAATTCGAAAGCCTAGTCAGATCAAATCCTTTCAATTCCTTTTTCTTCTTTTTTTCTTTTTTCCTTTTCTTTTTTTTTTCTGCGCCCCCCTGAAGCTCCGCCCGGGGCACGTGCCCCCTTGCCACCCCTAGATACGCACTGGGTTGGGATAGGGTTTGGTTAGGGTTAGGGTAAGGTACTAGTCATGCAAGTTGTTAGCGTTTTTTTCGCGAAGCAATTGTCGCTCGAGAAATTGTCGCTGGAGCAAAATGTTATAGAAGCGATTGATGACATTCTTCACCAACCTGAAGTCCGAATCTAACTTCATTTTTGATACAGCTGCACATTTCTTTTTTCGTTTAGAAGTGCTCATTTGGAAGAATCGTACGTTAAAAAAATAGACACGCCCTTGGGAAATAAAACGCATAGATGTGGTATGTTCAACATCTTTTTACAAACCAGAAGGTGGCGGTATTCCACTTCATGCACAAGAGCACATAAACGTCATCGTTCGTATCTCAATGCAAACGACCATCTGACCATGCCCACGAATTATTGGTGTCTCGTTAGATAGAAATACACAACCTTTGGTATAGTTTCCGGGGAGGCGTCCCTCACTCTTTCGGAGGTGGGGGACCACTTGTCTTGGTCTTTCGTTTTAGTATAGCCTAATACAAAAGTGAAAATATCTGGGTTTTGCCAAGCTAAGGTGGTAGAGCGCCTGTCAAGTAATAAGGGGGTCTCAGGTCCGAATCCCGATGAATCTCATTTTTTTGTTCATTGTTCATATTATACATTTCTGGTCTGTTTCCTTCATTGTTCAAATTGATACCAAATCATACCAAAGACTTCCAAAAATGGTACCTAAAGTTGCCTTTTAACGAGGAGCTTGGGATAATAATAACATCATGCAGGGCCCGTGGGAGAAGCAGTTGTCAGAACTGAAGTGGCTACCCTGGGTAATAAAACCATATTATTATTATTATTATTATTATATGAAAAAGTGCTTAAAATCAACAATTTGGGTCGTTCCCCTACCCCCCTTTTACGAACCCCCCCCCCACAAAACAAACAAGAACGGGTGACCCAAATAACCTACCCAATGCTCTGTTAGATATTGTTATTGTGTTTTTGTGGAAAAAAATCAAATCAAATCAACTCCCACCTCTCCCCTATTCAGAGGACGTTTGACCGGTCGGTCTATAGATCAAGACGGCTTCGGATTTACGCATCATTTTTGGCGCCTTACAAGACATTTTTCGATGTCATTACGACACATCATCGGCGCACCGAAGCATTTTCGTGCAACCGAGCCCCCCCCTCCCAATATTTTCTCATTAGGCCTGATTTTCGATCCTCATTGAATGTGAACCAAATCAAGTAAATCGCAATCAATTAGAACTAAAAAAGACAAAACATTTACAAAAGGTTTGTATTAATTGAGAATGTGACTACTAAAATTAAGACTACTAACAATCCACCAAATTGCAAATCAAATGTGTATTTTTCTTGCGCGCAAAAATCGATGTGCATTATACATTCACTGTGTTCCACATGGTCATGATTTTGATCAACCTCGAAACACGCTAAAACAAAGTCCTTCATATTGCGACGTTTCAATACAAGACAGAGGAAATTGACGCCATGCACAATGATCAAATACATGAGGACTAAAAGTTATATGCAAAGGTTGCCACGTATTATATTTATAAAAAATCGGTTTTTGAATTTAGGCTTCGATGGAACCCTTTAAAAGTTATTAGCGCGTTCTCAATACCAATTTATGTTTTGTCAAGTTTATCGATTTAATCAAACGACTCATATTCCTTTACCACTGAGATTCCCTAAAATATAGAATCTATAAACCACAAAATATTAGACGGAAGTTCGCATGTATGAGATATGTTTGAGTCAATAACACTCTCTTCCGTTGAGAAGTTTGAGTAAGTGTCAATACCCTTCATTCCACTCGTTGGTATAAGGGCATATGGGTCGTTTACAATTCATGCGCGTATTCTGGAGGGGGGATCCACGGGGCCCGGGTCCTGGTATGCGCCTAAGGGGCACCAAAAAGAGGAGAAAAAGGGCGCAAAATTGAGCTAAAATATATTTTAAAAAATGGTTGAAAAAATCTTAATACCCGATGACCGACTGACCCTACTTATAGCTGATACATGACTTTCATTTTTTTTGTAATACCCCCCCCCCCTTATAGCTTAGCCAGCGTGACGTCAAAAATTGAATGTACATTTTTGCTCGCCCGGTGTGACGGGGAAAATAAGTGGGTGTACCACCGAGGGCGCCAAAATCACCTCCCCCCCCCCGGTGCCAAATCCTGGATAAGCCCTGCAATCCATGTTAATACATAATATTATCTGATATTGTACTTGACAAAATATAATTTGTATTTAAGAACAATTTTGCAACCCCATAGTTTCAGGTCAAATTGGGGTCATCTATTAAAGTTGAATATTAATTTAGCACCCACCCAAGTTTAAAGTCGAATAAGGTCAATTCGAAATCCATTATGATTAACCTCAATTTGTCGCCCCCTAATGCTACAGTACACAGACATTTACGTTGAGTTACGTCCAGTTGCGTCCAAAATTATTTTCTTTTATCGGATCCCCACGGATGCCTTCCATCATATTCAGCAGTGGAAGTAGTGATAATTTCGTTCATCAAATAAAACAAAATAATACATAAGAAATGATAGAGTAGAAGACGAAATAAGATTTACACAATAAAAACGTACTAGATACGTAAGTGTCTGTGTGACTGCAGCATAATGTAAGATCAATTTGGACCCGTGAGTTTAAAGACATTAGGTCGCCACTAATTGTACAGTCTGTGTAAAAAAAAAAAGAATGGTGTTTGTGGTACCAAATTAAAGGCAAAAGATTTTTCTTGCTGATGCACTTTGTTCTGTATAATTTGCTTTCGTGAAACTAAAGTTATGCTAAATTTTGTGCGACGAGCAACAAATCGAAATTACGCACCTTATTGTTCTGGAGCACTGAATTTATGGCCATTGTGCGAAACCTACACAAAGGCATGGGACGGCGTGCAAAAATTGGATTTTTTTTTTTTTTTTTTTTTTTTTGTTTTTTTTTTTTTTTTATTGTGGAAACTAGTCATATCTCAAAAATTCAGCACCAAATGTGATAAAAAAATGCAAAAGAAAGTTTGATTTTCCTACTTTATGAAAATACCAAACGATACTAGGTTTGATTAATTTCATACTATAGAAAACTATTTTCCACTTGTCCATTTTGACACAGACTGTATAAGGCCCGTCTTACTGCTCGAGATGACAAAATACTAGCTATTTCTGATCTGGCCAATTAGCCCGATAGAACTAGCTCGAGATTATTTGTAATGTGGACGCAATTAGCTAGCTATTTCGCGGGCTGAATAACTCGAGATTCAAGCCCGAGTCAACTAGGGCTAGTTCGCGAATATAGCTAGCTATTTGGCGAACTAGTTAGCTATTTCGCAGATGTGGACGCACTCGGGTTTTTGACTCGGGATAATTTATTCATGATGTCCAACCATAATGCAATTCGAGTTCCGGTTTTCATATTGAGAGAGATGAAAGAATGATAAAGCAAAGAAATACATAAGATTAAGAGAAGAGAAGATGAACACTGACAAAAAACAAAGAAAAACATAAGAATTGAGAGAAGAGGATGAAAGAATACAAAAACAACAGAAATCATAATAATTAAGAGAAGAGAAGATGAAAGAATGACAAAAACAAAGAAATACATAAGAATGAAAGAAGAGAAGATGAAAGAATGACAAAAACAAAGAAATACATAAGAATTGGGAAGAGAAAATGAATGAAGGATAAAACAAAGAAATACATAAGAAAATGATAGACGAGAAAACGAAAGAAGGAAAACAAAAGAAATAACATAAGAAATTAAAAAATAATGGAAGAATGCTCGCAACTGGAAATCCCTTGCCCTTAGCACGGGAAAAATGGCGCGATTTTCAAAACTCAGAGTCCGAAGCGTGGCATGCTCCGTAGCTCAGCTAATTCATCCTCGAAGCGAAATAGTCCAATTGGGCTGATGTGGACGTGGTTTCTCGTATCTCGAGATTTTCCGGGGGGGCTGATCGGGCTAAAATCTCGAGATGGGAGCAAGCTCGAGCTGATGTGAAGCAGCTAATAGCTGGGTAATTTGACACCATGGATGCTTATCATGGTAGACAGGTGTTCCCTGTCCCCTGAATTTTATTACCTTATGTAATGCATTGTAATAGTCCACCCATCCTCCATCTGGTAAAGTCGTTAAATCTAACTTCTCTTGCCGATCATTCCCGAAGCTGTCTAGGGTGGGACAGATTGTTTTGCTGAGGTCCAGAAATTTAGCTTCAAGACGGGTTTTATGTTGCCAGTGCTTTCACAAAGTCTGGGGTCAGCAAATTTAATCCACTCCCCATGAAAACTGGCGCCCCTATGTCCTTAAAGGGATGAAGTAACATTGAAATATTCAAATACAATTTCTTGATTTAGCTCGATTTTGTCAACATATTATAGAACTTATAGCAGTCTGTGGTTCTTCTCAAAAGTACAATTATTGCTTGCTTACTTTCGAGATATGCAATGATTTCATACTCATTGTAACCATCTCGTGAGTGGAAACAAATTGCCAGTTTTTCAAGACCCCCTTCCTGTGTGTTCCAACCGACCCTAGCGGCTGGAGGTTGCTGAAAGGGTTGAAAATTCACTCGCGTTTGGCTGTTACACTGTTTGTGGTAGTTAATGACTTCCATGATCTGAAATTTTCAGTAGTTTGTTTTTACTATAGAGCAATATAATTTTATCATACTTGATCTAATTGCTCTTGTTTTTTTGAAAGTTACTGTATCCTTTAAGATGATTAGGGTGGTTTACTTCAGCGGAGACGTCCGCCAGAAAGAAATTCGTTCAAGTAGTCCCAAATACGCTGAGACGTCAGGCGGAAAAAAAAATCTCAGCGGAGAGATTGATGCCTCATCCCAATATCCAAGTCTCAGAATCATTTCCACCGATTTTGGACTGCCCATCATTACCCTCACTAATTGATTGATAAATGTCAGGCAATCATTCAATGCCACATTGCACTCCTTCATTAAAAAGCAATTGACAATGTACACCGTATAAGATACAAATGACGCTAATAGCTTACTAATATGCCAAACAATTGAGGTTACCTCAAAAACTTTTTCACCATCACCTTTCTGTGAGATATCATTTTCGATCAGTATAAAAAGTGAGTATTTTTACGTCTTGGTTGGTTTTCAGCATATTTCTTAGAGAATTTCGGCATCAGAATGCTTCACGACGCATAGATTTTTCGAAGCAGTTCATATGAACAACATATGGCACTCAGACCGGTCACCGGTCGCGCAGCAATGATTGCTTCAGTTTCAATCATGATTGTTTCATGGACAATTTGTTGTAGTGAAGGGGTGCAATTTGGCTTGAATGCTTGCCAGACATAGGCACATTAGTGGCAGTAATATAGGCAGTCCAAAATGGCGGAATGATTCTGGATACTTTAGCATTGGATGACAGTCAATCTCTTTGCGTATTTTTGGGTATATCAAGTATATAATTATATAAATAACTTATTGGTAGGCCTATTGATTTTGTATAAATGAATATATTAATAATATTAAAAAAGAAATAATATAAAAAATACAAACATGAAAATGTTACTCAAAGTTCGAGGGTCTTATATTTCAAATGATATCTTAAGTTAATGATTTTCAACTTTTTAGGCAATTCCAGACATAGCAAGTCATTGATGTTTTAAGCATTTGGTGCCCTATTATCTGCACATGCAGGGTAATTCGGCAACCTGTGTGATGACGTCAAACATTTTGAACTTGCATGACAGCGCAGGGGGGTTGGTGAGAATTTTTCTTCACAATAAAAGTTAGAGCAGTAGTTATTGATTCAT
>CALNVZ010000174.1:26989337-27020422 GCA_940671915.1 Paracentrotus lividus | reverse complement strand
TTGGGGGGGATGATTGTACACACCATCCCCCCCACTGAAATTATTGGGGGGGATGCATCCCCCCCATCCCCCCCACAATCGACACCCATGTAATTTTTGGACTAAATAAATTGTAATATTTTTTAGTATACTCAAGACATTTTGTGCTACCGTAACAGCTAAGCCTAGACCAGATGGAGTCGGCATTGTGATCTGGATTCGTGCAGGGCAGCGCAGGCCTGGCCTACAGCATATGCCTGAAAAATTGAACGGAGTCTATATATAGGGCCAGTCATACGGTAAGGTCTAGGCGACGTATAAAGCCCGTTGGCTAAAGGCACTGCAAAGATTGCTTCTTGAAAAATTGCAGATAGAACAAAATTTATTCTGTGTGTAGTCTAGATCAAAGTGTATGCTATTGCTACTGCTGCTGCTGCTGCTGCAAAAAATGTCTTGAATATCACTCGATCAAATTACAATATACTTAATCTAAACGCTATATACAATAGACTTAATCTCTGAAGTATCATTCAGCTTTGATGGCTTTGGAACTAGGCCTACACTGAAAACCTAACCTCGTCCGTCAATGGACCGACTAGCTTTAAAGCTAGTCGGTCAAGACGGACTAGTTTTAAAGCTAGTCTGCCATGACGTCCGTCCAGACGGACTTAGCATACAACTGAATCTACATCTCTCAACTTGACGGACGAGCTTTAAGCTCGTTCGTCAAGCTCTGATGCTAGTCCTCGCATGACCGACTAGGCTCAAAAAAAGTAGGGGGGAGGATAGTTCACCTATAGATGACTGACTGCTTTTGATACAAATGTTGCTGAATGTCGTTTCAATGTACTTCTCTATTTATTCTGTTTCGAGCATAAACAAGTTGTACATTCTGAACAAAGTTGTTTTCGCTTGACTATCTGAAAGCTTACGGAGCTAAACATCTATCATGACAAGTATGCAATTCACCGAGTACGGTAGATTCCACAAATTTGTTCTCCATCTCTTCAAATACAGGGCTAATTGAATACCTTTTAATAGACTCAACCCGGTATTCCTTACAGATTGCTGGTGAATCCCGGCTTAGCAACAACATGATAGAAGTGGATACCAATCAACATTCTCAACAAGGTTGTTTTTGCTTGACAACTGGAGCAGTAACGAGAGCATTACGATAGCCGAATTAACATAAATCGTGACAAGAATGCCAATACGAGTAGGTTAGAAATATTGTTCCATTCTTTAAGGCTGTCCCACTGACGGAGGGATTAATTGCGCATGAGTTGCGTATACAAATTTCGTTCATCCGCAACAAAAAAACAAAACAAAAACAAACATCCGCAATTCTACGCAAATCATCCTAAAGAGCCAGTGGGACCGCGCTTTAACTACAGGCTAATTGAATACTCTTGTTACTATAGAACCCAGCACCCGTCTATTCTTATAGATTGCTGGTGAATGCCTGGCTTAGCAACAGCAGTGAATAGAAGTGGTACAATATTGATTGAATAACATGCGCATTGCGAGAGGACGATCACTATTACATATATTAGTTGCATTATCTGTATGTGAATTCCATTTAATGAGCAAACTGTACAGACGCACACTGGATTACCCGTAAAGCTTAAGATTTTTATATATATATGGCGATCTCCTTCCTGTGACATGAAGTGTGATACTCTTTTTTAATTCCTTAGTTTCAGTTCACATGTTATTTTTTCAGATTAATGCTATAATCACCAACTGCCGAAAAATTATGGCTTGCCAAATCAATTTATAAATTGTGTGTATTTACAACATAGTAACAATCACATTAAATTATGAAAATTGAAATTTAATTCTAATAATAAATATAGGCGCCAGTTTTCTTTTAGATTACTTGTATCTGAAAGAAGAATATTGGATTAGAGGCGCGACTTTGGGATTACTGAAGTGGCTCTCAAAGACAAGTGTATACGCGAAAATGCAAAAGCAGGTAGGCCTACAACAAAAGTCATGATGATGCAGCCATGCGGGCGATCCTGGCCCCGTGCCCCCCGTTTAATTGTGCCGTCTTGTTTAATTTCCTGTCTTCTGTATATCATCATAATAAATGTTATTTATTTTTTTAATTTTTTATTTAATTTATTTATTTTGCCAAATTCTTGTGACTTGTATCTTATATTGTCTTCTAATATTTCAGATTTGACGTCTCTGACCAGTGGTGAAGCCATATTAACTCGTCCGTCATGCTAGTCTGTAAGACAGCAGCAAGAACATCGCGGAAACAAAAGGCGACGGAAAACTAAGCTTTTACACCATGACGCACTAGCTGTAAGCTAGTCTGCGTCAAAAGCTCGTACAGTCTGGGCATCACTAGACTAGCTTTTAGGCTAGTCCGTCAAACTAGTCGGTCACGACGGACGAGCTTTAAATTATCCGTTCGTGACCGACGGCATTAAAACTAGTCCGTCTTGACGGACTAACTTGACGGATAGCTTTCAAGCTAGTCCGTAGAGACGGACGAGTTTTAAAGCTAGTCCGAAATAACCGGGTTGTGTTGAAGGAAAACTAGTCCGTCGTGACCGACTAGCTTTAAAGCTAGTCAGTCTGGGCATCACTACGACTAGCTTTAAAGCTAGTCGGTCTACCCGTTTAGGTTTTCAGTGTACATGATTTTCTAAACAATAAGATGTGAGAAAATGTTAAACCATAATGTTTAAAATTTAAACAACATAACTTAAACAAAAACGGTTTTTAAAACTTAAACAATACCTTTGATATTTCAAGCAACTTTCTTCAAATAATAATGTTGTTTAAAAATACTATTAAACAACAGGTTGTTTAAACTTTTAACAATAAGAATGTTAAAGTTTTAAATAACTACAGGTTGTTTCATTTATAAACAACACTGTGCGATTCACCGGTTAACCCGCAGTTGTTTAAGATTTTAAACAATTTATTTATTATTTTCTAACAGTGTACAATGTCATTTTATCTCCTAATCTTTGGCATTTGGATATTTGTTTCATTTTTCTTAAATCGTTTAAATGGATATTAAGAAACACTAATCACACCCCGCAGTGCCAACTCTCCAGTACCAAAAGAAAAGGGGTATAAAGTATCCTTTTCAGCAGCTATACCCAACAAAAAAAGTAAGTCCCCCCCCCCTAATAAAAATGATGTAACTTTTGAACGGGCTTGTTTTGAGCACAATTAGAGGGAGGTTTTCTACACTTATTGAGTACCTTCTGTGAAAAAATGACATTGATCCCTCGAGACACCCCTGCTTGAGACATACATGAGTGATCAACGTTTAAAGCAAAAATGGACATTTTCAAAAGTCACAAGGGTCATTTTGGAGGCTGTAAAAATAACAATTTTGTAAAATTTCCTTTTTACCTTGTGTTTAATTGTTTTGGTGGATTTATCATCCAAAATATGGTCATCCACCACCAATCCCGATACATTTAATTATTTTTCATCGATGAGTGAGCACAATTTTAAGAATTATGTTCAGGCCTCCAAAAATGGTAAAATCCAACAATTTCATTTAAAGAATTGAAATCAGATGTTTGAAGATATGGTAGACCAAAAGCAGTATTTTGAAATTGATACGTTCTTTTACGGGCAACCAGTGGAGATTTTGCAAAATTGGTGTGATATGACTTCGTCTGCTTGTCAACGAAACAATACGCGCTGCTGCATTTTGGAGCTTTTGCAATTTATAGTAAATATAGCCACTATGACGTAACACCGTGAATCTTTTTTTCTTTGACCAAATTTGGCCAAAAAATGTGGAAGTGATGAACATTTCTGTAAAACATATCTTTTCGGTTAATTTTTTTTTTTTTTAATGTCCTCTCCATAACACTGAGGCCAGCAGCAGTGAGATAAAATGATATGTATGGGCCCAAACTCTGTTTAAATAATCTTAAAGTCCTAGACCGGACCGACAAATGAAATAGCCAAAAACGAAAGCTAATATGCTATATAATACGACAATTCCAAATTAAGGCGTTTTTATTGTCCATCTAGAAAGTATTTAATTAAAAAGATGACCGAACCTCAACCAGGCCACCCCTCCTGAATACTTGTAAAATTACCCCTAATTCAAAAGTGCGAGTGATGACGTCAAAAAATGTTGATGGAATGCTACAGCAGTCCTGCGGCTAGGCATGATTGCGTTTCGCCTTTAGAAAACACGTTTCTATTGCTATGTCAGGACAATAGACGCCCTGTGAGCTAGAATTCTATTGTTATGAAATGAAAGGGCAAAGTCAATCATGCCTGGCCACAGGACTGCTGTAGCATTCCATTAACATTTTTTGACGTCATCACTCGCACTTTTAAATTAGGGGTAATTTTACAAGTATTCGGGAGGGGTGGCCTGGTTGAGGTTCGGTCATCTTTTTAATTAAATACTTTCTAGATGGACAATAAAAACGCTTTGATTTGGAATTGTTGTATTATATAGCATATTAGCTTTCGTTTTTGGCTATTTCATTAGTCGGTCCGGTCTGGGACTTTAAGTATTTGCTAGAGGGTATTCATTTGTCTCGCAATCTGCTATGGTCAACGAGGAAACTACGTTTTCAGTTAATTTTCGTCACTTGATAAAGAGTTGCAGCGGCACTCGAAAGCTCGTGAACTTATAAGCTAGTGATCACTTTTTGCGAGAGTGATCACGAATTTCCTTGTTGACCATAGTAGATTGCGAGACAAATGAATACCCTCTAGCGATTATTTCAATCCGCAATAATATACTTATTTAGTCTAATCTTAAGTATGTTTGAATATGAGGACATGTCACAATTCAAGGAACAAAATATGTGATATATATTTTATTGCGTGCTTAATTTGATGACTTTATTTTCCTTTAAAAATGTGTTCTCTCCATAACAGGTATTTTCTTCACATTCTGAAGCACTGAGGCTTGCACTATCTATGGCACTGGTATACAATAATAATATACCTCCATTTAATATCATGAAATGTGATTTTCCATCTAAACATCTATAGATGGTCAGTATCTCACACTAATGCAATGTTAAACTGAATGTCCTCTCCATAACAGGGTCACTCATTTTTCAAATAATGTACACAAACAATTATTTTAAAAGTCTAATCACTTCCTTCATGTATGAAAAAATTTGATATGTTGTTCCACTCAATATTAGAATTCATGAGATATCATTTCAACAACAATAATTTTATTTTGGTATCGATTTTCATTAATTCATTTATGTAATTGGGTAATTTCTGAATGCAAAGACAAATTATTCTCACAACATACATTGTCCGTCATAAAGGTGGAATAATTTTTAAAGATTTTGCTCCGTCTTTAATTATGTTTGTCCCCACTTATACTTTTCGGGATACTGGCTATATTTTGAGCACCCTCCCAACCTTTCACGGGGATTTTTTCCCCCAAAAGTTTTGTCAACCCCCATGATGCCCATTTTTGTCATTTGTTCATATTTTGGGGCCCCTTTTTTTTTACCCGTCCGATCAAGCCCCCCTCAGTCCTACCCCCAGGAAACGCGTCTGACAGGTGTCTGAGGTGTATATTTTAATTTTGGTTTTTAAGTTAAATCTAGATTTATGGGGAATGGCTTGGGTCTCTTGTCTAGGGGAGGGGTTGAAATAAAAAGTGTGATTGGTGAAAATTCGAAATATTTTATTCTACCTTTATGCTAAAAACAAAAGATATAAAAAACAACCTTTAACCCTTAATAATAACCATTTCCCCCTAATTTTCTTTTATAGCCTTGATGACAAGGTTGTAAATGGTGATTATTGATAATATTTCATTTTTATTTATGTTTGGCTGATATTTTACAATGCAATTTAGGGAAGATAGAAATTTCCATGGTGTAAAAATGAATAAAATCAATGTTGAACCCCAATCAAAATAAATTTTGACCCCTCCCCTAGACAAACGAGTCGAGCCTGTAACCATATAACTAGATTGAATTTAAAGAACTTAAAAAATATTCCACCTTGATGACGAACAGTGTAGTTTGATATTAAATAAATTTTAAAGGGATATTATTTTAAGTGTGTAACTGACAAAATCTACGGATCATTGCAATCATTCACCACCCTGGTAGTAACATAATGTATGCCATTAGGTTGTCAAGGAGACGACATTTTGTTTAACCAGGCACTTCAGGTACACTGAAAACCTAAACGGGTAGACCGACTAGCTTTAAAGCTAGTCGTAGTGATGCCCAGACTGACTAGCTTTAAAGTAGTCGTCACGACGGACTAGTTTTCCTTCAACAACAACCCGGTTATTACGGACTAGCTTTAAAACTCGTCCGTCTCTACGGACTAGCTTGAAAGCTAGTCCGTCAAGTTAGTCCGTCAAGACGGACTAGTTTTAATGCTCGTCGGTCACGACGGACTAATTTTAAAGCTCGTCCGTCGTGACCGACTAGTTTTGACGGACTAGCCTAAAAGCTAGTCGTAGTGATGCCCAGACTGACGACCTTTGAGCAGGACTAGCTTTACAGCTAGTCGGTCATGGTGTAAAAGCTAGTCCGTCGCGCTTTTCTGCCGCGATTGTTCTTGCTGCTGTCTTGACAGACTAGCATGACGGACGAGGTTAATATGGCTTCACCACTGGTCAGAGACGTCAAATCTGAAATATTAGAAGACATATAAAGATACAAGTCACGAAGATTTGAGCAAAAAATAAATAAATTAAAAAAATTAAAAAATAATAAACATTTATATATAGGATGATATAATCAGAAGACAGGAATTAATACAAGAGGCACAATTAATATAACATTATGGCAATTAACAAATAATGGGGCACGGGGCCAGGAGTCGCCGCCATGGCTTGCATCATCATGACTTTTTGTTGTAGGCCTACCTGCTTTTGCATTTTCGGCGTATACACTTGTCCTTGAGAGCCACTTCAGAATCCCAAAGTCGCGCCTCTAATCCAATATTCTTTCTTTCAGATACAAGTAATCTAAAAGAAAACTGGCGCCTATATTTATATTAGAATTAAATTTCAATTTTCATAATTTAATGTGATTGTTACTATCGTTGTAAATACACACAATTTATAAATTGATTTGGCAAGACAATATTTTTCGCGTTGGTGATTATAGCATTAATCTGAAAAAAATAACATGTGAACTGAAACATAAGGAATTAAAAAGAGTACTCACACTTTCATGTCACAGGAAGGAGATCGCCATTATAATAAAAATCTTAAGCTTTACGGGTATATCCAGTGTGCGTCTGTACAGTTTGCTCATTAAATGGAATTCACATACAGATAATCAACTAATATATGTAATTATGATGTCCTCATCGCAATGCGCATGTTATTCAATCAATTGTACCACTTTCTATTCACTGCTGTTGCTAAGCCAGGCATTACCAGCAATCTATAAGATAGACGGGTGCTGGTTCTATAGTAACGAAGTATTCAATTAGCCTGTAGTTAAAGGCGCGGTCCCACTGGCTCTTTAGGATGATTTGCGTATGAATTGCGGATTGTTTGTTTTTGTTTTTGTTTTTTGTTGCGGATGAACGAAATTTGTATACGCAACTCATGCGCAATTAATCCTCCCGTCAGTGGGACCGGGCCTTAAAGAATGGAACAATATTTCTAACCTACCGTGATTGGCATTCTTGTCACGATTTATGTTAATTCGGCTATCGTAATGCTCTCAGATTGTCAAGCAAAAACAACCTTTGTTTGAGAATGTTGATTGTATCAACTTCTATTCACTGTTGTTGCTAAGCCGGGATTCACCAGCAATCTGTAAGGAAATACCGGGTTCTTGAGTTCTATAGTAACAGGTATTCAATTAGCCTGTAATTGAAGAATGGAGAACAAATTTTGGAATCTACCGGTACTCGTGAATTGCATACTTGTCATGATAGATGTTATGTCTCGTAAGCTTTCAGATTGTCAAGCGAAAACAACTTTTGTTCAGAATGTATCAACTTGTTTATGCTCGGAAACAGAATAATAGAGAAGGTACATTGAAACGACATTGCAACTATTTGTATCAAAAGCTAGTCAGTCATTCTAATAGGTGAACTATCCTACCCCCCTACTTTTTTTGACCTAGTCGGTCATGTCGATGGACTAGCATCAAGCTTGACGGACGAGCTTTAAAGCTCGTCCGTCAAGTTGAGAGATGTAGATTCAGTTGTATGCTAGTCCGTCTGGACGGACTAACATGGCAGACTAGCTTTAAAACTAGTCCGTCTTGACCGACTAGCTTTAAAGCTAGTCGGTCCATTGACGGACGAGGTTAGGTTTTCAGTGTACGGCAACAATGTCTGGACCAACTGCAAATGCACCACTTTTACTTATGGGCCATTCCACGGTAACTTACGTAATTATGTGAAATTGCCTTTATAATAATTTATTTATCAGTTATATTGCGTTCTCTCCATCAACGAGTTACTCATTGAGAGTTTGGATTATAAAGAAAATATATAATAAGACTTATATTAAAACTAGTGTATCAAGTTAGACAATATTAGTATTGATTTTAATATGTCAATAGCTATGCCTCATTCATTTCTAAAATTTATGTAAGAACATGCTGATAGATTATTGCAACATTACAGAACCAAATGACATATATTGGAGAGGATAAACACTAATTTTATGGCAAAATATGGCCTAAGTGAATAGGAAATAAGTGCATCAACATTTGATGAGTATATATAAATATGCATATAAAAGTACAGAAAACTAGGTGTGTGCCATTTACAGATGTAATGAAGCTAATGTTTTCTTTGTTAAACCAAATGTCCTTTCCAAACACCTATTTTTGTTACTGTATATTTCAATTTTTCAATATGTAAACAAGGACTTGACGCTTTATAATTCTACGCATTTCTGACATATACCCCAAACATTCAGATTCTGTGCATCTTTTGCTCTAATAACAACTTTCATTTTTGACCCCAAGTGGGGGGGGGGGGTGTAAGCCTACACTTAAAGGGAAATAGCCCTTATTTCCCTCATCCCTCACCACTCGACACGGATTTACGCCGTTAAACAATGTTACATGTACATTGTTATAACCTTCTCTTTTTAAATGATTTGTAGGCCTATTATTGTGATTTCGAGTTGGTGTACATACGATTGATAGGGGAGAGTGGGGTTAGTTGGAACACGGGGTTAGTTGAAACATTGTAATTTTCTTTAACGGCTATAAATATATTTATGCAAATCTACCCTCAGATTGTTGCTATTAGCAA
Organism: Paracentrotus lividus; assembly: GCA_940671915.1. NCBI lineage: Eukaryota > Metazoa > Echinodermata > Echinoidea > Camarodonta > Echinidae > Paracentrotus > Paracentrotus lividus. The sequence continues at coordinate 27,011,215 of CALNVZ010000174.1, read as the reverse complement.
CTGCCATCCACCACATTTTAGACAGCACACGTGCTTCAAGCCTCGTAAAGTTAGAAAGCAATGTTTGTTTTTTCACCTTCTGAGTAAATTTTGTCACTTTTACAAATGTTTTATTATCTCAAAGAAGATCATAAATTAAGTTGGCCTGTTTTTGATTATAACAAACAGTTATACTAAGCTACAAAACAAGGTTAAATATATGGCATGTTGTTGTCCCTCTTTTGTGCTGTAAGCTTACAAATGTCAAATGGGCCTCTGGGGTTAGTTGGAACATTTTGAACGGGGTTAGTTGGAACATATACTAAGTAAATAGGTTTCAGCTGAACAAAAAATAAAAATCATAAAATTCAGTGACGTGTTCCGAAATATTCTTATACATGTATATTAGTGCAAATTGGAAATTTTTTATGCAGAATGCTACTTCACAGGACTTAAGAAAATCTGTATGTGAGTGGATGGGTTCTAGGACAGCTCCCCCGGAGGACAACTCCCCCGGAGGACAACCCTAACCCTAACCCTAACCCTAACCCTAACCCTATGTCCTCCGGGAATTGTCCCCGGGGGAGTTGTCCTCCGGGGGAGATGTCCTGATACGGAGTGGATGCTATCAAGTGTAATAAAACATGAAGTTAAAAAAAATTGAATACCAATCTTTAATATTTTACTTGGAATCAATAAAGCAAGTTAGCTGAACACATGCAATAATGTTGTAGATAGTTTAAATATAATTTTTAAGATACCATGCACAATGTTTCAACTTACCCCATACCATGTTCCAACTAACCCCGTGTATGGGGTTAGTTGGAACACTTGACATGGTCTTGTTGAAGATGGATTTTTTCCGGAACCATCACTAAGTCTAAGAATTTTATGGGGTACATTAATTTTTGTAGCATACAGATATACACTCAAGCTGATCATTTATTGTTTCTTGAAATAAATCCGCTTTTGTTTTACGGCCATTTCTGTGAAAAATGTTCCATATAACCCCGCTCTCCCCTATATTTACAATAAATTACATCGAAAAACAGCGAAAGATTAAATTATGTCTAATACATCATCTGGTCGTGTACATACAATAAACCACCCTTAAATAATATCAATGTGATTTAAATTAAAATGAGGCCCATCTGTCCATCACTTAATGACAATTATTACTTTAGTACACTTTCATCCTACTTTGCGGAAGATAGTGATATGTTATTGACAGTCCACAGATTCTTCATGTTACACAATGAGCTTCCGCCTTGAAATGTGGGTATTTTTGTTGTTTAAAAGACCAATGGGGGCACAAACTTCCCCTTACCTAAACTTTATACGCCATTTCTATATTATGCTTGGATCATTTTCCACCAAACTTGATTAACTTGCCTAATTTTTTTTTCAAAAACGATTTTATACATAAATTTGTAGGGGTATGATATTCCGAATTAACATGGCAACCACAAATTTACCACCTTGTTATTCCATATTTTGGTTGTTTTCGATTGTTATAAATAAACTTAGGGTGATATGTTTCTTTCTGGAAATTGAATACGCGGCCGGGTATCGAACCCACACCTTTTGATTATAAGGCAGACGCTCTATCCACTGAGCCAACACATTTATATATACTTATGTTCAATGTGTGAGCCACAAGTCCTCCGCCATGATTGAAATGTTGCGCCGATTTACCTTGCATGTAACGAGTGATGCCATTAGCTCATGACTATCACGTGACATTTGCCTCGGCCTTTTAAACAAAACCTGTTTAATATATCTCTAAACAGGTCTTGTTTAAGGCTATAAAACCTCACTTTTTCGGTTTCAAACGACAATGTTTAGATACTAAACAAGAATGTTTAACTTTTAAACCAAAATTTTTTTAAAGAGCGAATTTTTAAACAGCGTTCTAAAAGTGGAGTGGGCTTAAACTAGTTTCCATACAATTTTCAGCAATGCGGCCGGTAATTACCGACGCATGGAAAGCCATTCTAAAATATTCTGAAATTAATCATTTGAAATTTGTTGAAATGACTGTTTCATGATGGTTATTTTAAAAAATTGCTGCAAAGGGACACAACAATCTACCATGCTGGTAGCTTACATACGAAGTAAGGTAATATACCGCCACAACCACCGTCGTCCCATTTGTTTCCATATGAGGATTTTATCACTGCACAGTCCTGGCCTGACCGGTAATCATCGGGCTGTCCTGGGTACCACATAGTGAAGTTGTAAGGAGTTCCGTCTGACCATACAAAGGTGTCCTCAGTAGTGGTATCGTGGCATCCAATCCAAGCCACAGTTGCTGCTGACTGAGTGTAAAGACAGAAGGGGAGAAGACAAAAAAAAAAGTGATGGGATTGTGTATCGTATGAGTGTGGGAGAGATATATGCCTATACAGAAGAGAAAGAGAGAGAGAGGGGGGGGGGGAGGTTCCTGATAATACGATTTGAATTTGTGTGTACTCATCATGTAGAAAAAAATCTGACTGATAACTGATCCCCCCCCCCCCTACCAACCATGGAATGGGTCAGGAACATATTTATTTGATGGCTAAAATAATTATAGTTTTGTCGACACCATGAATGTAATTGGGTATGTCTGATTTAATAATAATATAGGTTTCCCGGTCAATCTTAAACTCTTTGCAATCGAATTCGTTTATTTTCATTCAATTTAAACCATACCTCATGGAGTGGAGCTAGCTATCGGTCAATTGAATTAACGTTTAGATTTTTAATCGCGATCACATTTCGGACGAAAGGACTTGTAAGAAATGTCAAATTGAGCGGAGATAGTTTAAACTTGTCCGGGAAAACCTATAATACATGGGATTTTTATAGCGTCGATCATTTTCCATTTAAATAAAATGCTCAAGGCGCTTCTACAAAATATTACAAAGAATGTTACATATTGATGAATATCTGTCTTCAAGAATAAAAACAAGTGAACAAATAAGACTTAAGATTTGTCTTGAGCGTTTCCAACGAAGATGAATCTTTCAGCTCCTGTGGGAGTGTAGTCCACAAGAGTATTCCACAAGAGATTGACGTATTGTATATCGTAGCACTGATATATAAGATATACCTCTTCTTTTGCTGAAGACGTGATGAGAGTAGAGACAAAGTTGTGTTCAGCTTCAGAATGGATTGATACCAAATGACCCAAACTGTCTATGACTGCTGCACCATCGCCGAGAGAGGGCACAGTGTAACTCCGACAATGGTCCTCCGCCTCCTGCCAGTTCGATGTTTTGCCAAAGAACCTAAAATTGGGAACAATGTTTTGTTGAAACATGGCGGTGTTACTGAAAGCAGATGAAATTTAAGTAGTTTTTAAAGCCTAATTAATATTTCAATGATTTCCACTGACGCGTATGAATCCTTACAGATCGAGGGCCAGGGACATTTTAGGGGCCCTCAGGGAAAACACCACCCCTCGCACAATTAATTATCCCCTCATATTAAAAATATTTATGCAGCATATTTAGATCACACAGTCGCATCATCATTTTATATAAAATGCAACATTGGCATGGTTATGTTGGGAAGGGGGGCGGCTTGCGAAAAAAAATCTAATATCGAGCAACAAAAAAGGTAGACCCAATGTTTTTTAAATTCGCCGACATGTCTGTATTATTTTATTTATATTTTTTAAACAGCTATAGAGGATAGTGTGCATAGGAAATTTATTCGTTTTTCTTTATGAGTTTTATTTGGGACAATAATATTCTCAAGAAAATTGCTTATGATTATAGTCCTTATTCGGAATACAACATTATATTTAAAAAATATTATATATATGTTTTCCCGGCCATTTTCATTCTCCATGCAGTCGGTTTCACGATTTTCATTCAATATCAAGCGAAATTATTGGTTTCAGTCACCCCTTAGGCCTACTTCAATTAGATAAAGACAACATTCAATTTCATTTATTTCACTTCGATTTCATAAAAGATTCGATCAAACAAATATGTCATTAGGGGCAATTAATTTCGCGTTAGCGAAAATTTGCGCTTGGTTTTACATTCAAATTCACCAGTATATTTCAAATTAATAAGTGTTCAATCAAATTCATACTACGAGTAGCTACATGTACAGCTGGAGTATACATGTCTTTTTATCATTCCATTCTGGTGAAAAGTAGAGGGTCTAAATTGATGACTATAGGGAGCTTGTTCCCCCCCCCCCCCCCCCCCCCCCCAGGCTCAGGCGACAATCCATACATGTGTGCTCGTTTCCGATTTCTCCGGAGAGGTTTAGAGGCTCAGATATGAAGAAAACCCCGACCTATTTTTAATTAAGGGTAGTTTTTATTCTTTTGAGGTAAATTCAGAAATAGGATCCCAAACATGATTGTGAAGGGACTAATTTTGCTAGGTGTATGGTTGACCCCTGAGTGGGGGAGGCCTGTACCTTCCCTTCCAACTCCTTACCGTCCCAATTACAATGATGAATAATAAAAAAAATATATAATAAAAATAAAAGTTCATAAAAAAAATGAAAGCAAAAGTAATGAAAAGTAATTCACTTGAAATAAACATCGATCGCATTGATGGAAAATGCGCACTGTATAATTATCTAAAAATAAAATTTAAAAGACGATGAAAAAGAGAGACTGTAAAGAAAAAGTAAACAAGAAAATACATGAAAGAAAAACAATGAAGCATGGAGACTTTGCAGGCATGTCTATACATTCTTAGAAGATGAGTGAATGAAAGAGGATTATGAAATAAAAATTAAATAATAAAAATATATATACAATATTGTCACAAAGTCATTGCCCTGGAGAGGAATAGAGAGGGATGCATAGTGCGTCCATCTTTCTCCACTTAAATACCATTCCTGAAATTTAGCTTGTATCATAACTTATAATTTTTGTGGGATATCATATTCAGTTAGTATAGTTCCACTATGACCAACAATGTCAACATCCTTTTAAAAAATTGATGAATATTTCTTTAGCAATTATAAGATCATGCCTTAACTTACACACAATATACCATACATAGTGAAATTGACTGTTGTTTGCATTAAATAGATAGCTTTGAAATGAAAAAGAAAATACATATTGGTACGAATTGGCTCTTGTTTACATTAAATGCGAAATTGGATATTACTTTTGCGATATTGGCGATTTATGTAGGAGTTCGATTGACTAAAGCACCTTTTGTTTGCTATATGCATTATGTTGAATGCACAAAGTGCGAAATTGAAATGCCAGTTTAAGCTCAGGCAAAAAATGAGTTAAATTGACTGCTGCACACATGTTATTGAGTGAATGGAGCATGAAAATGGCCGGGAAAACCTATATTTTGATAATTCATCCTTTCGTTTTTTGAAAATGATAATTGCAAATCAATTCTACTCTATGTAAAATGTAAAGTTAACGTATACCAATGTGTGGCATTAAATCGCAATTAAACAAGGCGCGTCCATTATCTAGGAGGCCAGACGCAACAAAGTGACGTTGGAAATACGGCTGAGAAGCGCAGAAATCTATACAGCTGGCTGCAATAACAAAAACTCGCGTAAGAAGACTTCCCTGCATTCGAATGGTATCGCCCGTCCGGTGATGAAGTAAATACTGCGTGGAGGTGAAAGAAATTTATGAACTTTTCTCATGGTTTTAATTAGTAGATGCTTCAGACCAGATGGAGGAAAAAGACATTTTGGAAAGCCTATAACATGATTGTGCTGAAGTTGTAATCAGAACCTGTATTTTACATAGATTGATGCTCCAAACCAAGAGATCTCGCCAAGACGCCGTTCGCATTATTTTCTATGCGATATGCATGTGATTTACGTAAACATTGACCAATCGAGAAAAAATCTCTTATAATAGTTCAAAGTGACAGGACTTTTTTTTAACCAATTGAAATAAATATACCATTAATGGACAGCTGAGAATTCAACCTTTTAAAAACCGTGTGATCATTAAAGTGTAATATAATTATGCGTCATTGAGGAGCAAGACTTTGAAGCGCATGAGCTGTTCTGGGCTCAAAATTGGCCATATTGTACAGGAATATGTTCTGACCAGGCTTTCGAATTGATTCAAGTGACAGGACTTTTTTTTCCCTTTGCAATAAGTTATCCCTATTTCTGAAAAAATCAGACTGTGAGCGTACTCAATCAAATTGATCATTTCTTTGAAAGGGTAGTTGCTCGCAACAATAAAGAAAATAAATTGAAAAACTGTCCAAAAACAAAAAAAGTAAATGGGAGCGTTCGCTTTGAGTAGAATGGTAGCGCCCTCTATCTCTTAAGTTTACAACTAGAATTGATATATGATTTTGTTTACTTATGGTTTATTGTTAGAAATTAACTCGTATTCTAATTTTTATTTCAAATCGACCTTAAACCGCAAGGGCGCGCCAATTTAACCTTAAACTTGGGGGCGCCATATTGATCTTAAACTAAGGGGCGCTACTTCGATCTTAAAATTAGGGGGCCGAATTGACCCGAAGTTAAGGGGATGTCAAATTAATATTGAACTTAGGGACGCCATATTGATTTTTAACTTAGGGGGCCCCTAATTGACTTTAAGCACATGGGATCTTCATAGTGGGGCGCCAAGATGATCTGAAACTTAGGCATGTTAGGGGCGACATAGTGATCTTTTTTTTTTTTTAATTCTAAAGTAGTTAACCAGAGCTTTTAAAAAAGACCCCCCAAAAAATGGAATAGTGACAACGTTTCACCATAATCACAACTCAACAGAAAAGAAACGTTTAAAATAATCTAAAATTCAACAAAAAGAAAACGTTATTTTAAACGTTTTATTCTAAAGGTACAGATCTACATTTACAGATTTAGAACAATAAATTGCCATTTTAAATGTTTACTTTAAAAGTAACCGAGAGTTTAAACCGATATGCCAAATTGCATACAAACTTGACTGAACCAATTTCAAAGTTGATTGCCTCCGCGCGTATTTAATTGCGGGAAAGCACGCATTCCAGTCGATGTACTAATTTGATTGCTTTATTTGATTTGAAAAGCTGTAGAAATATTTTGGGAATTTGAATGAAGTGATTATCAAATGGAGCAACGAATTTCCGAAACTGACTGGGAAATCGTAGCCTATATAAACATTGTTAATTCTTCTACTTATAGTGTACAGTGTGTTCCTAAAAAAAGAGGACCGAAGTTCAAAGGTCAGTCATTCCAAAAGTATATGGTTTATTCTTGTGATTTGTTACTAGATAATAAGTAATCTCAGCTTTATTTGAGACATTGCTGACGTCTAAATTGTAATGGGTCACAGAGTTAGGGTCCTTTGAAGGTAATAGGTACAAAACCCGTTTTTTCAAGTTTTTGGTTTTGGGTACGAAACAAAATTTTTGTTAGTTTTTGGTTTCATCGTTTTGGGGTATTTTTTTCACACAAGGTTTCAATGAAATTCAATCTCATTTTCCAAAGGACCACTGGCAATGAGATGGGTTCACTATTATGGGCCTCTGGAGTCGTGTGACGTCGTGGTGACGTCTCCTGAGACTTACGGCGTCGTGGGTACGAACAACAGTCTGAAAAAATTGTCAATCTGTTGATTTTTTAATCGCTAGCAAGTTCCGACAAAGTTTCTGAGAAGTCGTGATACTTTCGTGCATATTTTAGGACGTCGCGGCACCCACCGAGACGTCACAGAGACTTGCTTGGTCTGAAAGAAGTCTACTAAAATATTGAACATGTTTGACATTTGTTGGTTTCTCGCGACTTCCTGAGACGTCAGGATCGTGCAGTGACCTCTCCGAGACTCCAGAGACTCATATAAGAACGCATCTCATTACCAGTGAGAAATCCATTTAGCAAAGAAGATGACATTTCATTGAAACTTGCTAAAAGAGATCCAATGACACCAATTACTTAAGAAAGGTTTGTTTCATACCCGAAAAAACCACAAACTTGGAAAAAAACGGGTTTTGTACCTATCGCCTAAAAACCTAACTCTGTGACCATACTTTGACGTCAGCAATGTCCAATTAAAGCTGATGAGTACTTAATATTTTAGTAAACGAATCACAAGAATAAACCATATACTTTTGGGATGACTGACCTTTGAACTTCGGTCCTCTTTTTTTAGGAACACACTGTATAAGTGCAGGACTTGTTCAATGTGCAATTTAGTGACTGCACTAGGGAGGAGGGAGGGAGGGAGGGACCCTGGCGGTAAAAAACACAGAGTCAATCACAGTATGTCCATACTGTGAATACACTGTGGAAATGGGCCAAGTCCACATGATCGACTCTGTGAACACAGTGTTCGAGTCCCTCATAATGTAACAGCCATGAAAGCTGTGTGGATTTGGCCCATTTTCACAGTGTCCGTACTGGAAAAAGTAGTACGGCATAATGTAACCACACTGTGTCACAGTAAATTTACATTGTGTTAACATTGTGGGACACTGAGTTTTTTCGGCAGGGGAGGGAGGGAGGGAGGGAAAGTACTAGTAGACAAGTCCACTTTCTTACCTGTAACAATGTTTCCCGAAGGCAGTCCAGAATGTTGGACAGCAGCAACCAGCTTGTACCTCAATAGGGCACACAGTCATGATGATGGCCAAAGCCATGACAAGCAGCATTGTCTTTCGCTGAGGATTCATGATGAAACGTTTTCTTCTCCCTCGGCCTCTTGTTCCAAAACGTGTATTTTATTTTGGATTATCTTCTGCTTAGCCGGTCAGGTATATACTGATGAAAATATTTATGCTGATAATGTAACAACACCTTAAAAATACCAATTGGCTATAAAGGAAGTTTAAAGAAAAAAAAGGGAGAAGAAATGGGCGTAACGGGGGCGGAGCCAGATGAAAGAAACATGCTTGCCGATGAATGGTTTATAGAATACCGTCTATAAAACAGTCTTCATGACTGTGTTTCGGATTACACAGGAAGTTTGGCTGGTAAAACAAGACGGGACCCAAGTTTTTGATTGAATAACTGTATTTTTCCTTGTTTATGCTCTAGTCACACAGACACGTACGTATAGATACGTTTGTGCTGTTTCAATCTTATTTCATCTTCTATTCTATCATTTCTTATGTATTTCTTTGTTTTATTGGATGAACGAAATTATCAATATTTCCACTGCTGACTATGACTGGTAGGCATCCGTGGGGATTCGCAGTAAAGAAAATAATTTTTGGACGCAACTGGACGTAACTCAACGTAAGTGTCTGTGTGACTGTAGCATTACGTTTAAAAGTCATTCACCGCTAATCTCCATTTTCTTAATGCTACAGTCAAACAGACACTTACGTTGCGTTACGTCCGGTTGCGTCCAAAAATTATTTTCTTTTCTGCAGATTCCCACGGATGCCTACCCGTCATAGTCAGCAGTAAAAACATTGATAATTTCGTTCATCCAGTAAAACAAAGAAATACATAATAAATTATAAAATAAAAGATGAAATAAGATTATAACAACACAAACGTATCTATACGTAAGATGTCTGTGTGACTGCAGCATAAGGTACATTATACGGTCATTGATAACGCTATACGGGTTGTTTTACGATCAGGGTACACCATTTTGTCTCACTGAACAAAAAAAAAAGTTGTTTTGTTTTCCCTCAATTTTGGTGTATGTGTTCTAGACAAGTAAAATGATATTGCTCTGAAATCTGGAGGCATGAGGTCACCAACTTATTTTTCTATAGGGGTTCAAATTTTTATTGCACATAAAGTCAATTGCTTCATTTTTCGGAGAGGACATATTTGACAGAACGTGATTTGACAATATTGTAACGTGAACTGTCTGAAAAATAAATGGATTTGGGTGAAGTAAACATTACAAGTTTGTGGCATATATACAAGTGTTCTTACAGACAAAAACATTGTTCATCAAGTGATGTCTATGCGTAAAACCACCGATTTCGGAGAGGACATTTCTTGACAGAATTGGCACCCCATTTTTGGTTAGGCCTAATGATCACACAAAATCAAATTAACTCTAGCTTCTGGGGTTTTCAGTTTTTAAACAATTGCATTTTAGTAGTCAATTCTGATTGGAAAAGCAAGCCGAATGATTGCTAATAATCTAAATGCGCAGGCTCAAAATCAGAAAAAATGAAATGAGATGGGAATTTTGCCCTAAAATGCCATATAATGGTCAATTTTTAGAAGAAAATGTGTATTTCAATGATTTATTTTTCTCTTGTAGGTTGCTTTAACAGTGCCCAATAGCTTGCCATCGTAGATTTGATATTACCATACCTCTATTTCTTTTTATGGTGCACAGAAGGCCATTTTTTGAAAGTGTACCCTGATCGTAAAACAACCCATACTAGGTTATGCGGCGGTCACAACTCGCCGTACCTTCGACGTGCAACTCCCTACGATGGATTTCGTAGAAAATTCGTGCAGCGGAGGTACCTCGCAGGTACAATGCATGTACGACGTGCGGAACGTTTTTTTTACAATACTCTTACTATAGAATTGCAGGAATCGCAGAAGTTGAATTAGGACCTGTGCGTGCATTGCACATGCAACGCAGGCTACGTCGATGGCACGTGCCCCGTAGCCTACGACGAGTTGTGACCGCCGCATTAATGATATCAGTGCGCGTTCGTATATGACTTCGTTATTTGTACGGTATTAAATTGGATGTGAACGAGTTGGGAATGGAACAGAAATTGAATAGCGTAATTTACATATATACGTTGCAATCCCCACAATAGTACCGTTTTACAGAGTGAGACTGATTTTTTTTTCCAATCATTTTAATGTTGTCTTGTTTGAAGTATCATATCAATTCTACTCTATGTAAAATGTAAAGTTAATGTTTACCAATGTGCGGCATTAAATCGTAATTAAACAAGGCGCGTCCATTATCTAAGAGGCCAGACGCAACACAGTGACGTTGGAAATACGGCTGAGAAGCGCAGAAATCTATACAGCTGGCTGCAATAATAAATTAGCTCACAAAAACTCGCGTAAGAAGACTTCCCTGCAGTGGAATGGTATTGTCCGTTCGGTTGAGCAATCTACTCGTGGAGATGAAAGAAATTGATGAACTTTTATCATGTTGTTAGTTAATAGATTCTCCAGACCAGATGAAGGAAATACACATTTGGGCAAGCTTATAACATTATTGTGCTGAAGTTGTAATCAGAATATGCAATTCATATAAATTGATGCTCAAAACAATGACATAGATTGTGAACTTGTCACAAGTCTTGCGAAGACGCCGTTCACATGTTTCTATGCGATATGCATGAGATAAGCGTAAATATTGACTAGTCCAGGAAAGAACCTATTTTTAATATGATTATGTTCAAAGTGACAGGACTTTTTTTAAAATCAATTAAAATGAATGTACCATCTCCGGAAAGCTGATAATTAAAGCTTTTAATTGCCCTGCGAACAATAAGCTATAATAGTATAATGCGGCATCGAGGATCAAAACTATGCAGCGCATGAGCTATTTTGAGAGCAAAGTATACCATATTGTACAGGAATTTGATCTGACTAGGCTTTCGAATTGACAAAAGTGACAGGACTTTTTTTTCCTTTGCAATAAGTTATTCCTATTTTTGAAAAATTCAGACTCTTAGCGTACTTAATCAAAGTGAACATTTCTTTGAAAAGGTAGTTGCTCGCCAAAATAAAGAAAATAAAGTGAAAAACTGTCCAAAAATAAAAAAAAGTCAGTGGGCGCGTTCGCTTTGAGTAGAATGGTAGCGCCCTCTATCTCTTAAGTTTACAACTAGAATTGATATGCATTATCTTATCAGGTTTTATGATGTTTCTTTGCAATCATTAGAGGATTGCAAAATCTCATTTGCGCCAAGTCGCAGAGTGAAGAATAAAACAGAATCATATGCATGCAGAAAGACACACTCACACCTTCAAAAAATTATCTCTCTCTTTCTCTCTCTCTCTCCCTCACTTACACACACATACGCACACCCCCTCCCCACACACACACATATACACACACCCCTCTCCCACCTACCCTCACACCCACACTCACACACACAGACTTACAAATGAATACACCCTCACACACCCACACACCCTCAAAACCACTCACCCCTAGGTCTCTCTCTCTCTTCTCTTTCGCGCGCGCGTACACACGCACACACACACACACACTCTCAGAACGCTGGTTAAAAAAAATGCATATTAAAACCAGTTGGTTAAAAATATTAACCAATAATGTATTAAAAAGAAAAGTTGGTTAAAAAACAAGTTGGTTAAACGTGAAAAAGCATGGGTTGGTTAAAAAAGCCCAATTCCAATTTTAACCAATAGTTGGTTAAAAAAATTGGTCACGTGGAAGAAAAACAACCAATGGGAAACGGGGATTTAACAAAGATACGCGCTACGCTCCTAGTCCTCGATCGCGCTAGAAATCTTGCGATTTTGATTTATACCTTATACACGTAAGATATAGTGCGCCTATTCATTATGCACGTATTTTGTTCGCGACCACAACAGAGTTACACAAGCTGACTGTTGGTCTGGCTGGACCTATCTTGACAATCTGATCAAAGTATATTGGTAGGTAGAAATGACTTGAAGAGTATAGGCCTGTGATATAGGACTAACATGCATTATGTTTTGGACTACATGGCCAAGTACGGTTCTTAATTATTTCGGTTGAGACGTTAGACCTTGCCTGAAATTTATGCAGCTTCGGTCTAGAATCTAAATACTTCGCTCTCCAACCAGCTTGGTCTCGGACTAAGTCTTGAGGTCATAGATTTAGTTGGCTAAATATTAGAACTACGTTAGAACCATCACTTGCATCTAAATTTAGCCTGAATATTTTTAGACCTCTCGATTATAGTCCAATGAGGCCTACTTGACTGGTTTAAGAGTGGTGACCTTGGAATCTAAACGTAGAATCTAGGCCAGCATCTCGTTTCTATATTCTAGATCTATATTTAGATCCAGTTAGATCTCAGATACTGGACTAGATTGTAGACCTAACGTCTGAACCGAAGTAATGATATTGTAGGCCTACTGACTACTGGACCAATACTTGGGCTACTGTAGGCCTACCCTATTTAGGCCAACATATAATGCATGTAGTCTAATAATACAGGCATAACTCTTCATGTTATTTGTACCAATACTTTGATCAAATTGTCAAAAGGCCAGTCCAGTCCGGTCTATCGCTTGATTTTTTTTTAACCAACCATGATGTATTAAAAAAAGAAATTAACCAATTAAGTATTAACAAATTTAACCAACTAGGGTTGGTTAAAATATTTTAACCAACTTTTTATTAAAGTTTTAATACTTAATTGGTTAAATTTTAACCAACTGGGGTTGGTTAACGCGTTTAACCAACAGTTGGTAAGTTCATATTTGAACCAACGTTTGGTTAAAATTTTGGCCGGTTGGTGAAAATTTTTCTGAGAGTGCATAAATGACATACATGCCCTTATTCAAAATCATAATGCACTGTTGACATTTCCCCTTCTCTGATAAAGCATTAATTTTTTTATCACAACCATCACCAAAGTTTTAAGTGGTAGACGCTTTATAAGAAGGTGCGTAGATTTGTGTGTGTGTGTGTGTGTGGTGTGTGTTCAAGGGTATGTGCAAATAATTTATAAACTAAGTCTTTCAAAATTTCAAAATTGCTTTTAATCTTCACCCGGCAATTTGGCAAAAGTGAGAATTTGCAGTCTTGCATGTGAAGATTATCACTCATGTTATTCATGATTTAAGACTTACATTTATATTTACAGATATAGGAATACTTTTATTCATTTTGGTCGGCCATACAGCATTTATTTGTAAAGTCACACATGTATAAATGATAATTGCTGAACAAAAACTCAAGGAAAACATTTATTGTAGAAAAAGATCCCCAGACAGTGTATTCTAATTTTCGTAATTACATCACCTTAAACCACACACATAAAAAAACAAGTAGGTTTTGCATCAGGTTGTTTTTTGTTTTTTTTTTTTTTTTTTCTTCAGTTGTCCTCTTTTCTTTCAGTTGTCCTCTTTTCTTTCTTTTTTTTTATTTGTAAATTGATACATATTTGATTATTGTCCCTCTAATGTAAAACAATCTGTAAAACAGTGATTTTGTTTCTTTAATTTTTTTATGCAAATCAACAAAACTTGAGAAAGGAAGAAAAAATCAGTTATGAAGTCATGCATGCAATGATCCAAATGAAAATGGTACCAACAATACAGGAAGAATAATTTTACATGAAAAACTTTATAACTTGAAAACGATGGGACATTTTTTTATTTATTTATTTATTTTTTTTTAACTCACTCTGTATATCACGTTGGTGAGCACTGTGTTTGTGGTCTCTAAAATAATCATGAACAAAATAACATAACTTTTGATAAAAAATGATTGACAGTACTAGATTGTAACCTTTTAAAACTATTTGTATGATTGTGATAGGCTCAAGGTGGTGTATACCTTTTACATATTTACAATAAAATTAATGGAAAACCACAAAGATAACACTGGGGACATACCTCATCTGATCGTGTACATACAGCGTGTCCCACAAAAATGCCAATGACACTATAAATGAGTATAACTTGAAAATTACAAAATCATATTATATACAAGTTATAATCGTAAACTTGCATTTATTTTATACAAGATGCTTAAATTTTATGCAGCATGGTCCATTGAACACAGAGATATGAGTCTACTTTCAGCACTCATCAGAAAACCTCTCCATCCAAGTTTTGTTATTACGTTGAATAAAGTACGTAGTCCAATTACCTCTTCATTCACTCTTATTATATCCTTCTTTTAGATTTTGGGCCCACAAACTTGCGGGCCCATACTTAGATTTAAAAAAAAGAATGAAGTTTAAAGAAAATCGGCATGACATCTTTAATAAAACATAAAAATTATACTAAACAATAGGTACAAGGAAATGAATTTTAAAACATTGTTTTAAGTCAATGACCTCATCATATGCATAAATTTCTGTTCATCAGAGGGGATGAATGAATAGGTCATCCCCAAGACCTGAACAAAAGAAAACCCTTGCAGATTTACGCCCGTGGCTGAAAACGAATAGATATAATTTGCACCACTTGGACAGACAACACATCTTGATCATGTTGGAGGCTGAACCTGACTACACATACTATACCGTGTGCAATAAGTATTGTCGCCCCCTTATATAGACTATACAAAAATGCAGATAAGTCATCATTTGACTGAATTTTATTGGTATAAACATGTTATATTTACTTATGATATATCAGTTAACATGAACATTATCTGAAATAGCAATTTAACAGAAATTGTTTCACCCCTGGGGATCAATAACGCTGGACCCACGATCTGGCCAATTTTTCTAAGGTTGACCCAGTAAAGACGGCCTAACTGATCGACGCATATTCTTCACCCCATCTTTCCTGGCATTACTCCATTTGTAAACCCATCTTGTTGACCCGCCAAATAGACTTGCCATCTCCTTGTTTGCTTTCCCTTCTTTTCTCCAAGTTTTAGCTAATTTATTTGACTTTTGATGTCGCTTTTAGTACTTTCCTTCTTCCTCAAGTTATCATTGTCCACCATTATTCAATGTCAAAAAGGAGGTTTGAGATCTCTAAATTCTTGGGTGAAAGTTCAAACCAGCATAGCTTTACTTATACATATCACACAAAGTTCATCTATGCAGCATAAAAAAGGTAATTTCAACAGCTAAGCTGGCATTATTTTTTGAGAGCCGAAATCATTACTACCTTAAGTACATATTCAATACAAGCACGACATAGGGGGTGACAATACTTATTGCACACGGTATACTAAATACAAAACTTTGATGGAGAGGTTTCCTGACGTGTAATGAACAAATGTTCATATTTTTGTGATTATTGGACCATATCACATAAAATTCCATCCAGTTCTAGAAAATGAATTGTAGTTTGCGTGTGTAAAGATATAAACAATATAATGTTTTAATTTTAATGGTATACCCATCTAGAGTGCCATTGGCATTATTTTGTGGGACACACTGTACAACCTCTCTTAAAATCATATAACCGTGATTCGGATTTTAGGCTGCACATCATAAGTATTGATAAATTTTGGTTGTTTAAATCATTCTCATGAAATAAAAGGAATTTGAATGTAGTTGACAATTTATACTTTAATCCTTTTTTATCCCACTTTACGGAAGATAGTGATATGTTATTTACATCAAACAAATTCTTCAGGTTACATACGAACTTCCGCCAAGTAGTCTATTTATTAATTTTTTTATTTTATTTATTTTTTTTTTTTGGGGGGGGGGTAAATCCTGGTTGATATTAGTTACAAGTCGTTTGCCGGTATGTTGTTCACCGATCAGAGGCATAGGCGAGTTTGACACGGGGTGGTATGAAGAGGTGGAATTAAAGTTAAGAAAATTTGAACGATACCACATCACAATCGTTTCCTGGACGATATCATGTATGGGGGGGGGTGACTCATTCAGCAAAGACGTACATTCAGGGTGATTACACCAGCAAAATGTACAGAGAAATTAATATTTCTTGTTGCATGCATGCGCGTATTCTGGGGGGGGGGCTTTACGGGCCGGGCCCCCCGGGGGCGCGCGGGGGGGGCGCCGAAAGAGGAGAGAAAAGGGAGAAAAAGGAAGGGAAAAAAAGAAAGAAGAAAAAAAGAGGAAAAAAGAGAAAGGGAAAAAAGGGGAAAGAGGAAGGGGAAGGGGAAAAGAGAAGGAAAAAAAAAAAAGAGAGAAGAGAGAGAGAGAGAGAGAGAGGAAGGGAAAAAGGAGAGGGGGAAGGGCGGCCCTTAAAAAAATGGGGCGCCAAATTGACAGTAAACTAAGGGGGCCAAATTGACTTAAACGTAGGGGCGCCAAATCGACCTTAAAATTAGGGGGGCGCCAAAATTGACCTTAAACTTAGGGGCGCCAAATCGACCTTAAATTAGGGCGCCAAATCGACAATAACAAGGGGCGCCAATTTGAGCTTAAAGTAGGGGCGCCAATTGACGCCAACTTAGATGGGGCGCCAAATTGACCTGAAGCTGAGGGTGCGCCTAATTGATATTAAACTTAGGGGCGCCGAATCGATCTTAAAATTTAGGGGGCGCCAAATCGACATTAAACTACGGGGAGCCAAATTGAGCTAAACGTAGGGGCCCAAATTGACCGGAAACTTAGATGGGGGCGCCAAATGACCTGAAGCTGAGGGTGCGCTAATTGATATTAAACTTAGGGGCGCCGAATCGATCTTAACTAAGTAAGGGCGCGCAATTAAAAAAAAGGTAGGGAAGGGGCGGCCCTTAAAAAAATTCAGAGGGGCCAAATCGACAGTAAAACTAAGCAACGCCATAAACTTAGGGGTGCGATGGACTTATAACTAGGGGCGCCAAATTGAGCTAAACATAGGGGCGCCAATTGACCTTCAACATAGGTGGGACGCCAAATCGATCTTAAACTTAGCGGCTCTAAATCGACCTTAAATTTAGGGGGCGCCAAATCAAACTTAAAATTAGAGGGGCGCCAAATTGACCAGAAACTTAGACGGGGGTGCCAAATCGACCTTAAACTTAAGGGCGCTAAATTGACCTTAGATTAGGAGGGGCGCAAAACGACCTTAAACTTAGGGGCGCAAAATCGACCTTAATTTATTGAAACTTAAACCTAAGGGGGCGCAAAAGATCTTAAACGTAAGGGTGCCAAATTTAGATCAAATGTAGGGCGCAAAATGATCTGAAACTTAAGGGGCGCTGAATTGAAGTGAGACTAAGGGCGCCGAATTGACCTGAGACTTAGGGTGCTAAATTTATCTTTAACTTAGTGGCCTCCATCATCCTATTTACCTGAAACTAAGGGGCCCCAAAAAACAAAACAACACACAAAAAAAAAAAACAGAAAGGGCCTTTAAAATGGTCTCTTCTAGAAATAGCAAAATGTTTAAAATTCCATGCAAAATTTTCGCTCGCGCTTCGCGCTTGCACATCTTTTCCCATTTGATTTTATTACATTGTGTCGCAGGAACGCGTTAAAATGACCTGTTTTCTAATCATTCGAATGCGATCAAAATTCCCGTTCCTATTCGCACTCGCCTATGTTTTTCCTCTTTTACCCACATTTACAACTAATTTACTAACCGTCAAAACATTTAAATTTACTTGTTTTCACGTTACATTTTTATTTATTTATTTATTTTTTTTTTTATTTATTTATTTATTTTTGCATTTCAAATTTATGTTCAACATATTGGCGGCGTCAAATTGAACTTACACGTACGGGCGACAAGATGACCTGAAACTTACGGGGACTAAATTGAAGTTAAGGGGATGTCAAATCGATTTTAAAATTAGGGGCGCCAAATTGGGCTTACACTTATAGGGCGCCCAAATGATCTGACATCAAATTCTTTTTAATGCATTACTATATTCATTACAATTAATTCTAATCCTATTCATTTTCACTCCTATTTAACCTAATTATGTCCCTATGCCACCTATCAATTATTACACATTCGTAGTATCCAATCATCAATTCAGTGCATCCGGCTTTCCCATTAATCAATCTTTTAGCAAATAATTTCTTCTATACCATCTATGACTATAAGAAACCGATCAATACATGTATACCATTATTTAATTCAATTAAGGAGAATCAATCAATCAATCAACCATCAAGGTCAATATCAAATCAATCAATCATAACATCAATCCAGTTTCATCCATCCTTCTAATAAATGAATAAATAAATAAATGAATAACATAGATTCATCATCCTTCCTTCCATCAATCAATCAATCAATAAATGAACCTTAATCAATTCCATTATTCTTTCACCTATACACCTATTCACTTCAATAATCGCTCAATTATATTCATTTAATCATCTTATCAATTAGGCATCTATCAATTCAAACAATTCAATTGGTTAACTCCATTTCATAAATTTATCGCCTCTGTACCTCAATTAACATCAACCAATCGTTTAATGAAACAATCCACGTTTCCGTCAACTAATATACAATCAATCACTCCATCAATCGTCAATCAATTCCATCCATCATCAATCACTCAATCATTTATTCAATTAATGCATTCAATCAGTCAAGGTCTCATCATGACAATTGACTCTAGTAATTAGCATCGCTACCTTTCCATCAGTCCATAAATCAATCGTATCAATCCATCCACGAATCAACCAATTCAATTATGTCAATTAATATTGACTCATAGCAATCCACGCATTCTATATCAAATTCATTTTCCCAATCCAACCAATCATCAATCAATGCAAATCACCTAATCAATTCTAAATATCAGCAGTCCATCAATCATACATATTAATAAAAAATCAATATATCAATTGACATTGATCAATAAAACCATCCACCTTTCCATCAGTCCATCAATCATACATAAAATCAACCGGCAGATTAATCCATGAGCGATCATGCTATCAATAAATCAAAATAAATACTGATTATTCATTAAATCCACCAATCAATCGATCGAATATCAATCGGTCCTTCAATCCATCCGTTCATCAATGAAAAGTACAACCATTTGTAAGACATGAAGGTATTGTCATTTTTCAAAGTTTATTTTGACTTTCAAAAGGACGACCGCTCACAATAAAGCGTTAAACCAAAGCCGCAAATATTTCATTTTAAATGTGGAAAATCTATATGTATATAATCTGAACAAAATTTATAACATAAAAGAGGCCTGGAAAAAACGTATACAATAATTTTTTCCTCATTTTGAATTTACTTATTGTTTCTAATAACTTTAATTAACTTTAAGTTACCAGTATTGCTTTCTTTGCTTTTTTTTACCTGTCCCCACATTACTTACATGGTTTTTCTTTGAAAATATTTCGACAAGTCATTATTTGATGTCATAGCTAGGAAATCAACTTACGATAAAAAAGTTTCGAAATAGCTGGATTTTTTTTCTTCAATTTTTGGTAAAATCTGTAAAACATAATGACTTTTGTAAACAAATACTGAAGAAATACTGCAAGAGAATACAATTGACATACTGGTATATGGGCATCGCTGTATAATCTTTGATCTGCATAATAATATACATTACCCTCACAATTCGTATCTTGTAGCAACTTGGATTTATTATTATTCTAAACTAATTATTGGATGTCTACATTAATAAACGTGAGTAACACTTTAGATGAATTCTTACCAGTGGCATGATAACATTTGTTAGCGAGAAGTATTGTTGGAGACAGGTTTTTAATCATTAAATCACCAAAACTACATGCTAGGTTAGTGAATGTTTGTGTCTAAAATATAAAAACGTCCGTTAAATGCCTTGCTCCAATATTAGAAAATGTGTAATTATTTTGGTTTAAACCCAAAAAACCAGATTAAGTTCCGATTCTACATGATTTAAAAGGCTAACATCTGGTTTATTTATCGAGATGTGACGGGGATTCAAATGCTTTTCTTTTGTTAAATCTTATGAATATCGGCCGTTCACTTACATAAAGAAAGTAAAGACACATCATTATGCAAGGAATTATTTTATAGAATATTGATGGCCTTGAGGTTGATACAAGGGAAATATTGGACGAGCTTTGCAACAAATATTGGACGAGTCGAAAGAACGAGTCCCATATTTTTGAAAGCGAGTTCAATATTAATCCTTCTATTGCGCGAAAAATAGGACATCTAGTATTATCATTATTATCCATACAGGGATTTTACGAATAGCCCCCCCCATTTTTTATCATAATTTTTTTCGCCTAAATTCTTTCCATGACTCACCATATGGGCAGGCGTATACCTATATACCTTATGAAATTCTTTTTCCATGAAATCACGCATTGCAATATTAAAAATAAAAAAAAAAAAAAAAAAAAAAAAAAAAAACCTTTCAAATATTATTATTCAAATCCTTCAAAAATTACATTTAAGCCGTAGGCTTATGTTGCCTGGCGGGGGCGGGGGGGGGGGGGGGGCGCCATATTTTGAAAGTACAACAGGGGCGCCCAATTTCACGTCGGCTCCCCGGTGGTGCGAAATCCTGGATACGCCCTGGCATTGCATGTTGATAAATTTTCAGTTTCTTCTACAAATGATCAAAATGTGGTCTAAGATAATGCGCAGCTTCCATGCGCTAGCCGAAAAAATTAATTGAGGCTCGTTAACATATAAGGACGTTAAATTAGCTAAATAGCTGCGATTACGTATTGCTTAATAAATATATTGGGAGCTGGCATGCAACCGAATTCATTTAGAAACATTTAAAAGTCACGTTTTTTGTCTTTGGTTTGAATTGTTTTTGTTTTTATTTAATTGTTGCTGGACTCCCCAATGCAAGCAATATCTTGCATTCTTGTATTTTAGTGTATGCACTGATGTTGTTGGCTCAGTGGATAGAGCGTCTACCTTATAATCGAAGGATCGTGAGTTCAACACCCGGCCGCGTTAAAAACCAAAAATTGTGGAGCGTTTTTGTTTTTGGAAAGAAACGTTAAGACAATACTGTTGATACATTTTAAACAACCTTAACACAGGCTGTTTATAACTTTTAAAACAAGTAAGAGTGTTTAAAGTTTTAAACAACTACATGTTTATTAATTTTAAAATATCAACGCTGTGCGATTGCACCTCGTTAACACGCAGTTGTTTAATTTATTTTAAACAACTTTGTTTAATTTTTTTCTAACAGTAATGAGATAGCAACCTTGAACTTCCCCAATTATTTTATTACGAATTTTTTTTTTTTTTTTTTTTTTTTTTTTTTTTTTTTGAAACATCTTACACAGTTACGATTCAGCACTAGGTCCCATATACGTTCCCAGATTTAATTTTGGAAGATCAAAAATTTCTTCAATTCATGCCTTCCTTGCTCGCATTTTTACTAATATATTTGCAGAGGACAATACACGAATAGGCTGAAAAAATTTAATTTTTACTACAATATAAAGAAATTTAATGCG
>CALNVZ010000174.1:26947391-26979226 GCA_940671915.1 Paracentrotus lividus | reverse complement strand
TTTATACTATCATATCACTTTAACAATATATTTGATGGTGCAACAGTACTTGCAGGACCCAACCCCTCATGATAAAAAAAAAGTATATTTCAGGGCTAAATTTCAGATCGTTATTTTTCATTCTAAAATTGTAACCATAACGAATTATACCTTGTTTGAAAGGCCGTATTATTCTGTACCTGAATATAATAATATTATTAATATTTGGGTGATTATAGATTACTTGACGATAAAACAATGAAATTTAAAAAATCTAATTTACCTTAATTTTTCTACATTTAATAACTTTTATCTTGCACCTGGTATAATTTTCAATGCAGATTTAGATTCTTGAGGAATTTCCTTTCAGAGATGTATAGTTTTGATATATTAGGGTTATACTTTCAAGATACAGGTCTTTGAAGTGAAAAATGTGCCGTTTGTAGTCAAATTGGCATGTAACGCAAAGGCGGCGAACTTATAACACACGGCCAAATAATAAAAAAGTCAAATTGTTCGACAAATGATCCTGAGAATAGAATTGTGAACACATAGCAACAAATAATTGGGAAGAATTATTAGACAAACAAGATCAATCGACATTCAATTTACAAGCTATAAAAGAAAATAAAATCATTGAATTCAACTACAAGTTGTTGCATAACATAATACCGCATAAATGTAATTTATATTTATGGAAAATAAGTAATTATCGCTTTGTCTTTTGACGGTGATTACATGACACTGTTCATTTATTTTGTAAATTGTAAACAACAAGCTCTTTTGGTTAGATTTGGTGACATGTACAGGTACTCTACAAAACAAAATTTTCTTTCAGTAAATACATTTTAATTCAAGGTTTGAATTAGAAAACAAACATTTTAAAACCCTTAATTTCTGATTTAATATGCAAATATGCAATTTATTCAAATTATATCCAAGCAGAAAATGGAAAGTTAATTTTCCATGAACTATGTATATTCAGTTTATTCAAGAAAATGATTTGTGATCGAGTAGAAGTAGAAAAAGATTGTAAAACTAAGCGTTATGCATGTTTTATAATACGGTTGTTCAATAAAACATACAATGTTTCATGTAAAATGATTTATGGCAAGGCGCCTGTTGTCGCTTGTTGTGTCACACAGGGCGGGAAGACGTCAACCACCAGACCTTGTTGCAACATGCCCTGCACTGCTATCGGTGCGTGAAGACCTGATTCGACATCTCAAAGACAACAACAACACAAAGCACCTTGTTCAGCATTTCCAATCGGCCCCAGAGCTGTTTGTAGAGTCTGTCCTGTTTCTACCTCCGGAATCAATAAACAACAGCACAAAAGCTCAGCTACATACTCTTTTGCTCTATTTTATACGCAACCTTCACACAACCCGACTCAAACTCCTAAATAATAACGAATAATCTATCAGCCCCAGTCTATACCGGAACTACAACTCAACACTACATTTCGGAAGTGCCGACAATCTCCGATCTGAGCAGAGGAAGGATACAAGAGAGAGAGAGATGATTTATATATGTTAAAATGTATTTATCAATAAATTTATTATCAAAAAAAAATTAAAAAATCCCAAAATAAGCAACTCGGTGAATCCTTCGCTTCGGACTTCAACTGGGTATACCCCGCACTCCTCCTCATAACGTGCACGCAAGTTAATTTTTCATCTTCGAGATAGGCTGCAGAGCCCCTTGAAGATACAGAAGAACTTAAGAAGAAGATGTCGAGAAACCAGAAACACGTAGAAATCCCTACAAGTTCGTTCTTACAGAGCTAGAGAACAATGCATTTTGATTGTTGGGCAGTCTGATTAGCTATCGCGTGGAGCTCCGCCTCCTGGTTGCGATGACTGAAGTGCGTTGAACGTAACTGAGCTGAACAACGCGATTCAGCTGTTCCCGATAAAGACCGCTTTTATCGTGCACGCTTGTAAATCATAACCAAAGTGGACCCATTCGCCAAGAAAATGCAAGACTCGACTTCACAAAACGTTTTCCACAAAACCACTCTTTCAATACTTTTTAAATAAAGAAGAGAAATAAAAATAGGAACTTCAAGTTCAACGCATCCACTGGACTTCGCCCGACAGGTAAAACGTATGAGGACTTACCAAAAAAATAAATGACGAATCTAAAATTTATCGTGACTATTGTTCATTGGAAGGCACAATGGTAGTGTTTTTATATGCTAACGTGATCATCGAGCGTCGTGCATAAATTAATTTTATTTATGGAGTAAAAATTTCTACGTGAGAAAGCAGCCATTTTCATGCACTGTTCCAACGCGATTATCTGTATGTGGGGCATGTTGCACATAATCAGTCGGGTTATGCTTCACATTCTTTCACCGCATCTAGTATAGTCTTTATTTAATCATTTCCACATGTTCACAAAGACAATGACGAATTAAAAGGGCACATTCCATACAAAATAAATACTTTTGTACTTACAGAAATTATTTAAAACAGCAAGACGTCACGACGATCGTGATCCAAGTCAGGCAGAAT
The DNA here is from genome assembly GCA_940671915.1 of Paracentrotus lividus. Lineage (NCBI taxonomy): Eukaryota > Metazoa > Echinodermata > Echinoidea > Camarodonta > Echinidae > Paracentrotus > Paracentrotus lividus. The sequence goes on along the minus strand of CALNVZ010000174.1, from coordinate 26,976,728 downwards.
CAGCTGATGTGTCATGTCACAGCTGCGGTGCGTAATATGCCGCCGCCGCCGCCGCGGCCGCCGGGGGGGGGGGGGGTCGCTGCCCTGGCCGGTGGGATCACTGGAGCGGGAAAAACAGCCAATAAATTTTGTTTGACAGTTTCGGACTAAATTTTAGGCCAAAGTTTACCTATTCAACCCCCAAATAAGCATTTCAGCCTTATAAGCCTACCAGCTCAGAGGAAAATTTACCAATTCCTTCTCCAATTAGGCAAAGCTTAATTATATTGTTGTTTTTAGTTTTGTTTGTTATCTATTATTAGGTATGATCTATTTATTTGTCTATTTTGGCCATTTATATTTTTTTTTCCTCAACTGATTTATTTTCATCCCAATATTATATTCTTCTTTCCCTGATATCCATTTGTTCTTCATATTCACTTTTACTATATATATCTTAATCATGAAAATTATCTTTAGGCAAGACTATACCAAGAAAGCAGAGTCAATCGTTGAAATCCTTAAACACACAGTCAATGGAGAACTCTACTTTACAAAAAACACCGTGTAAAGTGATAGGGATTGTAAAGTAGAGTTCCTCAAAAAACTCTACTTTACAAATTGAACTCTCTTACACTTTTTACGTGTATTAACTCTACTTTACAACTCTACTTTACAAATGAAACTCTACTTTAGCAAAAAATCTTCTCTCTCTCTCTCTCTCTCTCTCTCTCTCTCTCTCTCTCTCTCTTTCTCAGTCTCTTCTTCTCTCATTTACTTTAGTTTGTCATTTGTTTTTGTTGGGAGAATTGGGTATAGATACGCCAAGGCTTACTTATCATATCATATACATAACTTTTCAAAAACTACGTCTTCTCTGATAATATTATGAACAATCTTGTAACTTTTTTACGCTGTTCCCATCAATTTCAACTGGAATTGAGAAACAAAGTGTATAACATAAGCCTGTCTATTTCTGTGTAACATTTTTTTAGGAGTACTACACATTCTAAATACGTGTACACTCCTTTCTCGTTTTACTATTGCTTCGAGAAATAATAGTATGCACATGCACTCAGAATCTGTCTACGGGAGCTATTCGAGAGCCCTATTTCTCAGAACAAAAGCAAATCTAACAATTTTTATTGTTCATTGTTTTGTTATGGATTATTGAATGAATCAAGCAAGCAAATAACAAACATACGTATACCTTTCAAATCATACCGCCCACCTATACTTCTGATGAAGATAAAACTTCAAAGTAGGGCACAATCAAGTAGAACAGCACAGCTGTAATTTCAACTGAGCTGAGACATGCAATAGGCAATGATGCCACCGCGTCTTTCCTGAGCTTCAAAGCTATAGTGACTTCTCGGCGAACTTTACCATTGCGATATCAAGTCTCTTTGGCTCATTACACATTTTGTCCATAGTCCAATCAAAATATTTTAATGCAATCTTTGAAAATAAATTTTACAGTATTGTTGAGCAAACATAATTATTCATTTAAACTATTTTGTTAATGTTGTAACATGGTTCTTTCCAGTGTACACTATAGCCGTCTGCCAACAAGGGCATCGTTTAATCATAAAGAAAACCGCTTGGTATGTCTGTACTAATTTCCCCCATAATATGTATAGCATAAATATCCAAAAAGAAAACATGAAGTGGGTCTTAATAGTTTTAGTATGTCAACTTGGGTGTAAATTCATAGCATTTTGTCGATTCACGCAAAAGTTTTGTTAACAAAAACAAAAGTAATTAAAGGAAAATACCACTTACAGCATCAGGCGCAAATCAAGTAGGGGACTTGGCGGTCCCAGGCCCCTCTCCCAATTTTCAGAAAAAGGGTTTTAAAACAGCGCATTTTCGGCCTGTAAGCCCCTCTCTGAACATGCTGAACATCTAAAAAAAATAATGATAAAAAAATATATATAAAATCACACACACACAAAAAAAAGCTGTGGATGGATGACCGACCACGGTTAAATGACTTCTCCCATCCCCAAAGCTGTAATTTGAATAATGACATAATATTTGACGGACCGAAGACCAAAAAATATCAACACCTCACCCCCCCCCTCCCCTCCCCTCCCCTCCCCATGCACCCCTCCCAGCATTTTTAAGCCGGTGTGACATAGAAAACAAATAGAGTGTACAAAAAATCCAATGTTGCCAATTAATGCTGTTCCAATTAATATTATAATACTTCAAGGCAAGCTACATGTAGGGCCTATAGAAAAGGCCGGGTGAAATAAGAATGGATAGCAACAGAAATACCATCAACACGTTTCAGTCTATTCAACGAGATGAAACTTATTTTTACATCGTCTATTTTAGTTTTTACAGTCATGCTTTAAAAATTCTCATTTGCTCATACCAGTATTAGTGAATGTAGCGTCGAACTCTTCTTTATTGTGTTATCACAATTGAAGAGTACATTCTAATTTTGTTTTGATGAATGAAGACATTTTTTAAAAAGAAATAGTGATTTTCAACCTTTTTCCCACTCTCACATCGTAATTACAACTAAAGGATATGGGTTTCAATCATTACTGAATGACTGTGACACATATGCATTATTCAGTAAAAAAAAATGATAATAACCCCAAGCCTATAGGACACACCAAATCCTCTGCAATACAATAAATTGAGATCGATTGAAATGGGAGTCAGGGCATAAAAAAAGTCAGCAGCGCACTTTCAAAATTAAAAAGAACAGATATAAAAGGGAATATCCTGAAATTCATATTGTTCAAATGTCATCCATATCTGTATTTTGGTACAGTACGATGCAACATTTATTTATGACATGCACAAAGAAGAATGAGGCGGTTCTTTGAGACAAAGGATTCTTAAATTGACTTTGAAAGAAAAGTATCAAGCAATATTTTGCTAGTGCATTATAAGGAAATTGAATTTTAAAAATGTGTATTTTAGCTTTATAAAAAAAAAATAGAAATAAAAAATATTTACGAACAAAGTGAGGATTTCACTTTAGTAAAACAATTAATGAATTTGATATTTCCCCAGTTGACGTGTTTATAGTGGAATAAATATAACTTTACAAATGTTTCCATTCATTTACTATCGAAAGTAGATAATTGGTATGACTTTTAGATTTAAGTCATTTTTCTAAAGAACACAAATCTTACGTGGACTATTTTCCTCTATGTTTTTTTTTTTTTTTTTTTTTTTCAATTTTTTTATTGAACCGTTAGGATTTTAAATGTCATGAGATGTAACCCCAATCGTTTCGTATAGTGAAATAAGTTCATTATATCGAATCCAGGTGCATTGTTAGACAAGGGTAGTTTTCATAAAAGACGCTTTTATTAAGGTCGGCTTTCAAGGTTGCTTTGAGAATAAGAAAAAGGGGTTTATGCATGTTTTAATACTGAGCAAAGCTGAATGTCGCGTTCACTTTTTGTGAAAATAATGATGGAAACACAAGGACTGTATTTTTATTTATTTATTTTTTTTAATTTTCTCATTCATATTTTATGTATAAAGCCCTGGCTCAGAGAGTTATTTTGTCACCATGTTAAGGATTTTAATAGACAACTTTACCACGTTCCTTTTTTTTTTCTTTTTTGATAATGAAAATGGAAATACTTTATAACGGCATTCTTTTAAAAATGGCATACATTCAAGGGGAAATTAACACTAACTTACATAAGGAAGAAAAAACATTTTTAAACAATCGGGAAAGGAATTTGAATATCACTGGCGGACATACGGCATAGCCGAGGGAAAGATTAAAGGTAGGGACTACCAATAAATACATTAAACCCTTTTTCATTTTCGGTCGCAATTGCGTGCCTGTGCTCATTCTGATATGTGCATCCATTTGTGAAAATATGAAGCCAGATGCGCATACGCGTCAGATTCAATTGAAAATGACGCAAATCATCAGGACGTCGTCGTTAGAATGGTGATTTAATTTCCGTGAATCAACAACTTACTATCAGGAGTAGACAGGAATATACCCTTTTCGGACATTTTCGAGAGAGATCTCTGAGAACAAGTTTGATGATAATTCATATTGTATTGTTAGATCTTCCTGTTAGATGTTGTACCGGCTTTCTCAAATTTCTAATCGAACTCAATTCTTAAGGCCTCGTCACACCGAGTCCGGTCCGGTGACCGGTACGGCAAACCGTCTCAAATCGCTCCATGAGCGATCCCATTAAAACCGTACCGGTTGCCGTTCCGGCTAGTACGGCATAGCCCGTGTTTGTTGTGACCAGTCTCATTGCAATAGTACACGGCCGATTCATTTCGACCGTTTTTGCCCATTGTTGAACCGGAACGGGCCCATGCCGTGACCCGGACCGGACTCGGTGTGACGAGGCCTTTATTGTTTTTATCCTTTCTTTTTTTTTTTTTTTTTTTTTTTTTTTTTTTTTTTTATTATTATTATTTTTGTTTTTTGTTTCTTGTTTTTCCTTTTCTTTTACATTTCATTTCCTCTATTTTTTTCTTTTACCTTTTTGGGGGATTTCTGTTCTTGTTTTTTTTTACGGCTATTTTGTTATAAAATCTCCCTCGATTGTTCTTATGATCTCCCCTCGACGCTGCTCTCATGTGCGGCACGCCGGAACATTTTACGAAGTACAGATTAAACCTGCCTTAAAGGTTGTGTCATCCTTTTGCAGTCAGAAATATTACATTTCTAGATTTTAAGATATAGTAGTATATCAATGACTATATCTTCCCACAACATGATTAAGCTCAAATGTGTATGTTTTTCATTATATTTCGATTATCAAAATTCATTCCTATTTTTTCGAACCTCGAAATATATACCGTACGGCGCGAACCGTTGACCGGTAGCGCAGAGAATAATGCACGCTGATGCGCCGTTTGTATATTGCTGTGTGTGGTCCGTGCTGCACGCGCTGTAATATCAACGACGTTGATGGAGAGCTGGTCTAGATTGGTAGTCATATTTTCGTTTCATATTACTGATCTAGGCAACCTATGACAGTAAGATTGAATAGGCAGTATAGGTCAATTATATTCTAAAGTTATGCCAAGTTGCATTAGTTTTCGCAATTTGTGAAAAAGGATGACACTACCTTTAATCCAAAGCGAACTTGTGCGTGAATGAAAGCCTATCCATGATCGAGTGCACCTTAATGTCTATTTAGTGCCATAAAGGCACTATATCATACACTAAAGCACGGCATTAACGCCCTTCTATACTCTGATCAGTGACAAGTTTCTCCTAGAGAAAACCTGAGAGCAGTATAAGTTGAAGCCGGCTACACGGGTGAAGTGCTTGATCAATACGGATTCCCTGTTAGGTAAAGAGATAAGGGTCGTGCACTTTACTTTTAATAAACTTGTCTCGGTCACGCGGGCATGCCTTCTTCACTTTCACCTGTCTCGTAACCTTTACTTTAAGATTTAAATCAAAGAATGTAAAAGGGCACCACTAGAGCATTTTCCTTTAAAAATTGGAAGGGGTGGATAAATGTGGTCCACAAATTTTGCATTTTTATGATTTAATCTGATATACACAAATGGAACACAAATTATAGAGTTCTTATTGATTGGGGTTTCGTGGTGTAGTTGTTCGTCTGCTTGACTTTAAAAAAAATTACGTTCGGGATACGAATCCCATCCCCACGAGAGTTTGGACGAGAGACCTATCTTCAATTCCTACTATCGCGTAAGGAGTGAGCTTGATGATTAAAGCATTATGCTAATAGTAATTTTATTTTCTAAGGAGGACGAAGAGGTCCTCAAAATAAAAGTATAGGTCCTAATCTTCAACAACCATACCGACAAAAATATTAAAAGGGGCGCCACTGCAACCCCCCCCCTTCCGTCTCACCCCAAGCGGCACAACATGCAAAGATTGTGTTTGCACTAACGATATCTGTTGCTCGTTTAGTGTTTAGCGCTGCCACCATGATTGTTTGCCTCGCTGTGTGCTTCAAAGACGACCAAGAAAATGCATGATCAGGTTTCAGCGATCTACAAGAGATGGTTACACCTACCATGGTTTAGATAAAATACTAAAGAAAAAATAAGGGGACATGAGAAAGCATTTGGGAGATCACTAAACTGTCCGTGTATGACACGCCTAAAATGCTTGGAACGCCTGGGAACTTGAGTCTTCACACCTCTGTCTTTTTGTATATTGTCTTCTTTTTTCACGAGCGCTAGAATCAACTGAATGACCGTGGTTAATGCAGGTGTCACATGCACCGTGTTAGCCCACCGTTCGCCACCGTTCTGGCCAAATTTGTGCACACGGCGGCAAACGGTGAGGCACACGGTAAAGCGGTTGAAGCCCGTCCAACACGTTTATAGCAGCTCGCTGGGCACCCGTTCCCCGAGAGGATTTTCAAGAACGGCCGAACTCTTGCCGGGTTATTTCCAGGTGATGACCGGGTATTTCAGAACGGTCTTAAACCGGACCAGTCGTTAAAAGGGCGGTAAAAGGACTGAATGAGGACGCCGCACCCGTTTCATGCCCGTTTGCAGGACGGAAATGGACCGTGGTGAGGTCGGGCAACATGAATCGATCACCCCCCCCCCCTTTCTTTTTCCGCATCAAGTACTACGCCCCCTTGTGGCTAAACTTGCCAACTCCTATAGTACATGAAAACTATACGTGAAAACTACGTTTTTATATCGGTTGTCCCCTTGATTGTTTACCAACAAGATCAATCCATAACTGAATGAATTTGAGTTAAAGAATAATACCCAGAGTAATATTTTACAAAACAAAGTATTATAAACCATGAGGCATAAAGCGTATGACATAAACAGGAAGAAGATTATCAATTTTATTTGGGGGCTGGTTTACTCGGAAATTATAGTTTTATAGGGGGCCCATATTTTGTCGCATTTATTTCATCTACTTTAACCCTCTGTTTCTGTTTTCATATCAATTTAGTTCTGCTTTAATTATTTACACTTTATAGATAGATTTATACAATATCGAATTGGTCGTACTTATTAAATTGTTCGAAATTAGAGTTCTGAAAAGGTAGGAAAGCCTCAAAGTTTTTTTCCCCCACAAAGTTTCTTCATATTGTATTAATATTATTATTTAGTATGTCTCTTTGATTATATTGATAGGGGGTCTGCGTTTTTGTCTTTGGGCGTCCAATATCTCACCATTATTAAAACAACAACGGTAGGAGTCCTTCCATACGGGTCACTCCGTCCATTCATATCATATCAATTCTAGTTGTAAACTTAAGAGGAAGAGGGCGCTATCACTCTACGCAAATCAAACGCTGCCATAGACATTTTGTATTTTGCACAGTTTTTTCACTTTGTTTTCTTGATTATGGCGAGCAACTACCTTTTCAAAGAAATGATCAACTTGAATAAGTACGCTAAGAGTCTTTTTTTTTTCAAAAATAGGAATAACTTACTGCAAAGGGGGAAAAAAGTCCTGTCACTTGTGTCAATTCGAAATACTAATCAGATCAAATTCCTGTACAATATGGCCAATTTTGCTCTCAAAATAGCTCATACGCCACATAATTATCTTCCTGGATAACGCATAATTATATTACTGCTTAATGATCAAGCCGTTTTTAAAAGCTTGAATTCTCACCTTTCCAGAGATGGTAAATTCATTTCGATTGGTTAAGAAAAAGTCCTGTCACTTTAAACATTATCACAATAGAATCTTTACTCGATGGGTCGATATTTCCGCATATCACATGCATATCGCATGTGGACGGCGTCTTCGCAAGAGGTGACAAGATCACTACTTATATCAATAATCGTTTGGAACATCAATCTATGTGAAATAAAGATTCTGATTACAACTTCATCACAATAATGTTATAAGCTTGCCCAAATGTGTATTACCTCCATCTGGTCTGGATAATCTATTAACTACTAACAACATGATAAAAGTTCATTAATTTCTTTCATCTCCATGTACGAGTAGATTGCTGAACCGAACGGATAATACCATTCCAGCTGCAGGGAAGTCTTCTTAAGCGAGTTTTTGTGAGCTAATTTATTATTGCAGCCAGCTGTATAGATTTCTACGCTTGTCAGTCGTATTTCCAACGTCGCTTCGTTGCGTCTGGCCTCTTAGATAATGGACGCGCCTTGTTTAATTACGATATAATGCCGCACATTGGTATACGTTAACTTTACATTTTACATAGAGTAGAATTGATATGACATGTATATTATTATTTATTTATTCTGGGGGGGGGGGGCAAAGGCCCCTTATTCTCAATTTAAGGCACTATTTTAACCTAATTTTTCGGTCGGGAAATACCTGCATAAGTCTCTTTTTGTATTTCCGATTCTTTGTAGACTTCCTGAAAAGTGGTCCAATTTTGGTATGTCACTACCATAACTATATTCCCGGCTAGAATTAAATTAATTACATGAATTATATGCAATCCATGGCAAACAAAATTCGTATTTTTTGGCAATCTTAAAAGCGGTTTCTCAGATATAAAATACAATGTCATTTGCTTTTTTTTTATTAATAAAAATATTATATTCAGGTATTTTATTCACAGTAAGATCACTTAAAGGGGTCATGTGTAAAACAATGAAAATAAAAAAAAAAAATAAAAAAAAACAACTAATCTATGGATCATACAAAAATATCCAAAGCAGAATGATGAATGACGTAGACATTTTTCTTGATGCGATTCTATAGAGGGTTATAATTTGGCTAAAAGAATATTGCAATGAAATGATCATGGGAAAATATTAGACAATTCATAATAATGATAAAAAATAATAATAAAGTACTTTTATTACGATAACAATATTTCATTTTATATAACAAGATTTGAATATTTCAAAAGCATGGGGAAAATTTCACGGAGAAATGAAAATAATATTCGATAAAACTAATACAATTTTTTGTTATGAAACGCGGGTATAAAACATGTAATTTGGGCAAACGTATTAGACCAAACTATATTGGAGCTTAGTTGTTCAAAATTTTTCTGCCTTCGGCCCTCAAGAAGAGTACCATATATGTGCTATAGGGGTACGTTAAAGTCGTTCGATCGGCCCCAAAGAAATTGATAAGCAAAAACAAAAACAAAAACAATTTTTTTTTTTTTTTTTTTTTTTTTTTTTTTTTTTGTCAAGCGGACCCCTGCTTGCCAGCGGGGTGGGGGGGGCGGGGGGGTTCGTTCGAACCCCCGAAATCCCCTTGTTACGGGCCTGACCAAAGCAAAACAAATATGGAAAAAAGAATTGACATTACTTCAGATTAAATGTCCATAAAAGGACCAAATTTTAAATTCTTTTTCCCGACATCGACAATAAAAGTATTTCAGATTATAGTGTATATTTGAAAAGCTTCAATATCATTCCCTTCATGGCATGTGAAGAGGGGGACGAGATCGAGAGCTTCGAAAACAAAGGGCGGATTGAAGACACCATAAGGGTAGATCCACTAGTCCAGTCCAACACCGGTCATGACCGCTTTGTGGACGGGTGTGGAGCGTTTGTTCCGTCCTCACACCATCCGCATACCGTCATCACAACCTCATTATACCGCCCTTACACCGGGTCTCCATCGACCGGTGCCTGCGATTCATGCCCGGCGAAAATTTTGAGCATGCTCGAGAATGCCCAAAACATTCGCCGGGCATGAACCGAAGACAAAATAACGTGAACGTTTTTGACGGGTCATCACTGACCCACCGTGTACTATCACCGGGTATCCTCCGTGTCCCGTTGTTCGCATCAACCTGTTTCGCACGGTCGCGAACGGTGGAAAACGGTGAGTCACCCGGCGAAGAAAACAATTTTATTTTTCTTGTCAGAGAGCGGTAAGGCCGGTGGGCAAGCGGTAACCGAACGGACAAAACAAAAGCATGGACTACATGTGAGGACGGTAAGCCCGGTACCAGGCTGGCTAGGACCTGGTATAGACCCGGTATAGAACGATACAGACCCGGTGAAAATGATGAAAAATGCTATGTGGCCGGTGCCGTTCTATTGCCGTGTTGCAAATTTTGGGTTTTCGGTGAACGACGAAGACCCGTTCATTTTACCCGGTGCATGTGACACCACCATAATCAAGGGAGGCAAAGGCAACTGGGCCCGTATGCACATAGGTGGCCTAAAGTTAAGCCTACTTAAATCTGTGGTTTTAACTATGATTAACGAAATGGGAGACAATTTTTGAAAAGTGAATGTTCGATTGATCAGGAGTGTTGGTACTTAAACTACTAAAAATTGCAAGGGAATGATAACTACAAAAGTTTTCCTAAAATCTTAGGCATGATTCCAGAATCGAGTAAACGTGTAAGGAACATTGCAACGTAGACAAATTATTGTCTCCCATTTTAAGCTAGGCTTAACTTTGGCCCACCTTTATGAATACGGGACTTAGGGAAGGAAACTTGACTTGTCTGTAAAATCAATTGAGCAAATACGTTAAATGAGATTTCAAAGTACGTATCCTAGAAATGTTGAGAAATAAATTAAACCTCATCTATCTCTTCATGACATATGCTCCAAATCCGTCCGTGTATATGTTACATTTTTATCACGACGGGAATTTCTTTCTTTTTGTGTAAGGGCATTTTATCTTTCATCACCACCATCATTATCATCATCATAATATTTTATATCACAGTGAGCACTGTTATCTTCATTGCAAAATTATTATAAACATTGCCATCACTATTATTACTTTAATAACCGTCATCATGCTATTCATCTTCTTCATCATCATCATTACCGTCATCATTATCATCATCATCATCATCATCAACATCATCACCATCACCATCATCATCATTATCAACATCATCATCATCATCATTATCATCAACATCATCATCATCACCATCATCATCATTATCAACATCATCATCATCATCATTATCATCATCATCATCATCATTACCACCACCACCACCAACATAATTATCATCATCATCATCATCATCATCATCATCATCATCATCACCACCACCACTACCATCATAAAATTCATCATCATCCTCCTCCTCCTCATCACCACCACCACCACCACCACCATTATCATCATAACCATCAGTATAATTATCATAACCACCACCACCACCACATATTCATCATAATTATTATCATCATCATCACCATCATTACCACCATTTCGTAACCCACCATGCCCGCACAAGGACTAAACCCAGGCATGTTGGCTCCTTGAACTATACCTCTTGCGATGTCATCGACCCATAGCCTGCTGCCCCATTGCTCCCTGTATCCATGAACATGGACATAACCATCTTAATGAGCGAACACTGACAGATATGGGATCTCTCACAATTTTATTGTAAGTACACAAATAGGGAGTTTTTGAATTGTGTAGTCGTGCCGCCTATAAAGGAGGGTGAGAGGTAAAGAAATGAAGCTTTTGTCAATTAGTTATAATAAAAATTGTGGCTTCTTCACGCGTAACGCCCGTGGCACTTCTAGTGCTGGTAATAGTCTTGAGAACTTGAAATTCTTCATCTTAGCCGACCAGTTCATTGGAAGTTGAGGTTTAGGCGTCACGCATGAAGAAGCAACTTACAATTATTTGACAAAAGCTTCCAGTATTTACCTCTCAATCTACTTGAGGCGCAACGTCTACACAATTTGAAAACTCTTTAATACAACTTTTTCATCACTAAAGGCACTCTTGAATATTATGTAGGGTTGTGCTTGTGAGATTTCGCCAAAATCATTTTCGTCAAGATAATAAAAAAATGTTTGTATTTTTTATTGAAATAAGTCATACAGTAATCATCGGTTTAACACGGCCATTTTTAATGACAAGGTTAGGTTGGATTTTTTTTCCAGATCAAATCCCACCTGATTTTTTTATTTTTATTTATTTATTTATTTATTTATTTATTTTTATTTTTTTAATTATTATTATTATTTATTTTATTTATTTTTTTTTTTTGGGGGGGGGACTTTTCTTTAAAGGGATTGAGTAACTTTCAAAAACAAGAGCAAGTAGATCAAGATCAATAAACTTATATTGTTCCAACAGTAAAAATAAACTACTGAAAGTTTCAGATCAAATGGAAGTCATTTACTACCTTAAAACAGTGTAACAAGCAATGCCAAGCATACAGCCGAACACCAGTACCCTCTGCTGCTAGAACAGCAGGCCGCTAGGGACGGCAGGAAATGGGTGTATGTTGTGCTATGTGGAAAAAGCACATGGTTTTATAAACCATCCGGGGTTGGTTTATAAAATTTGAGTATGAAATCATTGATATCTTGAAGGTAAGGCAAGCAATTAGCTTGCAATTTTGAAGAGATACCAGACTGACCTTAGTGTTTATAATTATGTTGGCAAAATAAGCTAAATCAAATAAATGTAATTTGAATGTCATTCAATGTTACTGCATCCCTTTAAAAGTTACATAACATTTTGAAAACTGATTCTCAGATAGTAATTTTAAATGGGAATTACATGCTTTTTGTGGTTCGTGAGAGAAATTAAAACTAGGACTAACTACAAAGCAACTTTGATAAACCAATCATCGCTTGTTATGAGTATTATTATTATTGTCATTAATCAAGAATGATCGTTTCATGAATGAAATATACAAAAAAAATTACAAAAAAAAAAAATATATATAAAAGGCCAAAATGTGTTTTTCTATTTAAAAAATAACTCGTTGTGCTGTTGTTGTTGTTGCAGTTTTTTGTGTGTGCGTGTGTAATTTTTATTTATCTATTTTTTGTTTTTTGTAGACATAAGCAGATAATCAATTGTCATGGAATCGGTATGGGCATATCTATCTTTACACAGAATCTCCATCAATAAAACTCTGTCATTCCACAACTTTTTTTTTGTTTTGTTTTGTTTTGTTTTTTTTTTTGTTTTTTTGGGGGGGTCGTATTTTCCCTATATTATTTTCCCCTCTGTCATTAGACCATCGCATCGCTGCGTCGTCGTTATTTTCTGACATGGAAGATTTCAACCTCGTCATGTCTTGAATGTTTCATATCATCGAGACATCGCTCGTGGAATGTGAAATGTTTTGACAGTTCAATTTCCATGGATTTAGTTTCATCGTTTAGTTCGAGATGCCATCATTGAAAAGGGGGGCTTTATCATCAGATAAAGATATGAAAAGGCGAGGTTTATTCTGTAATCCGCGCGTGCGGACTCAGGTATGTGAGAGTTATGATAGTGTTACAAGGGCTATATTAATCGATTTTTTTTAAATAAATATAACCGTATTAGTTTGCCATAATCTTTGCTACTTATTTTGAAGCATTGGACCTGGCGTTGTAATAATACATAATAAATAAGAACCCGCCTTTGCAAACCTTAGTCTATCATGGTATTCTGTTGGCGGTCGTCTACAACATAACATTGGACAAAATTTATGGGCCATTTCGTTCCCGCTAATAAGGACTAATTTTCTTGCGATGGTTGTCTTTATTTCGACTAATGGGCAGTTTATTCATGGTCTCGTTTTTGTAATGAGTAGACTACATGGTCCATTAGAAAGCTGAAGTAAGATGATGTATTAATGGTTTATTATTAGTTAATGCTGATTACTTGAAGTTTTCCAGAGGCTTGTTAATCATTCTTTCCTTCCCTCCTCTCTCTCTCTCTCATCTCTATCCCTTTCTCTCGCTCGCTCTCAATCTTTCTGTTTCTTTCTGTTGGTTAGGGTTATCACCATATTGGTCTGCCTATCTGTAAATTATGTCTGACTAAATATCTCTCTTTAGCTCAAAAGATCGTTGCTATTTGCACAAAACGCACATCCCGTATTCCACTCACTATTCCTTATTTGTATTCTTCTATTGTGTACATACTTCTTATATTGTATATCATAGATTCTAATTACTGTAAATACCCTAAATTTATCTACAATCTCGACTCCTTCTCTCATAGCCCTTTATCTGTATTATTTCCCCTTTCTCTTTCTCCCCCCCCCCTCTCTCTCTCTCTCTCTCTCTCTCTCTTTCTTTCCCCTCTCTTTCTTTCTGTCTCTATCCCTTCCTCTTTCTCTACCTCTCCCACTCTCTCTCTCTCTCTCTCTCTCTTTCTCTTGGCTGTTCATTCTATCTTCGTGCTATAATAAAAGCCATCCTGAGTGTGTCCACCACGTTAATGAGAGAACTGTACATGAATCCCCAAGGAGATATTCTTCTACGTTACGTCTTCTACAGTTCCAATTATTACCATTTGCCTGTAGCAGAAGACACCAAAGATTTACATGACGTCGAGATATTGGCAAACATACATTGTTTTGGGGTTTCTTTCTTTTATATCCTTGTTCTGAATATCCATCAGACATTTAATTTCTTCAGTGATATCTCTGAAATTTGAGGCACCCTAGAAATTTTACCTAATAATAAATGAATAAATAAATTAAAAAAAAAATAAATAAAAAATAAACACTAATTTTAACAACAGGTCCTTTATTTCCATATGATTAACAAGTTTATAAAAAATGTATGCAACATTTTTAAACCGTTCAAAATGATGTGATGGAAATGTACATAAATTATACGCTTTTCAAAGTTTAATTAAGTCAACATTCTAGTTGTATATACGAATTCATTTTTAGGATTTTAAAAAAAAATGCTTATTAGACATCGCGATGTAGGATACAAGTCTCAATATTCAGACACAAACATATGAAAACAGCTAGGAGTATAATATTCAAATATAGTTTTTCCCGGTCAAGTTTATACTATCTCCGATCAATTTGGCATTTCTTTAAAGTTACAAGCACTTTTGTCCGAAATTTTGATCGCGGTTAAAAATCTACACGCTTATTCATTTGACCGATACCTCGGCTCCATGAGTTATCGTTTAAATTGAATGAACATTAACGAATTCGATTGCAAAGAGTTTAGAATTGACCAGGAAAACCTTTATAAGGACACTAAGATATTTAACGGTACAAAATTTAGCGTTAACTAATATACTATTTCTTTTTATTCTATTTTTCTCTAACACAAGATGTATTTAGAACAAAGAATGTGTAATTGAAATAATTATATACTTGTGGTGAAAGGAGGTTATAAAAATAATAAAATTGTCTTGATGATCTTTCTCAGTTACACCTATACACTTTCCCACTAATCTTATCAAGCGCAGACGATAGAATTGCTATCGTATGCCGAATCGATATGGCACGCCGTGCAATCGTTTTACCAGTCATGTTCGGCGAAACATTCCACGATTTCATTAATGGCGGAAACTACGACATTATAGGCTCGCCGTAAGAAGGTTGGCGACTCAGCTGCTGTTTGGCACACGACTCTCTCTCTCTCTCTCTCTCTCTCCTCTCTCTCTCTCTCTCTCTCCACACTCCTCTTAATCTCATCACCACGATGTCACGTGTTCAAGGGATATAAATAAAACTTGGATGCAAAAATACAACAAGCTTGTACCAGATTTAGAGTCACTGAACCCTTATATCTATCATCAACGTCATTATGATATTCCCAATAGCTTTAAAACACCGTTAGAGCAGGCTTTCTTATAATTATGCAATCGTTTCTTGGAACTGTGTTTCAGACGCTACCTCTGTGTATTTCCCCGTGTACTGAAATCAAAGTAATATCACTTTCCGGAGATTAAATTCATATTTTGGGAATACAGTTATGGGTCCATTATGATGATTATAAAGATATTTTATAAAATGCGAAATATTTGAAAAACAAAACCTCTGCCTTTATATATTTTGAAGAAAAAAAAGAGTAAATCTTTGCCTATAGTTTCATTTTAGGCCTAAACCATCATGTCATTTTCATTTGACTTAATATCCTTCCACGTTTCAATTGGCTGGCAAAATCATTATTATAACATATAAAATAACGCAATTATTACGAAAATATATATCTTACTCAAAATGCAAAAACAATCTTGTTTTACACTGTATCACGGTAATGTGAAATAACAATTTCGTGTTTTATGAATACAATTTATGTGTGTGTGTGTGTGTGTGTATTGTGCCGGTGTGTGTGTGTGTGTGTGTGTGTGTGTGTGTTGTGGTGTGTGTGTGTGTGTGTATAGGTGTGTGTTTGTGTGTTCTGTCTTTGCGTTTGTTTTGTTTTATACTTTCGGTGTTTTTTTTTTTTTTTTTTTTTTTTTTTTTCCGCGTTTGTCTGTTTGGTTGTTGTTGTTTTTGTGTGTTTGTTTTGTATCAGAGAAAAAATATTAAAGAAAAAGAAAAGCTTGTATACGCTTTAGATTCCTTTTTAGAAATGACATGACTTCTTAAAGATTTCATGAAAATTAAATGGCGTTGATCTTGAATCTATAATACATGCGAATACCGTGTATGTTATGTACTTGAAAATCTTTCATAGCTTTTAAACACCAATTGGTGTTTTGTGCTTGCTCATGTCAAAGGAAGTACTTGAAACCGTTTTTTTTTTCAAATCTTTAGATGGAAATTATAAACTGTTACTGTACTATTTTAACCTTGAAATTATTTTTAATATTACCGAGAAGATGAAGTGTATCATTATGAAATATTTCATCCACAAAGTGATTTCCAAACTCTGACCTAAATTCACAAAATAAGAAATGAGATATATCTGAAGAATGTCGAGCTGCCGAATATGCCGTCAAAACATTATTGAACAGGACCTGAATCACTCCAGCAGCAGCGCAGAGTGACACACTTTAATGATATAATTCAAGCTGTGTGTATGATTTATGTCAGGTGTACGTGTTGCTTGTGTAAACTATGTCTGAACAGCACCATATCACCGACGATGGCTTCTCGGTTGTCGGTGAGTATATTTGTTTTGTTTTCTGTGAAACGAGTAGTCATTTATCAGAAGCAACCAGCCCTGGAGGCAATGAATGGAGTATGGATTTCGATTCGTTGTTAAATTGGCTCTGTTGGGTTGCCATAATGAATAGCGATATACCTTATCTCGAATGAACACCAAGTAACAAGTATAAAAAGAATATTATTCTTCGTCTCACATACAGTTTCTTCGTACTATCCCACTCATTTTGATTTTACGTGAATGTTTGTCTCTTCTTTTCTAAGAAAATCCAATTACATGATTCCCTAAATGTATCAGATATTATTCGGTTTCATGGTTGAGTAAGCAATACCCCGTAGCAGGTAGATAATCAGTATTTGCATTCTTTTCTTATATTTTTTTTCTTCCAATGTTTGTGTTATAGTCTGGAAACAAAATAGTCCGAGAAAGAGAGAGAAGGCAATAAAAGATTCTCCAGAAGTTCTATTTTTAAAGGATGATTTTTCAGGACAGGCAGGCTTCAAAGGTCTGTTTACCTCGTAACATAGATAACTGAATCGTATCAGATATGTTTGATGGGTTTTTGTTTATATAAATATACATTTCTATAAATGAATAATGATGTTAATTGTCTGGCCCATATATCTAGTATGTAGTAATTCAATCGAGAAGAGCCAATGATGATAATCATTTTGTTTCTTTCACCTTAATAGAATGATTTTTTTTTCTTTCAATAATCATGATAATGCCCTAAAGCTCTGTTGGCAGTTGAATGATGCAATTCACGTGAGAGAAAATGTTACGAATGAGATTAAACTGTCACCTTATCCAACAAATCCGCGTGCTTGGTCGGATGACGGGGATGCGATGAATCCTGTATGGAGAGGTAAAATATCATGAATTCGTAATCTACCCTTTAAAAAAATCATGGCCACATTTAAAATGAATGCTCTTGTTTTCATCCCCATAATATTAAATGATAATTTAATCATGAATGTGAGGTAATTTCATAAAAGGATCCCGGGGATGTTACGCCAATCTGTGCGCAAAGTTACACACAGCTTTGTGAACGACTTGAATTTGAAGGGCCATAGAGGATGCCTAAAATTACTCTTGAAGTTTGAGTGGAATTTCCATGATCTTAATATAATTATTGTTCAAAATATCATTCAAATTTAAAATTTTTGCTAATAACAAAATAATATGGTTGAAACTTTATATAATATTATTAAAATGTTTTCAGCATCCCATGTGGCTATTCATATTCAATTCGTTGGTAAAGTTGTGCGTAACTTTACGGACAGCTTGGCAAAACTCCCTCGTTGACCTCAGAAAAATACCCCGGAAGCGATAGGGCTTGAGACTGAAATTTGCATTTCCGGTTTTAACATGTCCACATCTACTGTAGATCGGACCTAGTCAGCTAGATATCAGAATATACCGGCTATTTTTTTATTTTTTTAAATTTTTTTTAAATTCATTTTTTAAATTTTTTTTGGGGGGATGAATGTGATTATCAAATACTATAGCAACTTGAATTTTTAAATATATTATAATTATTTTAACCATTTTAGATTTGTGTCTCTCACTGGCTATTTTCCCCCTCAGAGATCGTTTATTTTATAGTAGGCCAATATTATAATTCCCAATACGTTGTGTTCTTCATTAAATGGCAACAATCCAAATTTGTTGACAAGTTTAATCATACAGGTTGTCTGCAATATTTTGCCACTGTGGTATCAGGCTCACCAAAAGATGAGTAGCTGTAAATATAAAGGCATTGATATGCATATCACACCAAAATTTTCATTTAATTTCTACTATGGACATAACAGCAACGAAATATCACGACCTGCTCTGGGAATCATAGAGGCGTTGCAGATTTTAATGAAAATAAGATTAAAACTTATGAAAAAAACAAAATAATTTTACAAACACACTTCCATGACAAATATCCATTGCGTTCCCACTAGTTGTACTATAATGATCTACATTCGGTCAAGCGTGATAATACAGCTGTCCATTCTGATTGCGACCCATGGTCATTAATCAATACTGCACTTGTGCTCTCTGTTGGACACAATTCTAGTACTGGACATCATCCGTGGACTTGTCACGAAAGATTATACCGTGTGTTGAGCGCAAGAAGGGCCTTACATCATACACCTTTACGTAGAGTTAAGGCCGCTCTGGCTATGCACATAACATGATGAATACACCCACGCGGCATTTTATTGTCTCATGCTTAGAACCAGAAGGACGTTAACCAATGTTGAGGGTGAGACACCTAACACCCTTTTAGCAGTAAGCAGACGTTATTAACGCTGCTGACCGTTTACGCTTGGCTAACTGACCAAGACGAAATGGTAGCTACGCAGCTATCATGCGCTCGATTAGCTTTAACCGATGGCTCCTGCATGCTGGAATTCACCTTTGATGTTGCCTGCTTAATAAAAGCCTCTGCATCTTACAAAGGTGTATCGTCTCACTAAATAGGTGATGGTGGATAGACTTTAAATATGTAGTGTGATAACGTTGAAAATATTCCAATATAATTGTGATTTTAGTAACAATTTCACGCAATCGTAACTACGCAGGTAGGCTTTGCGTTTGGTAAAGGTGTAACATAATATAAGTGTTCTATAGAGCAGTTTTAAATGATTGGTATAGCGCGTTATGATATAATTTTGGGATTTGCGAATAGTCAAATCATAATTCAATTACCATTAACAATTCTGATTTCTAGAATCAGTTCTAGTGAGAGTTTATAACCATATATACTACGAAATAAAAAATAGTCATGATACAACTGGGTTTCTTGCACGTTCTCTGCCTGAAACTGTTACAATATTTCTTCTTCTTTTTTTAAATTTGGATTTTTATGAATTTTCGGAAAATCAATAATCATCTTATTTTCCAAAAATGTTCACATATCACATTCTAAATTTACAAATGTATTTACAACATGTAGTTGGATAGTAAGCTGAGCGAAAAAAAAATCTACTTCAACCTTCTCGCCCTTTAAATACAATCTACCTTTATCGATTTTTACCGAGAGAGCGTGCAATGTCTAGCAGCCATAAAAGATATCACTTCATAAGAAACTTGCTGTTATTGGCAATTTGCTAATAATATGTCTTGAACACCGTGCTATGGAAGGAATAGTCTCCGGTATATAGCATGTTGGCACGCTACATAATATTCGTCATGTAACAAACTTTACCCACCTGCCCATAAGAATGACTGAATGATTACCTGTAAATTAGATTGTCTTTGTTCACTGGAGATGAAATTCCATCGCTCCAAGCACTGTGTTTCATAAGCTTGAATCTTTATGTCTGAAGACATTTCTGAGAAGAAATTGCAATGTGTCAATGTTTTTTATGTGCGTTTTTGATTGATTTGTTGCCAAACCCTAACTGATAATTGTTCAATCAAGAATGATATCAGCAGTAGAGAAGGAGAAGTATAGAAGGGTTATCACATAGGCTAAAGCGCGATCCCCGGGCAGCGTCTACAGATAGCACAACCGTGAGAACAAGATTTTATTTATCACAGGTATAGTCAATAGCATACTTCAACCCAGTTCCATCTAAAGATTTCTATAGTGACTGTCATTCAGACATTGACTTTGACTTTTGACTTTAAATTATTCTATTTCCAACAAAATACAGATTCAAGAAAATACAACATTGTAGTACGGTGTAAGCATGGATATGCGACATATATTCTCATAACATTCTTGTTATAAGCAGATCAAGGCATTAAACACAGAACGCAGAATAGCAAGAAACAGGTGAACTATTTCTTAAATGTACTAAAAAAAAAATGCGATTACGAAATTAAGGAACTGTATTCGAGTCAACAACAAAATATATTATAGAGTTACTCTCTCTATTCTTCTTGAGTGCTTATTATATCGTGAACCAATTCTTTGGAAATTCCAATGTCTCAAAAAACTTGCCGTGAATTTTAGCTTTTTGATCCTTTCCCTTGTTTATACTTCCGTTTCTCTCTCTCTCTCTCTCTCTCTCTCTCTCTCTCTCTCTCTCTCTCTCTCTCTCTCTTTCCTTCTTTTCATTATGAGTTACTGTTTCTATAGTCGATCATTTTGAAGCAATTCACAAGGCCTTGTAATACAACCAGTAAAATAAGTCATCGATTCATAAATTCTCCCCACACCCTAGCACATATCATTTTGACAAAGAAATAATGTTTCTCCTTATCTTTCAAACGGTTCGTCAAGTTTCGTCTCAGTCAAATCAAATTTACGATCCTCTGGTGCTCTATAATGTGCTCCGCGTGAGCTATGGAGTGTGCTTTAGTGACAAGAAAAAAAAAATTGTATACGGATATTTAAATCAAAGGGCAGTGGAGACTATAATATATCACATGTTTCCCCGCGGAATAACATTGAATTATTTGAAAGAGTATACATCAATCATATTAACTTTGAACATGACTCTCTCTGACTCTCTGCACATAGGATAATTCATCTTGTTGTAGTGGCATGATTGTACGATCCCTAAAGGGGGTATCTCACTGAGTGCGAACGTTTTGCGAACGAGGCGAATTTAGAGATTTTCGTATACGTAGAATGACTAATCCACCTCGATTCAGTAGGTAGGTTTTTTGATGTGAGGCATTTTCTTTTGTTAAGTGTTTCCGGACAATGAGTATTTTGGAATGTAGCGAACTTCTGAAATGAATGGAGTCGAAATACAGGAATTCTTTTTGTCCTGCATTGGGACATGAAGTGATCGATCTAGGTTTCAACCACATTCCTTTCGATAGGCCTGAATAATTCTTTTGAAAATAATTCGCCAAAAAGTTTTGAACATGTTCAAAATTTCTAGGCGAATTTATTTATGATCGATTGCAAGTGCATAATTTTGTGTGTAAAAATGGTTGAATATACATATAAATAGGTTTACTGATATTACTAAAATATATAAGGAAAGGGTCAACATAAATTTGAATCGGATAAGAATTACTCGATGAAAAAATATATAATTCTAAAAATATGTTTGAAAATAATAATAATAATCCAGCGTATATAGTGTCTTTGATCATGTTGATTGGTATTGTCATTAACAATAAACGCAAATAAAACATTCAGATTCACTTCGGGCGTGGCTGGCGTTGGGTAATTGCCTGGTATTATTTTCTTTTTCAATTATCATTACTATTATCATTTCCATATTATTGTTATCATTTTGTTTTTTTCATCTCTGCACCCATGACTGCATAATTGACAATCAATATCTCACTTTTGGCAATAATAATGTGCAGTCACACTCACACACACGCACCCACGTACCTACACGAACCGAAACGAAGCAAAAAATGACTTGTTTCATTGATATGTGTTCACAATTCAATGAAATTGCCCCTTCGAGGGGGTTGTGGAGCCGGGGTGCTGGGGGGGGGGGCTTCAGCCCCCACTTCAGTTCTCAGCACACGTGTACAAAAATTGCAAAAATGACCATGCATTTGTCATTCTAGTCTCTTCAGCCCCCCCCCCTTCGGCTCAGCTCCTCTACTTTCAAAAAACGCTCCACGGCCCCTGCTTTGTGATTGCTAAAAAAAGCAGTACAAAGAAAACATGCAAATACCATACAATATAACCCACCTGTACTTGCCTAACAAGGCAGTAGGCCTACAAAGAAAACATGCCATGATCATTCAGTACAACCCCTTTGTGCTTGCCTAACAAGGCAGTACAAAAGAAACATGCCATGTTGAATACAGTTAGATAACCCTATTGAGCTTGCCTAACTACATGAACTAAGCAGCACAAAAGAAAATATGCAATTCTCATACAACGAGATAACCCCTTTGAGCTTGGCTTACAAAGCATCGCTAAAGAAAACATGCCATTCTGATACAACGAGATAACCCCTTTATGCTTGTCTAACAAAGCAGCACAAAAAAACGTTGGTAGATCCTCTCTATATATAACACTCTGTATTCGCCTGGGTTCGCAACCAGTGAGATACCCCTTTAAAGGTTGAGAGAATGATGTCTTGAAGCATAAGCTCTGTGTACTCGGTAAAAGACAAAAGAAGTAATAACACCCAAAGTCTCTTATAAAAGGTCACCCTTTCGCTCAGAATGTCAGATTTGCTGTTGTATGCCTCAGGGAGCTTTTATGTTGCGAACACAAAATGTGACACGAAGGCCCGTATTCTGTTACGTGGTTTAGAGTTGTACGGCAATTGACAATAGAATCGAACAATAGCACCGTACGAGAAAAAACTCCCAGACGAAAAAAACCTCCCAAACGTTACAACTTCCGTACAGCTGGAAGTTTCTCGTGCACTGAAATGCCACAAGAAAACCGGGAAATCCATTGAAATAATGACGCAACAATGATTGTTTGTAGCCGCTTTATCCTTTGACTGCCGAGTGTTGTGATTGTCGCTTGTCATGCATTTTTAAATATCACGTCTTATTCATTAACAATTCAGTGGCCTGGGAAGGGAACAATTAACCAAGAGGTGGAAAGGGAGTTTTATTCTTTTGAATTAATCTCCTAAATAGCTCCACGAATTTTTTCTTCACAAATGTGAAGTGTCAATTTGGCCAAAAGCAATGAAACGTTGAATTTGATTCCGATATCACGCTACATGCATGCGCAAAAGTCTCACGTTAGGTGGCATGCGCACCAATCTTTTCCTTATTACTTTTTGTTGTTTGTTTTTCTTCTTTTTTTTTTCTTATTTGGGAGGGGCAAAAGTTGTAATAATGGGAAGGGGTGAAATGTAAATTTTCCACTATTTAAATATTCAACTCTTTACAGAGCCAACAATAAACAATAAAACGTCAATGTTCAATAACAATATCCACTCGGCGTCGAAATCCCTACATCTATCAAATAATTATAAATAATATGGACCTTTGAAGAATGGTGGAATTTGTTTCCATTCTTTTTGTGTGTATTTTTTTGTACATGTTGTATGTATGTATGCTCGCTATATTGAAATGGAGCGGGAAAATTCTTTTTTATTGGTATGAAAAATGTAATCCATGCTTAAAGGATATATTATCAAAGCACGGATTATCTTTTCTTTGAGAAGCTTAGCGGTTCCAGGTTATGCGCTGACATGGCACATGACAAGGACAAAGGTTTCAGATTCAGGGCGGAACCAATTGCCTGAATGAACTACTCGTTTAGTATTTTGAATCCAATTTGCATAACTGTTGTTGCTATTCACTGACAAACACGTTTCTTGTCTCACATAGCAACACACTAATATATGCAAAAAAGGAATCGAGTGGGCCTATTTTATGTCAAGTGCCATTAATAATTCAGTAGTCTTGAAAGAAAACATTAGTTTACATTTTCAGTTGAAAATGATAATGTGTTTTTCTTCCTCTGTAGAAATTATGGACGTAGGTTATAGGTGGTATCTGACGTCGCGGAGATGTCTCTGAGACTCGAAACATCGGAGACGTCTCCGATAATTGTTTTATGTATCATCAAGACGATCCACGACAGAAAAAAAAACCACACAGATTCGTAGAATGTTCTATTTCCTCGACTCATGAGATTATCGCGGAGATTCATGAGACGTCTGTTCGACCACTTTTAGATCTTTCCCGACAAAATCAAACCGTATCAACCCGTCCCAAATCAGTCTTAATCATCTCATGGCAAATACCTTGAGATACCACCTAAAGTGGTATCTCACTTTGTCCCCGCGACTGGATACTCCAGGACGTCTCCGATATAAATATATTTTTTTCTGTCGCGAGCATTCGCGGCGATCCCGGGGAGACGGGGGGGGGTGGACGTGTCCCCTCCCTCGATTTTAAGGGGGATCGTCCCCTTCGATTTTTAAAATGAACAATTTTTATGTAGTGATTAGCTTGTGAAGCTAATAAAGAGGTAAAATGTATGTCAAAACAATGCTAAAAGTTATTATAAGGCAGAATTTTCGGCTCGCGCTTCGCGCTCGCAATCATTTTCATTAGTTTTCTGCATAATGTGCGAATATGCAAATTTGATGTTATTATTTTTTCACTTTTGGGTGTTTCTGTCCCCCCCCCCCGCCTCCCCGTCGTGACATGAAATCGCCGCGCTTGGTCGTGGGAAATCTCGGAGACGTCTCTGAGACGTCTGCGACAAAAAACATCCTAAACAATTCAAACCATTCTTCAAATTAGTATCAAATAGTTCCAAATCCGTTTTTCCAGTGTAATGACAAGTGACTTGCCACCATTAGTTTATTGTTGGTTTTTGCGTCAGTTGTCCTTTCTACAAATGTCAGGTCAAACTATACTTCAATCGTGTCGGGAAAATGCATTTTTGATGATTAACATGCAATAATTCTAATCGATGTGGAGAGTTCTATAATGCACCTCATTATTAAACAAAGTTTTAACAACATTTAACTTCAAGTTAACGAGAAAATAGATAAATTAGCTTCCTCCGACATAAAACCCGCAAAGCCATATCAAATTCTAAACCACCTATACCCCTAGTTTAGAATTCTTTAGAAATGTGTGTACATAATGATCCCGAATGACGTCATCTGAATCTACTTCGTACGATAGGACGCACGCTTCACTGACGCTTCATAGAGAAGCGTGCAAATCAGCGTTGCATTCTCGTCTCATTACCCTTACTATTTTCGTGCGACAGCACAACTCTAAACACCGCAACAGAATACGGGCCGAAGAGAAATAATTAACTTTAAAGGCAAACTATATACGTGTCATGTTTATTTTATAA
Organism: Paracentrotus lividus; assembly: GCA_940671915.1. Taxonomy (NCBI): domain Eukaryota; kingdom Metazoa; phylum Echinodermata; class Echinoidea; order Camarodonta; family Echinidae; genus Paracentrotus; species Paracentrotus lividus. The sequence continues at coordinate 26,951,302 of CALNVZ010000174.1, read as the reverse complement.
GCAAAGATTATAGTGTAGGGGAGGGGGCGGGGTAACGAAAGTACAAATACATTTGGCAATTATAATAACCCATTGTTTTATTCAGGATACAGTGACATTAACAGGGTTCATATAGTAAATAGACAGTCGGCGCTACCTCGGACTAATTCTTGGGATCCATAACGGTAAAGTTAATACTTTCAGTCGGGGTTATAGCGACAAAAAACAGAGTCATTAGAACTTCTTACACTGTTATCTTATCATAATTTCCATGGAATCTAGCCTAATGATATTAATATAACAATTGAATAATGCTTAATACAATATCCTTTGTCGAATGGGGCAAATGTAGATAAATGTCTTGCCAAAGTTTCGTGAAGTGGTCGGGATTCGAACCGCGAAGACCCTTTGATCGACAGTCCGCGACTGTTCCTTCCGTTGGACCATAAGAGCTTTCGGGAACAGTACGGTAGGTAACAAGACGGTGGGTTTAATCGACCGTACTCTCCTCGCACTCGCACTACCGTCGTGACTTGTAAGCACTTTCGCAGTCTGCGAAGACGACGGTGAATATCATTTCTGTGTATCTCCTCTTTTATTTCTTCTTCTTTAAACCAATTCCTATGTATTTCTTTGTTTTGTCTTTCTGTTACCTTCTTTTCTATCATTTTAATGTATTACTTTGTGTTGTCTTTCTTTCATCATCTTGTCTACTATTTCTCATGTATTTCTTTGTTTTATCCTTCTTTCCTCTTCTCTCCTATAAATTCTTATGTATTTCTTTGTTTTATCCTTCTTTCCTTTTCTCTCCTATAAATTCTTATGTACTTCTTTGATTTATCCTTCTTTTCTTTTCTCTCCTATAAATTCTTCTGTATTTCTTTGTTTTATCCTTCTTTCTTCTTTTCTCCTATAAATTCTTTATGTATTTCTTTGTTTTATCCTTCTTTCCTCTTCTCTCCTATAAATTCTTATGTATTTCTTTGTTTTATCCTTCTTTCCTCTTCTCTCCTATCAACTCTTATGTATTTCTTTGTTTTATCCTTCTTTCCTCTTCTCTCCTATCAATTCTTATGTATTTCTTTGTTTTGTCCTTCTTTCCTCTTTTCTCTCCTATAAAATCTTATGTATTGCTTTGTTTTATCCTTCTTTCCTCTTTTCTCTCCTATAAATTCTTATGTATTTCTTTGTTTTATCCTTCTTTCCTCTTCTGTCCTATAAATTATTATGTATTTCTTTGTTTTATCCTTCTTTCCTCTTCTCTCCTATAAATTCTTATGTATTTCTTTGTTTTATCCTTCTTTTCTTTTCTCTCCTATAAATTCTTATGTATTGCTTTGTTTTATCCTTCTTTCCTCTTCTGTCCTATAAATTCTAATGTATTTCTTTGTTCTTTTCTCTCCTATAAATTCTTATGTATTTCTTTGTTTTATCCTTCTTTACTTTTCTCTCCTATAAATCCTTATGTATTTCTTTGTTTTATCCTTCTTTCTTCTTCTCTCCTATAAATTTTTATGTATTTCTTTGTTTTATCCTTCTTTTCTGTTCTCTACTATAAATTCTTATGTATTTCTTTGTTTTATCCTTCTTTCTTCTTCTCTACTATAAATTCTTATGTATTTCTTTGTTTTATCCTTCTTTCCTCTTCTCTCCTATAACTTCTTATGTATTTCTTTGTTTCATCCTTCTTTCCTCTTCTCTCCTATACATTCTTATGTATTTCTTTGTTTCATCCTTCTTTCCTCTTCTCTTCAATAATTTCTTATGTATTTCTTTGTTTTGTCCTTTAACTTTCATTTCTATTAAATTTTTCTTCCTTCCATTTGCATTTATCATTGAAATGTATTTCTTTGATTTTATGTACACAAAACATACCAAGACTTTGCCTACCGTAGTCATTCTACACCGTACGCTAAATCGCTCGACTACCGTCCTGTTTGGGAAGAAGACGGTAGCAAACAGGGAGTTGCGCATGCGCAGTTCGACTTTTGCTCTGGAGAGCTACCGTAGTCATGCTACCGTACTGCTCCGAAAGCCGCTTACACATATCGAAAGAGCGCAGTGTAAGCCAATTTGCCGTTAACAGTTTGCTTTGATTCAATTTTCATAAATTTAGACATACACTCTATTAAAACCTTCTTTATCCTGAAAAGCAACCTTACCGAATCTTCGTTCCCTACAAAACAATCAACATCCACCACCATTATTGTTAGCTTGGAGCATGTCGCCCCTGGTAAACTGGGAGGTGTTCAATCTTACCCGATGATTGCGCCGAGCTGCTATCGCCTTAAAACAGCAAACACTCCGACCTCACAAGCTAGACAACCCTACTCAATCAAGTCAATCCTCGCTGTCGTAATCACCGTTTATCTTCATTCCATATCTGTCCTTTATTGTGGGTTTATTTTAGAGAGAGACCATGTTGAATGTGCCCTGGTACATAATATTGAAACGATACAAACATTTTGTTTTATTTCCCCTTGCACAAATAAATGCCTATACCGTTATGTACACTGTAAAAAAATAAAAAAATAAAAAAAATATAAAAAAAATATTTTTACAGCAGTGTGGTGTCAGCAGAGTCGCCATAGACTCTGATTTAGAACCCAGTTTTGTTTTTAATTTTTCCTCCAAAATCCGTAAGGGGGATTTAAATTTTTTTTTTTTTTAATCGTCAGAATTGATATAGGGTAATATAGGCCAGCATGTAATATGGGCCACCTGAAGCAAATCATGTCGCGACCGTCGACCGTTGACCGGTGTGAGCGCCATGATAGTGCAGTCAGACCGGCCAGACCGACGTCAAACCGACTAAAATTGAATGAAAATTTCAAGATCGGGAACCGATGCAAGCCCGGCACTAAAACCGACAACCCCGATTCTCCCTGGAACCGTCCTCGATACTTCCTGGACCCCTCCCCGATTGCACACTGAATTCTCTTTGTTTCGTTTTGTTTTGATTTGTATTTATCCAATGAATTGAATTTGGATAGATGTTGGTGGGTTATTAATCGATATTATTTTATGTTCATGTTATTATGCGCTTATCCAGGATTTCACAACAGGGCCGGAACTGATTTTGACGACCTAGGAATTTCCAAAGGATAACCCCCTCCTCAACAATAAAACTTAAGTCTACAGCTAAAATGTACAATGAGCATGTATATGAAGCTCCTCTTTCAAAGTTAATTATCTGGGTTTTTATTTTATTTTTATTTTACTTTGTCTTGTTGATATAATCACAACAAAACACTGCACATTAACTTCATATTTGTTTATTTTCTAAATAGCGTTTTCATGAAGAAAAAAAAATGTATTACCCCTTTGAGAAGAACAAATGTGAGCATGAAGGGTAAGAAACAAATTGTATCTACATAATGACCCGAAGGCAAAGAATACTAAAACTCTATGGCCCGTATTCTGTTACGGGTTTTAGAGTTGTACGGCAATTGACAATAGAATCGAACAATAGCACCGTACGAGAAAAAACTCCCAGGACGAAAAAAAACCTCCCAAACGTGTACAACTTCCGTACAGCTGGAAGTTTTTAGTGCACTGAAATGCACTAGATAAAACCGGAAATCCATTGAAATAATGACGCAACAATGATTGTTTGTAGCCGCTTTATCCTTTGACTGCCGAGTGTTGTGCATTGTCGCTTGTCATGCATTTTCAAATATCACGTCCCATTCATTAACAATTCAGTGGCCTGGGATGGGAACAATTAACCAGGGAGGTGGAAAGGGAGTTTTATTCTTTTGAATTAATCTCCTAAATAGCTCCACGAAATTTTTTCTTTCACAAATGTGAAGTGCCCATATATGGCCAAAAGCAATGAAACTTTGAATTTGATTCCGATATCACGCTACATGCATGCGCAAAAGTCTCACGTTAGGTGCATGCGCATCAATCTTTTTCTTATTACTATTTTG
>CALNVZ010000174.1:26859162-26938895 GCA_940671915.1 Paracentrotus lividus | reverse complement strand
AATAGACATAGCAATGTTAATCGTAAATATAAAATAGATCACAGTGTACAACAGGTCTTAAAAAAAACCACGTTGTTTATGGAGGGACTGCTAAAAAGCTGTGCTTGTAGATTGCAGCCCCCTATAACTTAGAATTATAAAAATAGTGTATCTAAAAAAAATAGAAAGAACAAAGAAAATAGTAAACGCACAATACATATATTGAATAGACATAACATAGAAGGAGTGAAAAGGAGAGAGAGAAGGATAGAAGAGAAGAAGGAGAGGAGAGAAGAAGCGAAAGAGTGAAGGAATCCTGCCTACCAACACACAGAACATACACGGACCGACCGGAAAACCATCATTACAAGTATGAATAAAAAAGCATCGAGTAGATTATAATTGTCTTTATAGTAAAATAAATTGAATGAGCGATGAAGAGACTAAGAAGCTGGTTGCTGTAAACACACGTTCTATTTATAAAACTTTTAACTTCGGTTAAACTATCATGTCATTTAATTAATACTACTGATCAAAAATGGGAAACTGCCTTTATGGAGTTATGATAAAGATGGAATGAGCAAAGTCGTTTGAAGTAATTTTGAATTTGAAATGTCAAATATCTTAATGGAACATCAAATCGAGTATAATTCAAATATTTGATCATTTCGTTTATTTCACATGAGGACTATACTGTAAAAAAAAAAAAAAAAAAAAAAAAAAAAAAACGAATACAAAAACGGAGTCGCCACATCTGATGTAAAATTACAGAATGATTTTTTTTTTCTCTAAGCAAATATTTACGTAACAGATACAAAGTATAAACATCGGGCCGATAACATGTGTACCGTTTATGCCGTCCTGTATCTTAGTTAGATCTTAACATGTTCTAAAAATGTAAAATTTTACACAAAATGGCTGCAATAATTAAAATGAGACTTTGGTAAGTTTTTTAAAAATGATATGGAGCTGAGAATTTTCTTTGAGCCAAAATATAAGGAACGGTTATCAAATTCCGTGTTTAAGTAGTTTATTGAACTAGCCATGTTTTTATCCCGACCCCATTCCCGAGCAAACATGTTCAAGAAGTGTACTGAGAGCGCGGTGGATATAATATGGCTCAAAACTGCTTGATTATGATCGCGCAAAGAAGTAAATACTGGTTCATTTATTTGATACATTATCAGAACAATTCAAAATCGTGGTAAATGCATTAATTAATGAAACATAAAAACCTAAACCTTTAACTTGGCATTTCTTTGTGTGATTCTAACGTGTAATTTTGATGAAATCCTAAAGTGCTTTCGATGATTACGTCAAGAGTTGTGAGTGTTTTGCGTTTTGTTTTGTTTTCTTTTGTTGGGTTTTTTTTTTAACGAGAACTTGACGGATTGACATAAGCGATGTGTACACGAGTCGACAAATCTTAATGGTTTCAGTGGTTTTTAATGACGCAATCACAAAGTGACAAGAACCACCTTTCACCTCTTTGTATTCATCAAAGTCTCTAAAATCACGACATGGACAGATGAAAGGCCTTGCATTGCATGCTATTTTACGCGGTGAAATTCGAGCCGATTTGTAAAACCATCGGCGTTCTGTTTGATCAGTACTCGAGGCCGGAATCTAATTCACTTTCACCCCGCTATCTTGAAGCTTCAAGTGAGCAATGCATCACCGGACTCGTCGGCCAAGTCCAACCCACCACCACCGTGCATCTTAAGTACCCCTTATATACACATACCCTTCACCTTCTCATGAATACATGGTGAGGAATACAAACTATCCAAACTCCCACTTTGATTAAAAATCATTAAATCGTATTTAAACGCAAGCATATAGTGCATTGTCAACTTTTAGTTACTTTTTGAGGGGCAGCTTGGGGTATTATTTTTTAATTTTGAAATGCTAATAAATATAGGGTGTATGTTAAGTATATATCGACATATTAAACCTTCACTTTAAAAATGCATTATTGTTACTTCCGTACCCCCAAAGCCAAACTAGAGGGAAAAGTATAATGTAATTCAAGAAACCGTGAGTGTATGGGTGGGCGTGGCTATGGGCGAACATGACTTTTTTTTGTGTGCACCCCTCATTACAAAGAATTTGCTGGCGCCAGTACATGTTGTTATACCCGTACCTACAGTCGTGTTTTAGCACTGGTCAAGCCCAGCAATAAATGCATCCCAATACCGCCTTATAACACTCTTGACGCTGTCAGATTGTCTCCGGAAGTCCCTTGCTGTATTTAATACATAATTAATGACTTATAGGCTTGCATGAATCCACTTCTGCATTCAGTGGCAGATCCAGGGGCGCAAGAAACGTGCGCCTATTATCTTAGGGTGGTATCTCACTTCGCGGAGACGTCTCCGCGACGGATAAAAAGTATTAGAGACGTCTCCGCAGTTTTCGAAAACTGTAACAAAGCACTTTCAAAGAGCCGTCTTAAAGTACTTTCCGCGACTCATGAAACGTAGCTGAGAAGTCTCGGAGACGTCTCGGAGACGTCTCCGCGAGAAGTTTTAAAAATTTGTCGCGGAGACGTTTCCGAGACGTTTCATGAGTCGCGGGAACTACTTTGAGAAGGTTCTTTGAAAGTGCTTTGTTGCAGTTTTGAAAACTGTCGCGGAGACGTCTCTTATATTTTTTTATCCGTCGTGGAGACGTCTCCACGACTGAATAGAAAATTTTGTCTCCGCGACGGATAAAAAGTATTAAAGTATCTCCAATATCGCGGAGACGTCTCCGAGACGTATCCGAGACGTCTCTAATACTATTTATCCGTCGCGGAGACGAAATTTCTATTCTGTCGCGGAGATGTCTCCGCGAAGTGAGATAGCACCCTTAGAAATCACGAATTGAACACACAAGACGTCATAAAATTAATGTTTGTATGCGCCCGTCTCACCCTCCCATATCATATTATTACCAAATTCACCATGTACAGATGTAGGAGTTATAAAGGTTATATTGCGCTATGTGGCAAATACAAATAAATGATATTTGCCAAATGATTTTAATATAAAATGAAGTTTTGCCCAAATGTACATGTACAATTACACTGTCCATTTTTTTTTTTTTTTTTTTTTTTTTTTTTAAAGATTAAAATGACTGTTTAAGCCTGTGAACAGAAAGATAGTCCTCCATGTTTGCTCTTCGCATAGGAAAAGGGGGTTTAAGAGAGCATCATTTACAGTTTAAAAAAAATTAAATTAAAAAAAAAAAAATAAAAAATCGGTAAAGCTGTGTACATGTAACTAGTATTATGTGTCGGTATAAGTCACAAATAATAAATCCTACCAGTTTCTCTTCAAATATGTTTTCAATTCCCACCCAGAACATTGTATTTAAGTTTTCATCGGAGATAACTTCAAAGCGCAGCGCCTATATGTCTTCATCACTAACCTAAAGTGGAAACAAAAATAATGTTTCCGAGTTTCCTCTCTTTCGTTTTATTATTGCATTATATTACATTCATATCCGTGTATCACCCTCGTGTATCGTTTAGGGGATAAATATAGCATCTCACTATACAATACGTGATTTGAATGGGCGCATTTTTCATTATGTATGCACATGTATATATTTTTTCTTTTTCATTTTTATGTTGACCGCAGTTCACCTTCGAATATAGCAGTTTGGAGGTACAATATCATGTCAAAGTGCTTGGTCTCGCTATTTCGCTGCTTAATATTGTACAACCAATGGTTCGTTGTATAAAAAATTATCGGCTTAAAAAAAAAATATGCAAGAATATTATGTATCACAATATTGTCTATTCATAATGCAGGTTATAGGTTTATTTGCGCTTTGAACATATAAAACAAAATAGCTATCTTCTTTGGCAACAACTTACTACAAGAATTACTTTTTTTGTGAAAACGGAGAGAGAGGGAGCGATGGCGAACAGGAAAATGGAATATTTATGTTAATAACGCTCTAAAGAAATAGCGACATTATTATTCAGTGCGAGAAGAGTAGCAGTTTAATCCTTATATGAAATTCCTAAAACTCGTTTTGCCCCTTAGTATGCTACAATATCTCCTCTCTTTATACGGTTCATGATTAAAAGGGTAATTAAACTTTCTTATAATGTATGCTCAAAAGCAAAGCATACTTTGACAATGTAATCAGTTATCTTTTTTCCTTGACAAATGTTCATCCAATTTGTTAAACTGTTTTGCTTTTAAACCTTTTTCATTGTTTAATCATGTTAATTATATTTTGAATTATTTATTCATGTATTTATTTATTAATTTTTTGTTGTTTATTATATTTTCTTAAAGAGCCTCACGTAAATTTCTATATATTAAAGTATTTGTATTGTTTATATTACCGTGCATTTTACATGGAGAAACATACATTTTCATCGAATTTGATTCAATTTTATCATATTACCAAAAAAAAATAATACATTACCAAATTATGCCAATGTCTGAGCAAAAACATAGGATAGATATTTTTTGTGATATATGCGGCACTGGGACTCGGAAAATGGCTTAAAGATTGATTGATTGAATCGTACATTCATCTTGATTTGATTGGATCTAAGTTTCTTTTATTGCAATACGAACATACCAAGAATATAACTATAAGAAAATGAAAAGTTGTGGAGATTGAATGGCAGAGGCATATTTTCGATTACTTTAACTAATCTTTACATCTCATCTACTTGTTCATAATATATATAACCGGCTAACACGTTTCACACTTCTGCGTTTAGTTTCAGAAACACAATATGTGCCTGCGGACATTCGCTCATTGTAAATCGATTTCGACGATTCTTCAGTCGTAATGATCTTGGAGATAATATCGTCAGTCTGAACTTTGAAAAACAAACAAGCAAACAAAGTTTAGTCATTTGAGTTGTCATGGAATTACACCTCATTATCCTCGAGGCAAATCGTAATCGTCTAAAATCGTTTTTAAAAAAGTTGTTAGAAATCTATTCGTCACAAGCAAATGTGACATAGATAAAACGTCACTTATATCCTTGCCGATCGGGAAAATATATAAAAATAAAGAATAAGCCAAAGAGAGAGAGAGACTGTGGGGAGAGGGAGGGAGAGAAAGAGACAGAGAGACAGAGAGAAAGATAGAGAAAGAGAGAAAGAGCGAAAATTATTAAAGAGAGGGTCAATACCCTATAAATTGTACCGAATGAGTCAGAAAAAAACTTTATACCTAGAAAAATGTCAATAAAAACAAATCCAATTTATAAATTCCAAATTCTTATACATATTCTGAAAGAGTAACTCCTCCCACATCTTTTGGTACCAATTTGTGTGTTATATCTCTACGATTGGATGAACACGGCGCATTGTTTGCGAACATGTAAATTTCGAATTGTGCAAAAGTGGGAGTAAAATCAAAACAACAAAAGCTATCATGAAAGGAACTCCATCCTAATTAATATAGCATAACTTTTTTAACGAAAATGTCTTGCGCCAAATAACTTGGCAAGGTCGTTGTTACACATATCGACTACATTTTGTGTGAAAATGAGATAGATGTGTAGAGTCAAGCATGAGTGAGCACACGTCAAAGACAAAATAATCACTTTTCAAGTATCAAGAGGCCTTTTTAGTTCTGTCAGTGACAGTTTACTATTTGATGTGTACTCATTCATGGATTACTTAATGAATTAATCTAATTTTTACACGGAATCTAGTCGATAACTGTACCAACACCCTCGCCAAATTATTTGGCTCAAAACATTTTTGTTAAAAACTTATACTATTTTATTCATGATGGATCTGCTTTTTTGTCAGCTTTTGTTGTTTCAATTTCATTCCCACCCTTGCACAATTCGAAATTTGCATGTTCGCAAACAATGCGTCGTGTTCATCCAAGCGTAAAGACATGCCACACAAAAATGGTACCAGAAGATGTGGGAGGAGTTACTCTTTCAGAATATGTAAAATAATTTGGGGTTTATATATTGGTTTTCCTTTTATTGACATATTTCTAGGTGCAAAGTTTTTTTTACTTACTCGGTAGTTAAAACAACCAAATTAGCATGCTGAAACTTCAACTCTCTTCTACCAAATTTTAAAGACAAAGACAATTCAGTAAAAAGGTCACAGACGATTTATTTAGATATATTTTCTGACCGTCTATGTTCGTTCAAAAGAGTAACATTATTGGTTTCTCCGTAATGTCATACCAAGACCATTCACCAACATAACTCGTATGTGAATAAACGTATGAACTTTATATCGTGCGCATACATAATACAATAATAATGGATTGACGGCAATTAAAAAAAAAAACGTAATTGTCTATGTTTGAAGACTACGTTAAAGCTGGTGTATAGTTTTGGGAGAAGGAAAATTTTAATTTGGATTCACAGTTAGATAATAAGAAAGATTGAATCCTATAGCTATAATAAAGAAACTTATATTATTCGAAATCTCGTTTTAGTGTCTTTATTTGACAATTTAAATATAAAACGTGGAAAGTCGGGAACCCGACACCTTTTTTCGCTTTTGCAAGAGTCAACTCAGCATTCACGTGGAAAACCAATCGGGATTCTTTTGTGTGGGTGATACACACAGATCGTTATGCACCGTTCATGTGGTAAGCTCCGGCGATTACAATATGTTTCTTTCAAACGGTTTCACTGAAATTCACCGGAAATCATGAAAGGAATATCACAAGATCTCTCACACATATCTTTTGGTGCAATGTGGACAACAAGAGACTATATTTGATCGGTTTTATGCCGATTCCTTTTTTGTTACCGAAACTATACACCAGTTCTTTAGTTGACGTAGGTCTACATATCAATTCTAGTTGTAAACTTAAGAGATAGAGGGCGCTACCATTCTACTCAAAGCGAATGCGCCCACTGACTTTTTTTGTTTTTGGACAGTTTTCCACTTTATTTTCTTTATTGTGGCGAGCAACTACCTTTTCAAAGAAATGTTCGCTCTGATTAAGTACGCTAAGAGTCTGAATTTTTCAAAAATAGGAATAACTTATTGCAAGGAAAGAAAAAGTCCTGTCACTTTTGTCAATTCGAAAGCCTAGTCAGATCAGATTCATGTACAATATGGTATATTTTGCTCTCAAAATAGCTCATGCCCTACATAGTTTTTATCCTCTATGCTTCATTATTCTATTATAGCTTATTGTTCGCATGGCAATTAAAAGCTTGAATTCTCAGCTTTCCGAAGATGGTACATTAATTTTAATTGATTTAAAATAAGTCCTGTCACTTTGAACATAATCATAAAAGATTCTTTCCTCAACTGGTCAATATTTACGCTTATCACATGCATATCGCATAGAAACATGTGAACGGCGTCTTTGCAAGACTTGTGACAAGTTCACTATTCATGTCATTGTTTTGAGCATCAATCTATGTGAATTGCATATTCTGATTACAACTTCAGCACAATCATGCTATAAGCTTGCCCGAATGTGTATTCCCTCCATCTGGTCTGGAGAATCTATTAACTAACACCATGATAAAAGTTCATCAATTTCTTTCATCTCCACGAGTAGTTTGCTCAAACGAACGGATAATACCATTCCACTGCTGAGAAATCTTCTTTCGCGAGCTTTTGTGAGCTAATTTACTATTGCAGCCAGCTGTATAAATTTCTGCACTTCTCAGCCGTATTTCCAACGTCACTTTGTTGCGTCTCCCCTCTTAGATAATGGACGCGCCTTGTTTAATTACGATTTAATGCCGGACATTGGTATACGTTAACTTTACATTTTACATAGAGTAGAATTCATATGAACTGGTACTGTAGGTGCAGGTGATGTTCAAAAGTGTTCACGATAGAGAGTTGTTTAAGTGTTAAATCCAAAAAGTTCAGTAAAACGCATAAAATCTGGGATAACGAAAAATCCTTGAGCCACCCCGTACAGTCAGTGATTATTATATTGAAGAACACACAGTTTGCAAAGGACATTAAAACCGCTGTAGGAAAGTGGCCTGCATGCCAGATAAATGCCTTCATATGGCAATATCGATGGTTTTTATTGAGCCAGGTTTGATTTCAAATAAACGGTTGTGATCGGACATTACCTGAATAATGAGACCATTTCAACTCGGTATGAAATTGTCCCGAGGTGACCATCATGGACCGTATCGTACCTAATTCTTGAGTTACAAAGATACACACCCCAAACGCCAATATATTCGGCAGAGAGATGGCTGGAGATGGAGACGCATAGATGGAACGAAATTCAAAGTAAAAGAGAGAAAGACATAGAGAGACAGAGTAAGATAAAGAGATATATGTGGAGAGAGAGAGAGAAAGGGAGAGATTGGTGAGAGGGTGGAGCCATGCAAATACACAACGACAATATAGGGAAATATAAATAGTTACTGAAAGAGAAAACAAGAAGTTCGAATGTTTAGTCGTCATCTTTCTTCTTTAAAATAAAAAGCTTTTTCTTTAAAGCCAGACTGACCCATAGTGCTAACAAGATGTTGCATTATGGGTTCAGAACCGGGTCAGATTAAGGAGTTGAAGACTTGAGGTGGTGCTATACAGCACTGCTTGTTCGTTTGAATAAATACGTTTTCTTAAATATTGTCTTAAACGTATTTTCAAGAATTTTAAAATATTACCCAAGGAAACAAGTGTAATTTTTACATCTGTAATCATACGTGATATTGGATCGTGTTGGAACGCCTACGCGTATATTTATTAATTTCATGTTACTATAATTCCTATTTTTCTTGACAAAGTGATTATAGCGATATGTCAATGCATGACCTTTCCCAGCAGATCAAGGTTAACCATTACGCCATTATCAAGACGATGCTGTGAACTTCAAATCTGACTTCGCTTGTTGTTGTTGTTTTTTGGCTTTTTCAAGGGGTGGACTGCACTGTAAAAAAAAAATAATAATTTAATAAATAAATAAAACAAAAACATTTTACAGAAATATGATGTCAGCAGAGGCACTATCAAAAAGTGCAATTAAAAAAAAAGTTTTGTTGTTTGTGAGCGAAAAATCATAAGAGTTTCTATAGCGTACGTATTTTATTAAAACGGAACAAATGCGTTAGTTCTGATATACCGGTACATGTATACTTTGTATCTCTCGCGTAAATATTTGCAAGAGAAAAAGAACGGACAATAATTATTCTGTAATTTTACAGATAAGATATGGAAATTCTCCTGACACCAGATTTGTTTTGTTTCGTTTCGTTTTGTTTTGTTTTGTTTTTTGTTTTTTGTTTTTTTTTTTCTTTTTTTTGTTGTTTTTTGTTGTTTTTGTTTTTTGTTTTTTACAGTGTGAAGAAGGACATCTCATTCGTAAAGACTGCTTACTGGCAATTAACTTTTCCTAATTATACGTATTATTGACACTTAACTTAATGCTTATACCGCATTTAATTCTGGTAATTTTATAAAATAATATGAATCTGATGATATAGTTCGACAGGATTGGGTCAGTTGGATTCACTTGCGCTAACTTTGTCTTGAAGACCGACTGTTTAGTGATCGATCTCTAGACAACACTCTATTGGTCACTACCCTCCCATAAAGTGCAAGCAAATGAACAATTAATCTCCTTTAAGATCCCCATTTTCCAATAAATTCCATCCTTCCGATGTTCTTTGTCGTACATAACTCCCGAACTCCCCTCTTCTCAGAACTGTGATTGACGGTTGCCTAGGTAAATTACTCCAGTTGAGCGAAGAGAGAAATGCAGAAGACGAAGAAATAGAGTATCGTTTGATTACGAAGTGACATTGACAATTAATCACGTGGTCTGAAGTAGGCTTCATATTACGCGGAGGTTGGAATAGCGACACATTTTCATTTGCGCATTGTTTGCTTGGGGTAAATGCATTTACAGGAGAGCCAGCGATATCTACTTTAGCTGATTTGCAGAATGATATAATCACAGCGATGGTAGAAGCAGTCGTGCCGTTTCTCCTGGTATAAGATTTGGCATTGATGATGAAGAATAGGTAAAGAGGATCCTGAGATGCTGAGAGCGGCACGGAGAAGATCAAGAAATCTAAGAAAATGTAGAAGAGTGACGTATATTTGGAGTTGAAGCAGAGGTCACTTTGATTGTCTAAGTTAAATCTGACATACGTAACATGAATGTATATGTTCGCATTCAAGTTTAATGCACATAAAAATATTTCGTTAGTTTAGCCAGAAATGTATATCCATAAATAGATATTACATGTTGAGGGGTCGGAAAACACATGGAGTGCATGCCTTCGTAGGCAGATCCAATATGTTTTGGTTTGTTTAAATGACCATTGGAAGTGATTTGGGTTTACAGATCCAATGACATTTGCTCCTGCGACAGCAATTGCTCAGTTTTTGTTTGTTTGTTGTTGTTTTTTTGTACTGATCTTCAACTCTTACCTTACCCTAACCCTAACCTTAAACCTAGCACACACACACACAGTGAAGGAGAGCGGCATACGTAGACCAACAAGTTTGATCACATTTATACACACAAACACACATCCACACACCTTCTCTCTCACACACACACACACACAACACACACACACACACACACACACACACACAAGTCATAGATATTATATAATATATATATATATATATATATATATATATATATATATATAGGCGAAATGAATGAAACAGATGACTCGAAACGTAGCTCTCAAATTCCTTTAAAGGGATTTGGTAACTTTCAAAAACAAGAGCAATCAGATCAAGATTAATAACATTATATTGTACAGTAAAAACAAACTGCTGAAAGTTTCAGATAAAATGGAAGTCATTTACTACCTTAAAACAGTGTAACAAACAATGCCAAGCATACAGCCGAACACCAGTACCCTCTGCTGCTAGCTCACCAGGCCGCTAGGGACGGGTACTATACAACAGGAAATAGGTGTATTTTGTGCTATGTGCAAAAGCACATGGTTTTATAAACCATCCGGTGTTGGTTTAAAAAATTTGAGTATGAAATCATTGATATCTCGAAGGTAAATAAAGCAATTAGCGTGCAATTTTGAAGAGATACCAGACTGACCTAAGTGTTTATAATTATGTTGGCAAAATACGCTAAATCGAAGAAAAAAAAAATGGATTTGAATGTCATTCAATGTTACTGCATCCCTTTAATTCACAAGCTACGTTTCGAGTCATCTGTTTCATTCATTTCGCCTATACTAAATAAAAGATGGTTCACTGCATAGTACGTTATTCAAGGTGCCCGTTTTCACTATTTCATTATATACAAGTGTGATGAGACATAACTTTTCGGACATGACGACGTTTGTCCAGATGATAAATGTGTTCTAAATAAAAAAGTCTAGGAACTATATATGTATATACATGTATATATATCTGATATTATGTTCTTTATTTCCAAAATACCACAGACATCCTTAATGTTTTAATCTTGTTATTCAATGAATGAAGTACGCGATAATACACTAAAATACAATAGCCGAAGGGATCTTTAAGTCCTCAAAATATTTAAGCGCAACGAATCGACAACTAATGCATAGTCATGTTTTTGCATGCAATATATTGATCGGTGTATCTACAGGCATTCAGTGTGGAGATATTGGATCGTTAAAGAATACTGTACGGTTGAAGACAATTCATTTAGGAAGCCAATATGTGATGTGACCTTTCTTTGTCATTAATATCTAGAAGTTAATCACTGAATGGCTTTCTAATGGAAATAAGACACAAGGTATACGTAGGTCCCCAGTCATAGTAAATACGGTTACGTATGTTGAATCGATCAGGGTCGTAGATATAAGAGATCGAGAGAAAAAGAATTGGAATACTACTTATTTGAGTGGGCTTTTCATTTGGGGGAGCTCATTAGTCAATAAAGCAAATGATTACTTTATTATGAGTGAGCTGCGTGGTTTATTGTTCGCCTAATCATGGGGAACATCCTCAGTCGGCAAATGATCGGTAGTTATACTCATCGTAATGTGTTCTTATCATTATTCCTTTCTTTCTCTCCCTCTGTCTCCTCTTTCTCTCTTTATCTTCTCTCATTGATCATTATGATGTGTAACATTTTCCTTTTCTCTCTTTGACTCTCAAAGGGGTATAACGCTTGAGGAGAAATATCCTAGAGTCGGAGATTCTCAGAGAAGTCTCAGAGACCTCTCCGAGAAGGAAACAATCTCATAGATATGATTTTCCCGCGGCTTATGAGACGTCACGAAGACTCGGGAGTCGTCTCCAAGAAGCCTTTACGACTAGTCTTAAACCCATCTCAAACTCGTCTCAAACTAGTCTGGAACCCGTCTTATAGCAAGTGAGACCAGGAAACCTCTAACAGTCTTCAGATTTAGAGAAGAATTACATAAAGAGGAATGTTAGGGTGGTATATCACTTCTCCGCGACGGATAAAAAGTATTAGAAACGTCTTCGATACTTTATTCCGTCTCCGCGACAATTTTCAAAAACTGTCTCAATGCAGTTTCAAACAACCGTCTCAAAGTAGTTTCCGCGACTCATGAAACCTCGCGGGGACTGAGGAGAAGTCTCGAAGACGTCTCCGCAACAATTAGTTTCAAAACCGTCTCAAAGTAGTCTCAAATCCGTCTGAAAGTAGTTTCGAAGTAGTTTGCGCGAAGTGAGATACCACCCTATAAACTGAGGCATCAGTCAACTTGCTCTTTGTCAATATGTGTCGACAATTTACACATTGAGAAGAGTGAAGCTTTATTTAATCCATTTTTACAAAGAGGATTCTGTCACCCGTTTGCTTGTAACTGAATGCTTAGATACCCGTAAGTGTCGATATGATTTGAACCTATTATATAATGTATTCACGCCTTGCTAATTACATCTGCAAAGAGAACCCATTAACAGAGCAACAAATTGAAATCTAGGCACTTTACAGAGCAGTCAATTGATTTTGGAGATACATAGAAGACCAATTACGTTACGTAACGCAGAAAAATAATGCGGTAAATCATGGTATAGGGACACCTCTGTACTCTCGTACACTATGATTACAAAAGAGAAAGAAAAAAGTACACCCTACAAGAAAGAAAAAAAGGGGGGTTCAACAAGGTGCAGCCTTAAACTTTCACAACTGGGATTACACCTTTTTTAAGGCACTCCCTGTGGTTATTGGCCTGCCGGCATCTTTAAACAACGTTGAAGATATTAGTGAACAGTATAAGTAACTATTATTCTTAAAGGTTAAGGCAATGGCTGGAAAAAAAGGCGTTTTAGGCGACTCCATTATTTTACCAGACCTAGAGGAGGAAAGAACATCTATACACATCACATTATTGTATTTCGAAACGAAAATATTCAAAACTTTCAATATTTATAATGTTTTCATGTAACGGGTATTTTGCCTTGGAATAAAAGTTTGTCATATCAGATCTAAAAACATGTCACCCAAAAGATAAAAAGGGACAAACTTGGACTGGCAAAATAACCTGTGTTTTTTAATGATGTTCCTCTGTAAACCAACTACTATGCATTATCATTAGTAGACCCAACATCAGCTCTAACAAACAATAATAACGGCCGGTGCACAAGATAAGAGAGTCGCTATTGTCCCCAACCGATAAAATGCTCTGCCGGAGCTAAAGCTGGATCTGCGCCTGATCATCACTATGCACGCGGGGATTGAGCTAAGGTGTAGGTGTCAAAGAATTGAAACGAAATGCGTCGAGCCTTTTCCTGTACCCCCTTGTCAGCTTTGACTCGCCAGACTGACGATTTGACTGGTATACACCAGGCTTGATACTCCATCAAAATCACATCATACGCCTGTGCTTGCTGGCATTTACATGTGTTCATGGCACAATGCAGCTGCTACAAGAATGCTGTCTACTTCTTCACAGTGAGTGAGGTTTTGTTTTTTATTATTATTATTTAAAGGTGCATCCTCTCGGGTTGGCTATTGCACTATGGAATGAGAAACGCACAATGAAAGTTATTTTTTAGCGTTTTACATTACATGTAACCGTCCAATAACGAGTGCGTATGTCATTTGTCCATGCTTTAATTTTTACGCAACCCTTCCTGCCGTGCATTTTGGGCGCAGCACCCAAAATTAGTCCGAGTTTTAGTTTGAGTTCGAGTGGCCTTAACAACATCATTTAACAATGGTTTGACGTACACTTGCCACACTCAACCCAGGTTAAGTAATTGGCACAAATGAGTTAACTAGAAACAGCGCCATCACCGCAGCTGAAAATATGGGTAATGATAATGATTCTTGGGTGACAATGAATTATGAGCACGCATTCTTAATAATCAAGGTCGAACTAAAAGCGGGCGAACTTTTCTCTTTTGGACTGGCCCATCTCGAGAATCAGGCCAAGCAATCAACCGAAATAATTTTTTCTTTAATAATTAGTCATAAAGTCATCTATCTCTGATTGTACAAAGAAAGACTATAGACTGTAATATGGGTTAAGATTATGAGCAATTATAAAAGAGTTCCATCAACCCATTGGCTCTTAATTTGAAGGTAATAATTGCTACTGAATAATCATGGTCAACGGGGATTCCATTGCATCTGTATTGTTCCATACCCCAAATAACATTAAAACCACATCTTCGTCGAATCTACTTGGGTGCTCAAGCAAGCCATGTTATTTTTATTTTTTATATTGATTTATTTTTATTAATGTTATTATTGGAGAGAACATTGATATAACGGTATAAAATAAATAAAATAACACTCCACATATCACATCATCGGAAAAGATTGTGATGGAGTAAATGACTACAGCGTAAAACAGTAACGAGTCCGGCGTCAGCTATGACACAGAATTGTATTGGCCTATGCTCAAGAATAATAGAGCCGCTATTGTCCCCAAACAATTGGGCCGATAAAATGCTTTCTCAGAGCTGAAGCTGGATCCGCGATTTCAAGATGCCTCTTACGCAGGCTCTATTTAAAGATTTAATTATTTCATCTCAATAATTATTCAAGTTTTATCAAATTACAAACTGTCCTCTGCGCCTGATGCCTCTGTAGTCTACACCAGTTACCAACTACTCGATACTAATTTTATCTTTAACTTTGGTGTATTTATCTGATTTGCATGACCGGGTGTACATGCAGCTTCTATTAAATCCATGTGACGAAGCGGAAGGATACATTCACAGCATGAAGTGAAATATCTCAGCACAGTGTCTGTATTTGTCCAGACCACCTGGTACGACTAGCATGCATTGTAAGACCTTTAAGTCAAGTCACAACATCAAAGCGTCCCTACAAGTTGACAAACACATTACTGTTTGATCGATATCGTGTCAGTGTCACGGGTGTGACTGACCTACTGTAGCTTGGCGGATGCGTGATTAATAGAATTGGGCATTGTTCCAAGTTCATATCTCGGACTTGGCAATCTGACAATAGTGCACAATGGCTCTGACAATAATAGAAAAAAATTCAAGCCATTCTGTTTTAAATGAAGAAAAATAAAGATAAATTGTTGCCCGTTGCATTGATTTATTGATTTTCGAATAGTGGTTTTTGTGTGGGAGAGTGATCATGTGTTTTAGTGTGGGGGTTGCCGTGTGCTTGTGGAGTTAACATTCAGGCTATAGCACATCGACATTAGCCTTAAACATCGATTACCACATTTTTTCTGTCACAAATATGTAGAAAACATCATATTCTTCCATAATCCAACTTAAACTTTTTTTGTATGAACTCACTGACATTAAACACAAAGGGGCGCCTCATATTACCATGGGATAATGACATTATAATTATATCTTATTTGTATTGTGTCGAGTTGCATATGTCGAAAATATGAGAGAAATTTTCATTTCAAAGAACTTTGCCAGTACCCAAACGTAGCTATTGTTGAATTGACCAGTCAATAGTAAATGCAGAATGGAATTTTCTTCTCTCTGTCCCTACCTCCATCTTTTTATTTCTTTTCTTGAATTCTTTCGTCCATTATTGTCCTTTCCCTTACTCCAGTTCGCTCAATCATATGAATGGCCGGTTGAAATATCTCGTTTCGATGCAAGCCGTAAATCAACAAAAATGCTTTAACATCTAACGAAGAAAGCGCACAATAGACCGACCCACTTCGTCATAAGCGACGCCAATTTTTCGCGCAGTGTTTGCTTCGTTCCTAATGGAAATAAAGTGCTAGTCGGCATTGATGGAAGAACGCCGTACATGAGATTTTCTTTTTTCAAAATCTCATTAACATACACCTTTATTTAATGCATTTCTCTCTCTCTCTCTCTCTCTCTCTCTCTCTCTCTCTCTCTCTCTCTCTCTCTCTCTCCCTTCTTCACTCGTCTCATCAAGAGAGAGAAGGAGAGCGAGGGGGAGGGGAGAAATGTGATATAAGACAAGGATGACATAATTATAGAAGAATTTTGTAATATAGTGCTCAAGCAAGTATTGAATGTTAGTGGGTTGCAGAGTTTCATTATTATTTTAATGAAGCAACTTCATTTCAGCTATATGCAAATTTCTTGCATTTTTGAAGAGAATAATTATTTAAGGGCACGTACTGTATAGACATGATTCATCGGAAAGCACTGCTGGCTATTAAATAAATGCCGTCGTGTGAATCTCGAGAAGACATAAATAGATAAGAGAAAAGAGTACATAATATTTTGTTGTAAATGAACCTCTCGGAACCAAGCCGTCAAATTAGATAGACAAAGAAAAAAGATAAAGAAGGAGAGAAAAGAAAGAGAGATAGAAAGCAAGGAGGGGTGGAGAAGGAGAGAGAAGAAAGCGAGATAGAGGACAGCGAAGGGAGATGAAGAAGAAGAGAGAAGAAAAATAGATATATCAAACAGATAGGGAGATGGAGAAGCAGAGAAGAAAAATAGATATATCAAACAGATAGGGAGATGGAGAAGCAGAGAGAAGAAAATAGATATATCAAACAGATAGGGAGATGGAGAAGCAGAGAGAAGAAAATAGATATATCAAACAGATAGGGAGATGAAGAAGCAGAGAGAAGAAAATAGATATATCAAACAGATAGGGAAATGGAGAAGGAGAGAGAAGAAAATAGATATATCAAACAGATAGGGAGATGGAGAAGCAGAGAGAAGAAAATAGATATATCAAACAGATAGGGAGATGGAGAAGCAGAGAGAAGAAAATAGATATATCAAACAGATAGGGAGATGGAGAAGCAGAGAGAAGAAAATAGATATATCAAACAGATAGGGAGATGGAGAAGCAGAGAGAAGAAAATAGATATATCAAACAGATAGGGAGATGAAGAAGCAGAGAGAAGAAAATAGATATATCAAACAGATAGGGAAATGGAGAAGGAGAGAGAAGAAAATAGATATATCAAACAGATAGGGAAATGGAGAAGGGGAGAGAAGAAAAAGATATATCAAACAGATAGGGAAATGGAGAAGGAGAGAGAAGAAAATAGATATATCAAACAGATAGGGAGATAAAGAAGCAGAGAGAAGAAAATAGATATATCAAACAGATTGGGAGATGAAGAAGCAGAGAGAATAAAATAGATATATCAAACAGATAGGGAAATGGAGAAGGGGAGAGAAGAAAAAGATATATCAAACAGATAGGGAAATGGAGAAGGAAGAGAGAAGAAAATAGATATATCAAACAGATAGGGAAATGGAGAAGGAGAGAGAAGAAAAAGAGATATATCAAATAGATAGGGAGATGGAGAAGAAGAGAGAAGAAAAAGAGATTTATCAAACAGATAGGGAGATGGAGAAGGAGAGAGAAGAAAATAGATATATCAAACAGATAGGGAGATGAAGAAGAAGAGAGAAGAAAATAGATATATCAAACAGATAGGGAAATGGAGAAGGAGAGAGAAGAAAAAGGGATATATCAAACAGATAGGGAGATGAAGAAGAAGAGAGAAGAAAAAGAGATATATCAAACGGATAGGGCGATGGAGAAGCAGAGAGAAGAGAGATAGAAGACATTAAAGTGTAGGTTGAGGAGAAAAGCAGAGGAGGTAGCAAGAAAGAGAGAGAGAGAGAGAGGAAGAGAGAGAGAGAGGAAGAGAGAGAGAGAGAAAGGGATAAATTGTAAGTTTGAGGGAGAGAGGGGGAGCTAAAATTCAGTTTAAGAAGTTTCAGTGTCTGTTTGTTTACTTTATAAGATCGTCCCTTACATCAAATTGAATTGATTATTGGTCAGATAGGTCAATTTAGCGTTAATTTATATTGCCCCAACCAGTGACAGGTTCTTACTGGACGATAGATGGCCGATGAAGTGGGAATGGTCAGAAAATAACCAGGGCAATTGCAAAACTAAATTGAACCTTTCTTAGAAAATAATTATATAATCACATAGGATAATACGACGGATACATTTGAAGTAAGCTAATGGCAATGGACTAGATACTGTATTCCAGCTTGGCGCAGCGTCTTTTAAGGTTGTATAATTATTTAGAATATTGTCTCTCGAAATTTTGAACAAATACATTTTTTGTTATAGTCTAATGCAATTTTTTTATTAAGGTAGCGTGCGCGATGGGGGCACTTGGTTTCTCTTAAAACTTATTTCTTAATGGAAACACCTGCTTCTGTATATTTTGTTATATCTATTTTATTTTATATCTTTCTTTTTTTTTGCCATTAAATCTCATATTTTACATGATACATTAATGTACAATTCCGCCTACGGGAAGTACTATAAGGGGCTCTGTGACATGATACTGGTGACAATGTTATATCTGGAATATATTGCACCTGTCCAATATCCAAGCAACATACGTTCAATACATGTATATTATGTAAAACCAAATATGTGTAAATATATCTATATTTGGTTGACGTGTCAAAAGGATGTCGTCATTATCCAAAGTACCCTTCCTCGTAAAGTACACCATGGAGCGATCAATGTCCTCAGGTGAATGTAACCTTTATGATAGGGGTAGGAACTTCCCTCGGCTCAAACGCCTTCAGCAATTAAATGTTCCAGAAAGTGAGTTCTTTTCGTTCCCATAGCAACACAGGAAAGAGGTCCTTCGAAAAATCGAAGTTACAATTCACGGCTCTTTCTCTCTGTCTCTCTCTCTCTTACACTGATTTGTTCTCCAGAATAAATGTAATGGGACTTGTACCGCTTGGTCTGGTGTTGGAAATAAAATCCATTCAGGGATCAAGAGGGTAAGGTGTGCGAGGAAAGCGTTCTTACCTTAACCCAAGAAATATCTCCATGTGGCTCAAAAGGGTATAGATGATGTAGATGTTGCCGCTTAAATGTGCAATATTCCCCTCTTTATATTATTTGAAAATTATTTTAAAACAGTCTACTATCCCTAATCGTATATTTCCTGTTAATTTGACTAGAGAGAATTATGCAGTTTAGAAAACTATAGCATTTACTAATATTGTTCTTCACTGCTTAAAAACTGTTGAATCTGAATAATCACTGGATGGCAAGACAAAAGAAATCCGTAATGTTTTTTGTTTTTTGTTTTTTATATGGTTTTAACTATCAAATTGCTCACTATTAGAAAATTCATTTCAAATGCTACATTTCCGTTCATTTTACATTAGGTATTCAGAGTTTTTCTTAAGGTACTGCATGAGAGGGGGAGGAGAATACACATTTTACTGAAAAAAAGAGCCCCGCAGACTGACACTTTTCTGTCTTTATCGACCACCTGGTCAACACCTACAATGCAGAAAGCACGAATACAAACATAAATTTCATCTACATTCTCAATATTCATCTCGACATGCTCTTTTGTTTAACTTAATTGTACCCACCTAAATTTTCCTGAAATGGACAATTTGCACATTTCTCTCTCAAGGACTTTCAATTACATCACAATTTCATATTTCTGATCGATTTTCTGTTTTGAGGGAAACATGAGACCACAGATTTAATTTTGGCTTGAAGTATACATAAAAAAGAGAAAAAGAAGACTTAGTAAAAGAAGAAGAAGAAGAAGAAGAAGAAGAAGAAATGTCAGGCATATCACATATATATATGGGGAAAGAGAAGAATCAGAAGAAAAAGAAGAAGAAACTAGAGCTTTATAACACGTACAATTATCGGTGGTATGTACTTATATGTGAAATTTATAATGTGATAAATTTATATGAATTAGTTTTTACTATTCAACTTTTGAGGAATTGTCTTATATTAAAAAAAGAATATTAAAATTTGGGAGAAAATCAACCAATATTTATTTACTCATATAAATTACTTTTGGATTTTTAAAAAATATGAAATTTTGAGTTCTAATTCGGCCAAAAGGGATTTTGAGCATTTTTAAATTTTGACACCCGCGTACTCTCGAGCGTCGTGACCTCTGGATGACGTTTAATGAATGACATGGTCTGATGACCTATGACATGAAGTTAATGTGCTGTAAATATAATTGATTTTGAATGATTAGTAATGATGATAATTATGATCAATTATAGAATTTTACAAAATGGCGCCTGGATGACCTGACCTTGAAAAGCTTCGCTGCACATATTCACAGTGACCTCCATAGATGACATTAAAATGAAGGAAAACGATCTGGTAGATTTAGAGATAGAGTAGACACAAAATATTGGCTCTAGAAATAAAGAAAAAATAATAAGAAATAAGAAAATTCTGACAAAATTAAGGGGTGATCTGTCAAAGACACACCACCTAAAGAGAAGGAAAAAGAAGATTCAGACAATAACGAGAGGTGATATGTAGCCTACATACGTACATACCACCTAGAAAAGAAGAAATATCAGGTTTATGTGAGTGCTTGAAGTCTAAATTATGATTTGAATTCATTCCATACTCGACAATGTGTAAACTATTCACCTCAAGAATTTAAGAATCTATGCTCAGCCGATTGACAAATTCGTTAATAGTTTTATAGACAGGAAGACATGCATATTGGTCAATTTCGAAATGGATTGTTTTTATACGAATATTTTCCATTTTCAGATCAAAAAGATTTACGAGTCCTTTCTTTTGGAGATATGAATAAATTGAATCCTCCTATGGGGATTATTTGATTTAGATGGATAAAGTTTAATGAATTTAAACATTAAAAGATACGAATCTATCTGTAAACTCAATTCTGTTCATAAATCCGCTTGAATCCGTTGATAATGTTATCAAATTAATATAAAACAAAAAATGTCAATGGAGAAAACAAATTTAAAAATTACTTTTTATTTCAGTTTTGCCTTGTACACGTTATACATATATGATTAAAATGCAAATGGGTTAATTTCGAAACTGATTATTTTTATATGAATAATTTCCATTTTCAGATCAAAAGGATTACATAATCCCTTCTTTTGGAGATAATGACTAAATTTAATTTTGTAGGGCCTATTTCATAAGATTCCTTGTCTAGGCCTATTAATTGCTTTTGAAAGCACCATGACAATGCAAAAGTGATGATAATCAAATGAAAGTATGAAAAGGAAACATAAATAAGACATAATACTGTTGAATGATACCGATGATGATTTTGGCATTAAAAAAAAATGCTCAACAAAATGCTCTACGCTGCAAAATCCATATTTTAGACCTGTTCACAAATTTTTTTTCTGATCGGCAGATGCCACTGTATACAAGAGTCATAATGGGTTATGTAGATATTGCAAACCATTGACGATCAGCCAGCAGAATATTATACTAATTTACATCTCTAATTGATGTGTCGAGAAAGAAAAAAACACTGGCATATCTAAGTTCGTGACAGCTGAGAAGAAACATACACTAAAATGGAAAGAAATTTGTGAAGAGTTTACGTGTGTGGATACCCTCCCGAGAGATCGACCAAGGAACGTGTCCAGATATTGAGCTATGCAGTCATTGTTTTGTGATATGACATGAATGTGTTAGACTAAACATAGAGATGAGCAGTTGCTGATATCTGTCGAGAGATTTGAAGAGATAATAGTTTGATTTAAACACACGACATGTAGAGCTCTTTACAGGGGTGATGAGTGAGTGAAGGCTTGAAGAAGGTTTTCATGTAGAATCATATATGTATGAACGTTCAACAAAGAAACCTGTAATCAAAATATATTTACTATTTCTTCATGTTTGCATTAGATATACCAATCATAATTCCACTGAATATTTCGTATTGTTTTATATATTCAAGTGATTTAATAGATTAATAATTGCATAAACAAATTATGCTTTCTCAGTCACTCATGATGTCTCGTCACAGAGACCTACTCCCACCATCTAAAGATTCTTTGCCAAATTTTCGGCAACTTCGTAGGAACCAAGGGTTGGTCCTTCTTAGGTGTCGGACTAGCAGGTATCAAAATTCTGCTATCCCTTCGTTTGTTCGTGTTATTAATAACCACTGATGGTCTTTCTCTCTTTCTCCCTTTCTCCTTTTACTCTCTCACTCTGCTCTCTTTTATCCATCTCTGCCCCCCCCCCCTCTCTCTCTCTCTCTCTCTCTCTCTCTCTCGCTCTCCTTCTCTCTCTTTCCTTATTGATCTCTCTCTCTCTCCTCTCTCTCCCTCTTTCCTTTTGATCTTGATCGTCATCTTTGTATTATTGCTCAAAATCTTGTAATTGATACCTACACCTTTTTATGAATAACTTGTCTTTTAATGGCTATAATATTAATTATAATGATTTGCTACTGCGTTTACGGGCCAAATTCATTGTGGAAATATATTTGTATTTTAATGATAATAATATTTTAAACCGTTTACATCTCAATTTCAATATGAAAATTTATTTGTTTTTAATACATATAATGATAATAATAATAATGATAATGTTACTGTGTTACAGGTCAAGTTCAATGTGAAAATATATTTTGCTCAAGGATTCCTCGTCAACCTCAATTATATTAATTCTGCTTCAAGGCTTTTTCTTTGTTTTTTTATGAAACATAATTTGTTCAAAATCTTTTTCTTCGATTGGTTACTCGACATATTTGTTATAAATCTCCCACAATTTCTAGACTAATCTTTTGATGTAAAGATCCCAATCATTGCTTTCCATAATTATGTACTATTTTCATTTTTTATATTATATACGTTTTGTACTAGTTCTGCATGATTTATTCCTGTTCTTTTGTATGTAATTTGTAAACATGATTAGTTTTGGTCTCTGGACCTTCAAATCATGTATATTTATATGTATTTTTAAACCGAAATAAATAAAAAATAAAAATAAAAAAATATCATGCATATTATAATCATATTTTATATATTTGTTAATCTAATCGCTGGTTTAACAATGCTATGCTATTTTAAAGTGAGAGTAAAAATCAATACAGACAAAACGTAAGGTTACTGGATTTCAAATGCTTTCATAAAACATAAATACACACACACAAATGGTAACTGTCATAATAAAAGATAAAGTTAAAAATTATCAATTGTTAAAAACTCCTTGCACAGTGGTTCTTGGCGACCAATATCAATATCCTTGTTATATCCCTTCTTCCATCTTACCCAAGGTTTTGTCCCGCTATCCTAAGATAATAGTCAACGTGTTTATTTCAAGAATTGAAAGTGATTTTGCATGACCGTAGCTAAAGACGAATCAAATTGGGGCGAGGGCCTGGAGGGCGATGTGCATGATGGGCGAAGCGCAGAAAATCAGACATTAACGGGTCATCTAGTGACGAGTAATAATCGGCCTGAGGAAATTTGGTAAAATGGCAATAAATAAGACGTCATCGCGATACTAAATGTTTTAAAGGATTTTTTCTGAAATACGTTCTGTTATTCCCGAAAATGAAAATGGATTTCTAATAGATGGCAAGCGATTTGAAATGTTACTTTTTGCATGCAAGTTAGATATAGTAATAAGTCAAACAATTTGCCCTCAAGGAAAGTACTTCTTTTGTTTGTACAAATATGATATTTTGTGTTTGGCGTAATACGGTAAGATGACATGTTTAAGGGCGGGTTCCCGAGCAGGATTATTATGGCTTTGTTAGTTGAAGAGCATCAGTGGTAGAAAAAAAGAATTGCTAAATTCTTCTGAATGCAAATGCAACATTATGGTAGAAGCAGATTTGTGAAAAACACGGCTTTAATAATTTGGTAAAAATTATCGCTCACTTTGTTGTATTATTTCCCGTTCCCTTTTAAAAATCATTTTTGTTATCCTCTGGCTTGGATAACACACATGAAACCAGATTATGGATAACGACCAAACAATTGCCTTTAATTTAGCATTTCATATACTACATTGAATGAAGTGATGAAAATATCCAGGGATGTCAACATTTTGTGACGTGTACCCAGCTGAAGGATATAATAAATTATGTAAACTTTCATTGAACCATAGCGTTAATATGGAACGAGAGAAACGGGTCAGGCCGAAAGCCGTTAATGTATTGATGTAAACTTTATTCTTGTTTAGTATACTGACCAGACATAATGACATACTAGGACGTGTTCCAGATTCGTGTGAAGGTGTTTTTGCGCTCTCCCACATTCTCAATCCCTTCTCTCATCTTACCTCTGTCTCTCCATCTCTCTTCTCTCTCTCTCTCTCTCTCTCTCACACACACACACACACACACACTCTTTCTTTCTTTCTTTCTATCTATCTATCTTTCATGTAATTTGTAACCTTTAACAGTGTTGATATCCCTTTATATTATATAGTTTTTTAATCAGTCGCTATTCTCATGCTTTAAATCAAAAACTTGTTGTCAGTAAAAAAAAGGACTCACGATATTCTTCGGCTATCAATTCATTTAAATAAGTTTTAAATATTGTAAATGTTAATTTACAAACATCTCTCTATACCTATCAATTGATAAACTTATATGAACAAAAACGGATGGAGAAAATGTAACAAATGTTTTGTGGGTGGACGTTGTTTACTCGGGACATGCAGCAATTCTAAAATTTAGACATCATCGATATGTTGGAAATTCACTTTAATTGGTCTCAAATTTGCTTCTTTTCGATAATGTCTTTTCCCCCGAAGATATATTCGATTTTCGATGTCCATGAACATGACTTTTCGTTTCTTCGTAATTTGGTACTACATTTTGTTTCCACTACAAATGACAAGGAAAGATATTAAAAGTTCATTCAAATGGCGGACATAGTTTTTTTAATTTTTCTTAAATTATTATTATTAATACATATTGTTATTTGAAAGACTCATGTCATTTCTGTTAAGAATATTTGTATTATTCACTCGTAGATGATATATACTATTTATTTATGCCCTTTTAGTTATGACCCATGCTGAAAAGTGTTCATTTGTAATTGCACTTGCTGTGCGTTTTCTTTCAACTAATACGAGGCTTCGTCAGGTTTGCATTGGGTTCGAAAGAAAACATTAGACGCTTGTTATCGGTTATCCCAGCTTGTTTTGCCAGATTTATGTTGTCACAGTGTTTGGTTCGTTGCAAGTCACTTTCGTGTGCAGTAGATCTTACAACATTCGAGTAAAGTCATGTTCTCCCTACGTACGTGATAGAATGTTTGTTTAATCCACGTGATCAGATTGTATATGTCGTGACGTCAGACGATGATTTACAGAAAACTAGAATATAATATAATATAAACATATCAGATGCGTGCTACTTTGTAACAATTTTGGTAGTATAGATTGTAGTGCATAAAAATATTGATGAGTGATGTTTTGATATTGTGTGCTGGATAGAATAACTGGTAAAAAGGAGAGACGGTCTTTTAAAAACTTCAGTATTTTATTTAAATAGGCAGAGTATACATAGTAGGTCTAAAGATTATGAAGATAATTATCTTGAAACACGCATTCAAATTAAAAACCAAAAAATAAATAATAGTTGAGATGTAGGCCTTTATGATGATAAAGATTTTTTTTTTTTTTTTTTTAGTTCTTAAGGTTACAAAGCAATAATACCTAGTTTCGAAATAAAAGCAATAGCCATTGCAATTTGGAATATAAAACTGTACTTCAAAATGAATAGTTCTTGCCATTTTCTGTGAGCTTTTATACCCGATGGGAAAAATATTTATTTCTCATCTTCTATTAGAGTTGACATTTCCAACTCGCAGTCCTAGCGATTCATACCTGTTTGAAAAAGGATTTACAGAATTGTTTATATTGAGATTTAGAGAAATATGATGAAATGCAATATGAGTTCTCAATAGATCTAGCCTTTACTGGACGGTGGTATATGAAACTACTCGACTCGTGGATGACAAAGATATAACGCACTTGTAATATCGCCTCTCTAGCGTGGGCGAGGGTTTGTTCGTGTGCGTGTGCGTAGATGTGTAAGTGTGTTGTGTACATTTCTGTGTGATAGAAACGAGGTTCAATAGTTTCGGCTTTGGTTCAAAATGTATCTCGCGTGTATTGATGTATTTGTACAGTATTTCCTGATAAAGTAATGTAGTAATGTTAACATCACGAAAAGAAACACACTATCATTTTTCTTGACGAAGCACATACTGAGGAGTTTAAACAGAAATATGGCCCATTGTGTCCTCAAGTCAATACAATGTGTAACCACAGGCAGAGTAATCAATTTTTTTAATGTTCTCATATTTGAAATTGATAAACAATAATTATTATCGAACACAATCTCTGCATTCTCGGTTATCGATTTGGGTTCCTCGATTTGGTTTACGATCTTTCTCGCAAACATTAAAAGTATAATAGTCCATGTTTGATATGATATTTATAATTATAGTTCACCTGCACATTTAAAATGACGTTTTAGCACAATTGCATATCTTTTATTACATTTTACCTTAAAATGTTTGATCAACACGTATGCTTGATTTTCAAGAACACAAGCAATTTTTTGTTGCAGAACAATTTTCATGGATTTTTTTTTTTAATTCATGTTTGAGAACAAAAGAAAAGATAAAGATTTTGGTCTTCAATTATTTTTTGTGATTTTCAAAGAATTTCTTATTCCAACAAGTATTTATTAGTATTACTTTACTAACCGACATATCTTATCCACCTTTAAAAAAAATGAGAGTTGCTTGCAAATGAAGTTAACTTACCAAATATCATTAACAGCTTTTGCAAGAATTGGGCGACACGTGCAACAAATGAACATATTGACTCTCACTTGTTACCTCTCCCCCCCAGAGCCCCCCCCCCCCACCTCTCTCTGTCTCCACACCCTGCCTCTCTCTCTCTCTCTCTCTCTCTCTATCTCTCTCTCTCTTTCTATTTTTCTTCTCTACTTTTTATCTGTTTCCCTATCTTATCTCTCTCTCTCTCTCTCCCTTTCCTTGCCTTATTCTTCGCATTTGACTCTCTCCTTTTTTCTCTCTTCCAAATGATATACAACTTATATATGACCATGTTGTCTATTCTTTGGGAAGTATGACAAACTACCACGCATTGATATCAAGCTGTTTTGAGCTCCATCGATGCCTTTGATATCAGCTACGCCTATTTGTCCTTGGAATTCCCGGCAGGCGTATCAGAATTTCATTTTATTTAGAGCACCGCCATTCAACAGTATCGATATACTTTGTTGAGTCAACAGTATGGTACCGTTCTTATTATGAGCATTTTAGAAGTGCCTATTTCAAAGAAACATGCTATGCCTCCATGCTTTCACTCGTTTTCCTTTCTTTTTTTTTTCACTGTAAAGGGCCTGTCCCTCAGGAGGCGAACTTTGTGGCGACAACCTGAGAATGTCATAATTGTAAGGATATCGGCTAAAAAAAACGGTGGTTATAGACCTACCTACGACTTTTACGCAAGGGTGCAACAACTTGCTACCACACACACAATAGCAAATTCGCCAGTTGTCGCAACAACGATCGTCTCCAGTGGGACATGGCCTTAAAGATGTGTTTCTTTAAACATAATTGGACAACAGTTGGTCGTATAGACTAATGGTGGTGTCTCACTTGCCATGATAAGACGGGTATATGAGACTAGTTTGGGACGGATTTGAGACGGATTTGAGACTATAGCGCAGACGTCTCAGAGACGTCTCCTGAGTCTCCGCGACTTTTTCTGTGTTTCTGCGACGGCTAATAAGTCGCGGGAAAATTGAACATGTTTAAATCTATGATTTCTTTTAATCCGTCGCGGAGACGTCTTAGATGTCTCCGCGACATAAAAATCTTTCGGAGAAGTCTCCTTGAAGTGAGATACCACCTCAACGACACACAGAAATCTAAAGTATGGAATTCGTTGCAAATTTTAAGAAATTTTCCATACCACTATTTTAATTCAAATGAAATTTACCTTAGCATTGCACTTTTCATTACACGTATCGCGGAAAGTAAATAAATAATTTATTTTTCACTTTGATATCGCTTACAAAGTAGCTTCACCTCGAATGCTGCCGTGATTTTCATTTTGTGGATTATTTTAGAAATTCGATAAAAGAGGATTCTCTGAAAAAGACACAATGTCATAGAGAGAGAAAAATAAAAGAAACTGTAGTTCAATAAGAGGCGCCAGGATCATCGACCGGTATGCGAAGGAAAGTAGTTGCATTCAGTGACTAGTGATGAAAACGCGGGTAACATTTGGCTAAACACAGACGACATGTCTGGTCCAGAACTCCAACAAATTCACACACACTTCCATTGATACAATCAAAATCAGTGCCTGTGTTTTTGTATTTATGCAGCTCAGAGCTCAATACATTTCAACCCCACAGATTATATAGTTTCAACAGGTCGTCTACCTAAAGCTTTTAATATTTAAATCTTAAAATCGTGAACTTTCGTATGGAAATTCAATGAAAATTCAGTAATATTGTTGAAGCGGGGTCATCAGGGATTATTTAAATACAAGTTCTAATGAATTTCTATATTTTCCGCAAAAAAATCAGTTATGTCGTATTGTACCATTTAATACTTACTTTACACTCCCCTGCGAAATGTCCTTTTTCCTTTATAAGAAAAAATATATATTTGAATTTTGGTTTAAAAAGTAGACAGGAACTCGGAATTTACACTACACAGTATAGCCGGTATTCGATTGATTGAATTTTTAATCTATTACAAGCTTCATCAAATTTTCTTAGAATTATTCACTGATCTGTTACTCAAATTTGTGCCCTTTATACATGTAGATAAATAAAAAATAAACATAATTCATTATGGTAAAATTCCCCGAACATTAGCTCAATGATAATCCATGAAGATAATGAATTACACTGTCGTCAAATGGTAAATGTTGCTCTGCTAACCTAATAGTTATATATTTCAAATATGCTTTGTTCACAATTTGTAGCATATTTCTCTTCAAGCCATTGTAAATTTCAATTTTCAGTGAATGTAGATTTTATTTTATGTGCAGCTTGTGACCAACAATGATTATTTGTACCACATGCGTATAATAAGTGTATCGGATGTAAGTACCATGACGATCCCTGTGCTTTTCGGTGGCTCCAGCAATGATCACATGCTGTGTTTACATTCGGTGCAAAGAAAGGTCACGTGATGTATCTTCCTTTCTGTGATAAAAGCTGTCAAAGTAAATAACCAGTTAAGGGGCTGTCCCACTGGAGGCGATCTTGCTGTTGTGAGTGTGGTAGCAAGTTGTTGTTGTAGCCTAGCTAAGATAGAGTCGTATGTAGGTTTATAATCGCCTTTTTAAAGACGAACTCCTTATAATTATGAAATTATCAGGTTGTCGCCACAACGATCGCCGCTTGTGGGACAGGCCCTTTACCCCCATCCTCACGTAGGAATGTGTACCACCCCACGGAACAACCCCCTATGACTTCACACCTACTGCGTCTTATTCAAAATGCAGGGGCTACAAAATGTAAAGGAAACGCCTACGGGCAAGTTGAGGCACCCAGTTGTATATTCTTTCCATTCGGCTCGGCTTCCGAAAAAGAGATTGAAAAGCCAACGATCATTGACAGAACATGGAGTTTGATTTACAGGCTGGGGTTATACAAAAAACGCAACATTATTTATGTTTGAACAAAAAGGAAATTTCTTAACATACTTATCTGATTGAAGGTTATATATACCCAGCCCCCCCCCCCCTACACACACACACAAAAAAAAAGGCATACATAGCCTAACCTTTAGTGAACTTTTTCACAAACAAAATATACGTGCTTTCAGTTTAGAATATAGATTGATGTTATACATGTATGTAGGCCTACATCTAAGACAAACTATTTAATTAGACATTTCTTGAGGAACAGAAACTCTTGAATGATACTCTGGCAAAGATTCCCTCAAGAAAAAAGGAGATAAAAAAAGAATGAGGACAGAGCATAATGGTAGACACTTTTTGGGAGACCTTAAACAGCGATGCAGAAAAAATGAAGGGGGAAAGGACGACACATTTCACTAACAATAAAAAGGTATTAACGAGAGTAGATAATAATCGAACCTTCCGGTGAAATAGAACACGTGAGAAAGATATTGACTAAATATAAGATCATGGAATGGAGGGGAAGTAATAAAAAAGTGAATGAAATGAGACCTTGAGGTGAAATGTTTTCAGGAGAAACCACACGCCACCTTGTCTGCACCCAACCATGTCCTCTGGTGTTTATGCGCCTAAGACCAATGGAATCAAAATGCCTTGGCATGAGCGAGATTGAGCGAGATTGCACGAAATATGTCAGCTGGAAGAAAGACATGACCAGAGGCTAGCATGGCCCAGATTTCCTTAATACCCCTTGTACGTAATGTGTCTCCATTTTTGCATAACACCCTGTTTAAATGTATTTAGCCCTTCCTCATCGTGTATTAATATTTATTATATGGTAACCTACTTAAGATCAAAACGCCACCAAGGCATTATCCCTTAGCATCATTGAGGGCTAAATTGAGCTGACTTGTTCAAAAATGGATGTCAGGTAATACAGTTTCCCTAAGGTTTTCACTGTATGTTTCACTTTATTTGATTTTTGATAATGTTGCAGCTATAAAAATGATCATTACGTGGGCGTACTCGCCCACATTCAACGCATTTACGTATAAACTGGGCAGTCGTTATGGGGCCACATGGGTCTGTCATTTTCTTGAAAATTAAATGCTCCCAGCAAACTATGATCAAAACTGCAGGAATTTCTAGCCCTCTCTATGTTTGCCTATATTTATACGTAAAGAAATTATCTTAACTCTAAACAAGTTTTAACCAGCAAGTTGCTGAGAAATATGTAGACCTAATCCTAATCGCACCATCACGGCATATCATGTACGTCAGAGAAACATTAAAGCTTAGTATACGGGTTGCAATCGGTTCACTTATAATGACAACAAACACAGGTTCTAGAAACAAGGCTGCTATCCCATGTACATTATTTCAAGATGACGAAGATAACAAGATAACGCATGATTGCACCAAACTGCACTCTGAAAATGAAGGTTCAATTTTTTTTACTCTTCATCCGAGTCAACAAAATTTGACCCTTCTCGGAATCATCAACATATCCGGGTCAATCAGGGTCCATTTGGGCGTACACTTTTCGGTTCTAAACCTTTCACCCGGAATTCTGGGTCCATCGCGGCCATACACTTTTCCGGTAAGTTTGACTCAGAGAAAAGAGTCGTCTACAGGGCCATACACTTTGACCAGGAATCTAGGTCTAGTGTAGTAGGAATAAATATGTATATAGCGACAGTTAGTTCACATCTTATAAAGATAACTGATTGCCCGAACAATATTCAGATACTGGCATGATTTGTGTAGTGTAACACGTAAAGTAACACATTATAATTTATATCAGCTAACTTTTGATTCTATTTGGTTGATCATTCTTCACGCCCCACTTTCTTCAAAACTGCAACGTGACTGTAAATGTTTGACAATCACTCTTTTTGAAGTTGTATATCACAGAGTTTGCAGGAAGATGGGAAAGTTAAAGTTAAAGACGAATACAAACCATAGGCAATCAGAAGGTGGCCGAAAGAAATGAAGAAATGAGACAGGAAGGGGCGAAACGGGATGCAGGAATAAATTCATTTTGATTATTGAAAACAAAAATAATAAAGAAAGAAAGAAAACACCATCAAACAATACGAAATGTTTTTATGGGCAATTAAAAAAAAATAATGAAACATTTGTTAACAAAAGCATGAAATAAAGTTTCAAACTTTTATTTTGTCGGGTTTTTTTTCTTTTTCGCAGACATAATCGCATCTGCTTGGAGCCAGGAATTATAAAAGAGAGAGAGAGAAAGATTAGTATTGATTACAATTATTTGAAATAGAGGTTGTGAAGGAAAAACACAAAGAGGGAGAGGGTGACCGAGGAAGAGAGTGGCTGGAGGAGAGTACTACAAGCTTGTCACTCCTAACCCTTAACATGAGAAGAGTTAGGAATGAAGAAGGTGAATGCCCTGTTTCGTCGTCTATATCTTGACCATTCTCCTTGTCCACGACAATCATTACATAGATTATGGTAACCATAGTAGCCATGGAGGTTGATCAATCTATAACCAGACGAGTTCCGAGAGGGGGGAGAGTGGGAGCGGGACCAATGAGAAAGTTCGTATATTAACCCCAGAGGACTTTCCCATTGAACAGGGGTTAATGTACCCCGAGACCCTCTTTACGGCATGTCATTCTTTATGGATTAAAATTAGTCAAACGTGTCACACCGCCCGCGTGTATGACTGACCTGCTGAGTAATTTGTTGGATGGTGTTATGGCGGGAATTTTGTATGGTAAATGTCGTCTGGCGTGGGCTTTATACATTGCGCGCAGGTTTGTCACCTATTGAGTATTGTGACGCACATAACTTTGCCTTGAGATCATAGAGGTTACTTTTAAAATGGTACAATTTCAAAATGCAAGATGATTTCAAAAAGTTTACGCACATTTACGCCAGTAACAACAAATTTGTCAAATAAAAATATAAATAAATGGTTGGTTCTTTTGTTTATCCATTATGCGGCTATTATCCGGATTACCTAACGATCAAGAAAAGAATGTTATCAATGGTATTATGTGGTTCTTACTTGAAAAATAAACCTCCATGATGACTTTGAGATCGGTTGATTCTGTGCTATCAGGACAATTACCCCCGGACAATTACCCCCGGACAACTACCCCGGACAATTACCCCCCGAGGACATATTACCCCCGACACTTGGACAATTACCCCCGGACAATTACCCCTGAGGACAATTACCCCCGAGGACAATTACCCCCCGACAATTACCCCCCGGACAATTACCCCCGAGGACAATTACCCCCCGGACAATTACCCCCGGACAATACCCCCCGGAATTACCCCAGACAATTCCCCTGAGGACAATTACCCCGGACAATTACCCCGGACATTACCCCCGGACAATTACCCTCGAGGACAATTACCCCCGGACAATTACCCCCTCACAGGCATTGATGTTGGAATCAAGTGGCGCCCATTGTGAGTCTCGCTCGCAGGTTTTCGAATGATTTTTTATCGTATTTCTATCTCTGTTTTAATTATAATTTCTCTTCTTCTCTTTTATTTTCGTATCAGGACAACTACACCCAGGACAATTACCCCGAAGGACAATTACCCCCGGAACAATTATCCCCAGGACAATTACCCCCGAACAATTAACCCCCGACAATTACCCAAGGAAAATTACCCCCGAGGACATTACCCCCGGACAATTACCCCGAGGACATTTACCCCGGACAGTTACCCCCCCCCCCTTCCACGGCAATTGATGTTGGAATCAAGCGGCGCCCATTGTGAGTCTCGCCTGGTGTCGCAAGTTTTTCGAATTATTTTCTACTTGATCTTATCTTAATGGCTTTTCTTTTCCCTTTCTCTTTTATATTTATCTTTCTTCTTTTCTCTATCTCTGCCTCTCTCTCTCTCTCTCTCTCTCTCTCTCTCTCACAACTTTCTTATTTTTCCTTTTTTTTCCTTTTTTTCTTCCTTTCCTTTAATAATAATTTTAATAATAATATCAATATTAAGCATTTATTATGCGCCGACTAATCTAGTAAACTATTCAGTGCGCAGCTATAATTATTACCCGCTATAGCCATAGCTGCCCTTATAAAGGGCGCTTTAGCCCATTCGAGGAATTTCTTCCTACCGGTACCCATTTACCTTACTAGTCAAGTCTGCATTTGCAGATTAATATCTTGCCAAAGGACATTAGTGGAATGGACGGGATTCGAACGCGTACCTTGTGATCGTCAGTCCGCCGACTTATCCATCGAACACACCACCTCCACCCCCCTCCTTCCCCTTTTTTGTTTTGTTTAGCGGCGCCTTCTGCGCCATAAAAATGGGGAGGGGGCGCTTGCACCCAAGCCCCTGTTTGGATACATTATATGCATCAGAAAATATGTAAACTGGCCCTCATATTCCCAACAGTAGATTCAGCAAAAATAGTGGTCCGAAACCATGGTTTCTATTGGCGGTCCTGGGCCTCGAATAACTTATGTATGATATTTAATTTTACGATTAACCTTATTTTTACATAAATTGATATTAAGCTTTAGTTAATATTTTCACTTAATTTGTTAATTCATGGAGTTATTGATTATGACCTTTATTGCCGCCCTTAGAAACCATGGGTTCAGACCAAGGTTTTACCCATTTTTTCGTGAAATTAAACAAAAAATAATTAAAAATCATATCAGTTGGAATCAGAGATGAATCAGAGATATTCAACATGTGTGATTATTATGTGTATTTGTGTCTTTCATGAATGTTCAAATTGTTGTTCTATGAAATAAAAGGTAATATGAGGGCCCGTTTACATATTTTCTGATGCATATATGATATCCAAACGGGGGGGGGGGGGCTTGAGCCCCCTCCCATTTTTTCATGGCGCAGAAGGCACCGCTAAACAAAACAAAAAAGGGGAAGGAGGGGGTGGAGGTGGGTGTGGTCGAATGGATAAGTCGGCGGACTGACGATCACAAGGTACGCGGTTCGAATCCCGTCCATTCCACTAATGTCCTTTATATATTCATTATGATAAAATCAAGTAGAAAATAATTAGAAAACCTGCGACACCGGGCGAGACCCACAATGGGCGCCGCTTGATTCCAACATCAATGCCTGTGAGGGGGGTAATTGTCGTCGGGGGGTAGTTGATCGGGTGTAACTCTCCGGGGGTAATTGCCGGGGTAATGTCCGGGGTAATGTCCGGGGGGTAATTGTCCGGGGGTGAATTGTCGGGGGGTAATTGTCCGGGGGTAATTGTCCTAGGGGTAATTGTCGGGGGTAATTGTCCGGGGGTAATTGCTCGGGGGGTAATTGTCCTCGGGGGGTAATTGTCCCGGGGGTAATTGTCCGGGGGGTAATTGTCCTCGGGGGTAATTGTCCGGGGGGTAATTGTCCGGGGGGTAATTGTCCAGGGGGTAATTGTCCTAGAACCGATTCTGTGATCGCAACACGACGAATGTGCAACGTGCAACTCATTACGACATAGAGAATAGCATGCCGTAAATAATTGCACATTGAACTTAAAGTCCCAGACCGGACGACAATGAAATAGCCAAAAACGAAAGCTAATATGCTATATAATACAACAATTCAAATTAAGGCGTTTTATTGTCCATCTAGAAAGTATTTGATTAAAAGATGACCGAACCTCAACCAGGCCACCCTCCCGAATACTTGTAAAATTACCCCTAATTTAAAAGTGCGAGTGATGACGTCAAAAATGTTAATGGAATGCTACAGCAGTCCTGTGGCCAGGCATGATTGACTTTGCCCTTTCATTCATAACAATAGAATTCTAGCTCACAGGGTGTCTATTGTCCTGACATAGCAATACAAACGTGTTTTCTAAAGGCGAAACGCAATCATGCCTAGCCGCAGGACTGCTGTAGCATTCCATTAACATTTTTTGACGTCATCACTCGCATTTTAAATTAGGGTATTTTACAAGTATTCGGGAGGGGTGGCCTGGTTGAGGTTCGGTCATCTTTTTAATTAAATACTTTCTAGATGGACAATAAAAACGCCTATTTGGATTGTGTATTATATAGCATATTAGCTTTCGTTTTGGCTATTTCATTTGTCGGTCCGGTCTAGGACTTTAAGACATGTAGTTGTAACCATAGCATAATTCTGTTGAAAATACGGTTCACGCACTCTTTTCTTGTTGGATTGTCCTTTAAAGAGACCAAAACATTTTGTGGACGAACGCTTTTGTTTTATGTCGCTATGACCATTGGGGTGGATATTAACCGATGCCAAAAATCCACATACATTTTTTTTTTCTTTCAAGTATGAGAGCCGCGTAGAATAATGTATAAACAATAAAACCATTCGATTCATGTATACGTTGTCTTATTCGGCCATGTGTGACAGTAGCATAAATAATAAAGCTTTAAAGCTCTAGAGGATTTGAATATTCCAACCACTTGAAGCATTTCCATTCGGGGTTTTCCCTCAAACGACCAACCTGTCTCTCCTTTTAACAAGAGATGATTCTGATCTTCATTCTACCCTCGTCTTGTTTCCAAGTCAGTCATTGTGAGGCGCCTTTTTCCGGAAAATTTCAAAGTATTTACTCTTTTACTCATGATGAGAATTTAAATCACATCATCATGATCATCAATGTGAAACATAGGGTTGGAATATTGAGTAAAAGCTATTACCAATGAGCGATGGCGATGATCTATTACGCGCATGCAAATGACAATTCTTGTCTTATAATGACCCATTTTGCCTAATTACGTTGACAATTTGTAAGACGGTGAAATCTGGCTCTAATTTTTCTCGATTTATGTTTTAAGGGAGACGAATGCTACAAGGTGGAATCTTATCCCATCCACTAATGGGTTTTTCTCTAAACAGCTCACTGGATGAAAAAAAAAACATAATTACAGTAGAATCCTTTCAAACAATACATTGAAAATTGGCTTTCCATGTCGATAGTGAATAAACCAGAAGGAGGGAGGAAAAGGGGGCGTGTCCAGTCGGTCATCCAACCAATAAACAAGACTGCTTGAAACAATCCTTAATGTGAATTGATATGAGACGCTACTCGTAAGAGCGTGAATGATGGGATCTTGCCTGCCTTTGAATAGGGCGTGGGTCATAGACGCAGGTGTAGGGGTGTGTAGATGCGTAAATCATACGTTTATATTATTTAAATGAGTCAGAACATTGGTACAGTGTGTCCATTCAGTTTAATATGGAAATGTTATATATCTAAATTTACTCAATGAAACATCCATAATTTTGGACAACAACAAACACTTGAATCGTATTTCATAGACGTCGTATTTAGCAGTTTAGTGGGAAATGTTTGTCGGTGACAAGAGCACAACACCTCTACACGACATTTGCTCCTGCGACAATTGCTCCGGGCTTTATTTCGTCTAAGATATAGGGTTAGGGTTAGGGTTGTAATAGGGATTTATATTAGGTTTAGGGTTAGGTTTACGGTAGGGTATAGTGTAAAGTCCCTGGTTGAAGTTAGTCATTCGATTAGTGTATGGAATTTATAGCGGAGCAATTGTCGCGGGAGCAAATGTCATGGAATCAGAATACCCATCTGATATCCTTTAAAGGGAATTTGTAAATTTTTGGTGGATTGCAAAAATCTGAGCTCTGGAGCTCTACATGCTGTCACTGCATGTAATTTTATATCAAGATGAAACCCTGAAAATTTAATTTCTTAATCATCATTACATGCTTCACAATAAGTAAAAATGTTACACCAGATTATTTGACTGTGGTGTTAAATTGAGTGTACCCAGGTATAAGCGTTTTCTAAATGGCGATATTCAGTTATAGATATCCTCAAGATAACATCGAATTTTAGAAACCTTTATATTTTGGTTGTTTATATATACTTTGAACAAACATGACAAATCAATAATATATTAAATCAAGCCTCCATAAAGTAACTTAATCTCTTTAAAACAGTAAGTGATAGAGTTCACTGCTAGAAGGGTTGTAAATCAAATATTATGACCAAACGACCTTCTGGGCCTCGGCAGACTGTAAATATAACTTTTCGAGTAGGGACTGGTTAAGGAGGCGCCTTGATGCTCAGAAAAGGGGAATGACATATCGGTACTGGTTATTATCTAATTAGTTAAATATATCCTCTCAGAGTGGGCCTTAGGTAATTTATCATGTACCATTTATTAGAAGAAATGTTGGTACTCATACGGTTTCAATAATACTTCACTTTAACGAAAACTATATTTCATAAAACTCTGATATGAATTTGAATAAAATGAATAAACTGATTGCATTAATAAATTTCATGGTAGAATAGGATACGCCATAGCAAATCACAAAGTGGAATTTGGTGTTTACAATTGATGTATTAGACCAATTGTTTAGTATTTTTTCAATATAAAATTCAAAGTTCATAGATAGGATTTTTTTTTTATTGTTCTACTCAAGCATAGAAATAAATCCAAATGGAATCTTATACATTAGAGAAAGTTTATTTATGTTCCATTCCTTTAAACTAACTATAGTGTGGCAATGATAAAACGCGAAATAGTTCATTCAACAGTCGATTTATAGTACTACTCTTGAAATACAATCTCATAAAGATAGACAGAAAAGAACACGATAATATACGTGTATCTCACAGCGATATTTCGCCCGAACAACAACCTATTTTTTTCTCACCACACCTGTCAGATTTACTGTAAGTAAAAAAAAAAAAAAAAAAAAAAACATTGTCCCATTGCTTGATAAAAAATGTTGTTCTTTCCACGACCTTGCATACGCGACAGATATAAAATTTCATATAAGAGGCAGGTTTATTTCTATTTGTTTTTTGTTTTTTTCGAATACATTTTTAAACATTCGAAGATGCAGACAACTATTTATTATAAAGAGAATTTTAGCTGTCATACATGTGAAAAAAATATCCAGCTGCTACTTTGAAAAAAGGGGGGGAAACGCTGAGTGACAGTGAAAAGGTATATGTGTTTACCTTTGGAAAAACAGTTGCGGTTAAATTCTAACTGTTAAACAATGGTTGCGGATCAGAATATTAATTTACGTCTGGTAAAGAGCATAGATATTGTATATCCGAAACATGGCCACCGCAAAGAAAAGTTGTACCATCAACGCCAAATGTATTGAATATATAAAATCTGGGAATACCAGATATGTTAATGTTCACACAACTATAAAATAGATTACAAACTCATTCACTTAATTCATCTTGGATCTGTCTATACCTATTCGACAACTATTGCCACTTAAAATTCTAAGCGGATTTTAACTGAAGTATTGTCTGAATATATTAAGGTAAATGGGTCTTTTACAAATCGTTTGTAAAATTCTTATAAAATATTTGATACAATCTCTTCTTTTTTTTCATAAAACTAATTGAGTACCAATATGTCACAATAATTGATCGCTGTCATGGTAAAGAACGTCCATTAATTAAGAGCGGTTAATATTGGAAACGAAGTAAGACAGACCGTTAGTCTGAAGGCTAGCTAAAGCCCGAAGGTTCATTGATCTAAGCTCGATACTCTAAATACATAAATTGTCTCTCCCCCAGCAGCGGTCCCTGAGCTCATATACGAAATCTACAGCTGATTGAGAGCTAGGAGGGCGTTAACGTTGTGTAGAAGTCCAGGAGTTAATTTCCTTCTGGCTCTTAGCAAAAATGAGGTTTGGTTATGACCCCAT
The DNA here is from genome assembly GCA_940671915.1 of Paracentrotus lividus. NCBI lineage: Eukaryota > Metazoa > Echinodermata > Echinoidea > Camarodonta > Echinidae > Paracentrotus > Paracentrotus lividus. Next base: position 26,899,514 of record CALNVZ010000174.1, on the reverse strand, counting down.
AACATAATAGAGAACGAAAGAGACTACGAACATTCACCTTGTCGAACTGTAACTCATTTTAGGGCTTTTAAATGCAATTCGATCAGTGCAGGACATATGTCATCATCTGACAATAACCACAAATCGAATTCCATGCACTAACTAAACCACGGTGTGATATTTCGCGCCTCTTCCGAGAAACGTGAATTTTCATTACACGTGGACAAAGTAATGTGTGATTGTCTGTTTGAACGGGAATTTAATGGGAGTTTAAAACATATATTTACCTGGGCTTTTTCGTTATCTCATTTATGTATATGTATGTATATCAATTTGTGATCACATTACCTCTGATTTTATGTGTTGAAATCAGATTTCCATGTATTAAAATAATGTGATGTATATTCATTTTACGCCAGTTTAGAAATACTTAGTTAAAGAAAATAATAATAGCAAAAACTCGGTTACATATGATGCTTATACAAGTAATGGGATTCATAAAGCATGGAAGCATACGGTTAAGAACTTATTCGAAAATAACTTTATCTGATGCAAAGTTCAGCATCCAATATGTTAATCCACCAACTGAATACATACACATACATATGACGGGGTAGCGCAAGTCTTCATAGTCTGAGTGAAAGAGTACATTATTTTCTCGCTTGCAGTGTCAACACACTTTTGATAATACGTCTCAATCGACAATTACAAACAAAAAAAGTGTATTCCAGTGTGTTTTTGTTATTTCCTTCGTAATTTCTGGTTAATGGTCTTTCAATTTACTCACGACATTACTCACGTTAAACGTTTGTCCTAGGTGCACCTTAAGAGTAAAAAAATGTGTGATGCTATCATCGCATGTCATACATGTATTTAACATCCATCGACAGTGTTATGCACAAGACTGAAGGCCAGAATGTGAGTGACATTATAATAAATATGACCTCCATACTACTAGTATCTACGTCAGTTGTCCTTCACGAACTTATCAATTAGGGGCGTCAATTTGTTTACATTTATAAAAGCATGGAATAGACTCGCATTATATTAATTACAATTACATAGACATATCGCACGTATAAGGACGCGATATTTAAGGATACCCGTACTATTTTTAATTATAATATTTGGGTTTTTCCTTCATGGCAAGCTCTTCATTTACCCTCTAGCTATTGTTCCTCAAAATAGAGGCTTGATACACGAGATGCTATATTTTTTAAACTGCAGTATTAGCAGTACTTTAAGGACATCATTTAGTACATCCTTACTTTTATGATCGGTATAGAAATATGAGATTATGTATTCAATGCGGTTACATTAACCATGTTAACGTCCCAAAGCAAACGTTTTGATGAACTAAACCATGGCAACGGAAAGAAGATATTTTTAGCAACGCTCCTTGACAATGTAGATGGCCCATGTTGGTACAGAGATATAGCAAAAAGTCTTTGTTACAAAATATAAAAAAATTTATGGCAAACTCTTCAGCATCTTTACCACGTTTTTAGGACTACCTTGGCAAGTCTAGGGTTTGTCATATTGGCTTTTTAAAGCGTATAAAGAACAACTGAATTGAGTTAAATGTACTTATGACAAGTTGAATTAAATGTCATTCAACGGAAATAGAAGATTCCAGGCAAAAAAACAAAAACAAAAAACAGAAACGCCCAACTACACGTAAACGTTCTGGCAAGGGTAAATTTTCCCATTCGGAGAATTCCTCAAGATATTTTCCTTGTCCATCTCCCCTACCTCTCTCCTATTATCTTCTATCTATCGCCCATTTTCTTTTCCAACTCGCCTTTCTCCGTGACCCTTAATTTTACATCTCCTCGTCTTACTCCTATTCCTTCATGAATACTGCTTCTGGAGTTCAAGATTCAGACTTCAAAAGCTCAGGTGGAACGTGCTCGCAATAAGAAAGACGTTTAAGTGTAACTCGACTCCATATCTATACATATATCTGGTCCATTTTCCCAGAACATGAATGACAAAGAGGGGCATTGGCTTACCTTTTCTTGGTTCCTACTTGAGCTATATGGACCTTGAAGAGCAATCCCATTAAGATAATTGTCTCGGAATACGATGAAATAAGATCGCCCAGTAAGCACGTAAAATCGTATTATTCTGTTTAACGGTCGTTCATTGAACTCTACAAAAATAAGGTTCTCGAATTGTAACCTGTAAACAGTGTTATTTGGGGTTTATTGTACATGAAAATTAAACAAGTATTATTTGGAATGTTTTATTTCAAGGTTCATTCAGCCCTTTTGTTTAAACCTAAAAACAAGTTTTAAAATTAGCTGGAGGTTATACTTGTAAATTTACAGGTATAAGTTATATATACCCAGATGAAAGTTAGAATTAATGCACTTATGAGAGTAGTATGTATATAGCTCTTATGATGAGAGGTTTAATGTACAGAATATGTCAAAAGGGACACCAAAAATAGGTTAATGTCCACAGTTTAAGTACTCTTAAACTTTAATAAAAGGATGAAATGAAATGAAACACTTAAATTTATAGAACAGTGATATCAGTTTGGTTCACATTTATATTCTGTTTGCAAAATTCGGGCAACTGCATTTTATTTACGGAGTTCTAAAAGTCGGCATGATATTGAATTAAGTACCATTACAGGACGTAATTATTTCCCTTTTATATATTTAATTAGAGACTGGCCATAACTGGAGCAGAAAATACGTTTCTAACAGGAGAGTACTCAGTACTTTCGGGAAATAACAATGAACCACATCCAACCTTCCAAGAGGTGTTATGAAACAGTATCATTTTCTCTGCACTTGACTTGTAATTTTAAAATGCGGCCGTATAGAAAGTATCAAGAAAATGGTGTAAACTTGCATTACACAAAAGTGTCACGTTTCAATTCTAAACACTTGTCATATGTGATAGGTTAAATAAAACCAAGGTCAGTATCTATGAACATGGTGTATGTTTGACACTTTTTGTAAATTTCAGGTATGTTATTTAAACTATCTCTTAAAGTGGTCAAGATAAATTATACCTGTGTTCCACACCATAAAGATGCTACACCATTGTGATGATATGTTTTAAAAAGAACTTTATATGATTTTTTTTTTCATTGATTCTGTTGACGGAATTTCGGCATTTATCATTTATGTTAAAGGGACGTATAATTGATAAAACATGGGGAATTCACCCTTATCTCGGATGAAATGATAACATTCCAATCAGAGCCTGAGGCGTGTTGCGTAATCTCCAGCGACATGGTGTCTGGAGCTAATCCTTTAATCCTTCATGGCTAGACTAACTAACCAGAAGTCCGAAATAAATCTAACCTATGTTTTGTTTTTGAAATGGAACATTATACAAGTCCTCTCTTTGAATTAATACGAAGAGACCCGTTGAGAGTCTACAAACTAAGAATTGTTAAGGACGAAGCTACTGACCCTATTTACTGACTGAATTCGGTAAACTTCGTCATGTTCATGCTGTCCGAATGTTAATCCCCAGTAGTCCGACCTATGCGTAAGCCACTGTCGATTGTGTACGAGTCAATGGAGCTCAGGAAAAACGCGCATTCCCCACGATCTCAGAGTTGCGGGGGACTTTAAGTGCAGGTGTCACTGAGCAACATTCTCGTTTATTATGTCATCGATAGAGGTGATAACGTAATGGAGAATCACGTTTTTTCTTCTTTATTCACACATAAAATTGTTATGTCCTTAAAATATATATATATATATATATATATATATATATATATATAATGCACTTTAAGGTAGTGTAAAATAGTCAAGACATGCGAGCTTTATTGTTACCTGACCACTCGAAGCTTTCAAACTGTGTCGGGGTGCCGTCTGTACGAAGTTGAACTGTATACAATGCAATCTTTTCACAAATAATTATAATAATAGTGGTGGCTTTTTTACGTGTGACGTTCCAAACAAACCTCTCCTCGCTACCCTTTGCAGTCGACCCGGTCGGCTGAAACGAAACATTTCAAGTTAAGTCCAGCCTGTCGACTAGCTGACAAGAGCTTTGAGCTTCACTTATTATTATAATCATTTGTGAAAATATTTCATTGTATACCTCTCAACCGCATAGAGGTGGATACTCGAATCACTTCGATAACTCCTTAGTGTTCTTACTAAATGAGCCATCATTCCTTCATGAGTTTAAAATTAGTGACTAACTTCACATCTTAATCAGATAGCGTATATACGACATGGATTGTTTCACCATTTACATTTCCCCTTATTTTTGAAGATATTTGGAATTATTGTCCAATTGTGACTTAAATGGTATGTCATACACTACATGTCATATGTAGATACAAGTCTTGTAAATGTATACAATCTCTTATCATTATAAATCATAGTCGTCCATTGAATGTTTGATAAGAGTTATAATTGGACTACATGTCAAACTCTGAAATTGCTAACGTGACTATTGCATTAAAAAAAAATTTTTTTTTTGAAAAATCATAATTTAGTCTTTAGGTTTTAGTTTCCACAGTCTTTAGTTTACCTGAAATGACAAGTCTTCATGAAATATAGTGTACATGTCTGATTCTGTAGTATATACCTTCTTTACGTATTTTTGTAAAATTGTATATTGTAAGTGTAAAATGTATCAGTAATTCCTAAATGTTGAAATGTCGATGTTTTGCAGGGCCTCTTGGAAAAACGGTATTGTAATTGATGAAGGATTTACCCCGTTTAAATAAAAACTGAATCAGATCAAATCAAATTAAATCAGTTGCTATAAGTAAGGAGGGTTAGTCTGACCTCAAAAATTGCCTATAGCTACCAAGTCTTATAGAGTTAGGCTCAAGTCCGACGACCTTCCATGCATATTGGTGTTCACAATATTGTTTGGAATTCAACTTTTGATTTAGGCTCAGGTAGTGGTGTTTTCATGAAGCATATCTCACACCACTTTATAATTATGAATTAAACAAAAAGTAGCCGGCAATAATGTGTCGAGTGTCAGTCGATTTCAAGTCGGTTAGATGTTGCAATTTATATCCTTTATTTTTCTTTTCTTTTCTTACATTACGAAGAGTTCGATTAAAATGAGCATGCAAGGAGAGATATCCACGGGCTATGGACGGTCAATTGCACGGGTACAATCGAGGAATTTGCAGAATGCCTCTCTTTTATATATCCATCAGATGAAAACCTGACATGGTTGTCGTCTGTGTGCAGAAAGGTGTTTCATTCTAGAGGGAGGACTTGATTCCTTCTTATAATAGGATTAGTCTTGATGGGTGTTTAATAGTCGACAGTCGGCATGTAAAATGGATTAGGGACGTTGCATGTCAGGGCACGATCTCCTTCACACTCTCAGGGTATGTTCAAACGGATCCTACTTATTCCCAATTCAGTGAGGTTTTATTATAATATTTTGTAATTACATCAAAAATAAGATCAAAGGCATATTAAAAGTCCCTATGTTGCGATATGTCTCGACATCACATGACTCATGAATTATGGACAGCGAAATGTTGGTAAAATAAAGTTTGGTTATATTAAAGATGCTTCAAAACTGGAACCTTTCTAAGTTATCTTTGGTTTTACGCTATTCAGAGTGCTAATTGACGGCAACCGTTTCTCAGTTGCTTAAATATTTAGTACATCCTTTGAAGTGTGTTTATAACAATTAATAAAAACACTTTTACTTCCATATTTATAATATAAAACACATTTAGTTTGTGTCATATATATATTCTTGTACTTAGCGGATTGTATTTCATCTTTTAATGTTTTAACCTACAGATGTTCACAGGGAAACGGAAGTATATAAACTGCGCCAGATTAAATGGAACTCATGAGTGCATTCGCGGGTACTGAGGTGGTAAGAACAGCTTCGATTTAATGTCAAGATAAAATAGATTAAGATTCGCTGAAGCGATGGAATTTATGGGACTATGATATCACGGACCTATCATGGTCCCTTAGTATCATTTGTCCCAATTTTGAATTGATACATCAGTCACGAGTCAGAGTCATGAATCTCTCAACATTCTATCATGACATGATTTGTAAGACTATCGAGAGTGAATACGTCCTGCTTCAGCTCCTTATTTTTTTTTATAAAACCAATCAAAATGGAGAGAATTTCTTCATTTTGGAATCATCATGAGATTGATTGTACCTGTCTTCAGGGAGCTGAGCCGAGAAGATGAAATTTTCTTTTTGAAAGAAGCCTTAAATTGGGGTAATAAACAGTGCGGAAAGTATGTCACAGTCTAGCTGAGAGAATGTGATCAAATGACATGAATACGAGAAGAAGTTCACTTTGCAATGAGCTGCAAATGTGTTCTTAATTTCTCTTCGTCTTTGTCCTTTTTTACATATATCTTTTTGGCTTTTTCTGTATTTCTCTCTCCCTCTCTCTTTCTATTTCTTCCTCGCTCTAATACGTTTTCATTATACAGGCAATGTTTTTCACATTAATGTTGTCAAGAACAGTTAACGTCCAACAGTCCCAAGTACTTAACCTCTTTAAAAGAATCAAGTAGTATGCCACAGGGAACAAATATTTAAAATGTTTTGTTTTACATGAAATTGTTTTTTCTCGGCTGTACTCTCGCCAACAATCATCCAGTAACCCGATTCGTGTGCCCGAAAGATGCTCGAAAACTGTCATTTTAAAGTCAAGAGTACTCCTTTTTTCTTATTCTCACCTTAGAATCCAGAACAAGGAGACATTTTTGCATGTTGTTGGAAAGACATGTGATCCCTTTCTCTCCCTCCGGCTTGTATGAATACCTACCCTGGTTATAGTCAGTTTGGTCAAGATCCTAGCTCGGATTTTTAGGTCGCTCGTGCGGTGCGTAGAATGCCATACCACGCATAGTTTACTTGGTCAAAAGTGAATGTCCCCGGGACAAAACAACGCGCATTATTGATTCAAAAGATAAAAGAATTCCTGCATTGTTCATCCCCGTCAACAACTCTATGTGCTGGTTGCAGATGCATGTCGCTTGGAAGTAAACCAAAATAGAGCTTTTTATTTTTCATCGTGTTCATGTATACTGGAGTAGTTTGAATGTATAGGATGACATGGTGCTAGTTCTCGTTAACGCCATGGCTTTTAATGGACGACACATTAAGTAGAAAAATTTTTACACACTTTCTAGTTTTCAAATTGATAAAAAAAAATAAAGTTTAACATTTACATGCGACTATGCAGAAACATACTGACAAAAACAGTACAGGCCTATCAAAGAGCTAAACGTGTTTTCCCCCAGAACCAATAACAGTAACCAGTAACATTTTCATTTTTAGGAAATATAACATTTGAAATCAAACTGTTGCTGTTCCCTACTCAGCTCAATGTGTCACCCCTATCCAAACTGTACATTCACATCATAATATGTTACATAAAACTATTATAATACTTGATTATATAATTATTGTTTTGTTGATTAAGAAATATAATCTTGATGAACCTTCCATCGTTTTTTTTTTTTTTTTTTTTTTTTTTTTTTTTTTTTTTTTTTTTTTTTTTTTTCTTTCTATTTCCAATAATATGAAGCGTGTGTATTCTGCTTAAAAAACGATGAAGTTAAAAGAAAAGCTATCTACGGTAGACGTAAACCTATTTTTCCCTCTAATAACAGAGTTGATCAGAATCATGATATCAATTCAGGCTTTTCATTGTTCTTCTGGCTGAATAATTAAATAAAATGTACGTTTCATACCCCATACGTACTACCAAAATGTAAGGGTGCAGTCTCTGAGCATTTTGCTGTAACATATTTTACCTGCTACGATATAGAGGACATGTTAACATAAAGTGGGTTCTTGATTTTCTCATGAGGTTAGCCTATCAATAAGGCACGAATTGAAATCGTCAATGTCTTTTTTCAAAGTGGTATAATTATTTGTTATAAAAGCACCCAAATTTGTTAGATTCTCTTTTATTGTGCTGGTCTTTTCTAGGTATAGCCACTTCGTCATTTTTTTTAAATATAGATAATAGAGTGCATTGCTGAGATGTAAGAACTTGGTATCAACTGGAAGGTACCGCTGTGTTACGTCCATTACTAATGATTCTCATAAGAACTTGGTGTAATTGTGGTATCAATATGTGATGCATCACATCGAAATCAGTCACATGTCGCCGAGCAAATTCAGCACAGTGTCGAGGAAATCGGCAACATAACAAAAAAAATTGTCTTACTTGGGAGGAAATATGTTTTGGATTATCTGAATTTTCAATGTTTCTTGTATGCTCTGTAAAAAAAAAAAAAAAAAAAAAAAAAATGAGTAAAAATGATTAGGTGAAAGCCTTTAAAAATGGATTGTCTTGTTGGAATCTTTGACTCTTTTCTGGCGACTTGTGTCTGATTTCGATATGATGGGTCACACATATTCCTGTCACATCGATATCATACCGACAATAGACGAACTTGAATTTACATTACTCCACAAGGAAAGGAATTTCGTCGATTGTCGTCAAAATGGCGTCAGCGTGGCGGTCTGACAGGGGTTGTGAAACAATCATTTTGTGCTGGATGCAGTGAATATCTTCATCGGACTTCAGATGGTGTCCGCGTTTGGAAACAACCGTTCACTTGTTCATATGGGGTAATGGGATGCACGAATTCCTATTTGTGTCCACTTTAATTCGATTTTTGGGAAAGCGGAAGACATTGATGCATCAGGCCTAGAAATTCAAACGCACCTGCAGTGTTACAAATGTGTTATAGCTGCGAGGTATGTTCCCACTGGATGGCAATTCGGGTCCTAGGCTTTCATTCTATGGTCTGTTCTTACGAAGGTTCATTGTAAACTAATAAAGTTTAAAGAAATATTTAAATGAAAGTATTACATTTCCTGCATTAACGAATATCTTTATACTTTCGATTAGTAAATCCCAATACCCGAATGAATTATGCTGGTCAAACGTCACATTTCACTTGCATCTAACATAGGAGTAATTTGAAGGCAAAATTGACTTATTGAATCTAGGTCACAATTGGATTTGGACTGCCTCCATACTTCATGGTCTTTTATGGCCACAGAGTGTTCTCAAGCAATGGCTTCATAAACAGATAGGATTTCTTATTCTTTGCATTTTTACATAATGGCGTCTATGATTGAGTTAATGTTCATTATTCTTTAAGTAATCCATTTAATTTCGGTAAAGCATTGAAAGACATCGGATTCAAAAGTATTTTCCACAACTAAACATTCACTGATCTCGACAGTAGAAAGGATATCGTGAAATCGGTAATACGGACTTAATGCAACGGCGAAGATTGCAGAATGAACCGTTTTCTGAACGGGAATATCGTTCTACAACGCTGGAAATGAGGGTAATGGAAAGTTGACACCGGATTGGTTTTATCGACGGACTTATCCCCAGAGGTGTATTTAGCCACCGCTGGTCGAGAAAATCTTAATGTTCTGGACGGGGAACATTTTAAAGCAGTCTCTTGCAGATGTAATTGCGCAATGACCAACTACGAATAGGGTGCGTTTGGATACCTTGGGCTTAATTTGTAGATCAACCATGAGAGCAAAGAGGGGAGAAAGGTCAGACGTACTTTACCGTGGTAAATCAGAATACTTAAACACTTCCTTTGAAAAGTAGACCGATGGAAAGCGTGAGTGACGTTTACGGGCAAGATGTAGGGCGAGGATGCCATGAAATTTTCATAAAGACTTTTACTAGGTGTGAAATAAATGTCATAATGAAAGAAGAAAGGAAAGTGCCGCGGGTGATCGTGAATATTAAGTGGAGGGGGATGAAACAAGGACAGTGCGAAGGAAAACGAGAATGAGCAGTCATTAGTAGATAACTGGAATGTATGGTCTATGGAAATTTTAATAAATTTTTAAAACGATTTAAGAGCTTGAAGGAATTTCGTCTTATAGAAAGTGCACTCGTAAATATAACTACTTTAAATTAATAAAGCACTCTTTGTTCCTTTATTGGTGTGTTTGTTTCTTTATAAAAAAAATGGTATCATATTGAGAAGTAATAACATCCCACACATCTTGTTATCATGATTATAACTTCGTCAAATAGATAAAAGAATCTTAGTATGTTTTTACTGCTTATTGGAAAAAAATAAAGGTTAACATATTGAATGAGAGCCTTTATCTTTATCTTTATAAATGATATTTACAATACGATATTCCGTCATTTAAACGGCTACGCAGTTTGAAAATTGGACTCCAACGACATGATCGCACGCATATCTTGATTGATTTGTTTACATTCAAACGGTTGTCTGTTTTACTGCTACACCCCAAGGGACATCATATTTATAAATAGAAAAGCAATGTCGCCCAAAATAGATGGATAATAAAGCTTCCAAATTAAGGCGGTCCTAATAAGGGGAGCCCCTGCGGGTACCTATTCTCTCTCCTTAATTCCCCCCGTTCCTCCAGCTAAATTTGACTATACACTCGAGCTATTTGCAAGATTTGACGTGATTACACGCCTACATCAGCAAGTAAATGTCGTCCAACAACGAGGTATGTAGTATTTTAGAATGGTGTAGCTGTAGGCGAGTTGTGGATGAATATATTCCGAATTTAAAAGGCCTATGCATCTCGAAATGTAAATTCAGTGACATAGAAAAACAGCCATGATTCCTCGTTCATCACTTTCCGGACACAATTAGCACTTTTGTAAGTGGACCAAACCATCGGGCGATATTAATGCCATTTTACTGAGCTCAGATTCGCTCAGATATTACCGCCATATAGTACTTGTCGTTTCTGGGTGTTGTAGGACAGCAGATATTTGGTTAGCACGCATATTTTGGATGTAACATATATTTTGTTGGAAATGCATATTTTAGTGCTATGGATTCAATATGCATTTAGAAATAATTTACCATCCCCGGTTTGTGTCGAAATTAAAAACGCGCTGCAATGTGTCTCAATGTCTTCTCGGGGTATCCCAATTCGGGATGAATAATAATAATAATAATAATAAAATATCCGGGTTTTTTTATATAGCGCTTTTCCAGTTCAACTGCTCAAAGCGCTTTACAGAATAGGATAGAAGGTAGACAAAAAAGGCATAGCACTCTGGGACAGGGCCCCTTTTTACCGCACAAGTTTATCAAATCTTCTTATGTTGATAAATCAGATACACTTAGATCGCGTTTGCTATTATGATATTGATTTGTTACGCACTATTTCATTACATTGGAAAATTAATTGTAGCAATAATCATTAACCTACTTCATTTGGTCAAGTCACGGCCTTCGTTGAGATGCTCTTCCTACGCGGCTATTGTTGAAGGTATAATTGTTATCAAGTAATGGATCTAAATAACCGATGGTCCCAGGTATTATTCATTTAATTCGAGGTGACCAGTTTTGGCTTACATCCATTTTCTTTGATTATTAAGGTTCTCTGGCCACTAATGAATAGAGTAGGTCTATCATAGGAAATTACTTTGTATTATACGTGGGTGCCTGAACGTATTTGTTATAGGCCCTACATATTTATTATTTAAGAGTCGACGGAAAGTGTAGAAGCCTATCACGTTAATTGCAGATCCCTATTAAACCAAGCTTGAGCTATTTATAATTTTATCCCCCGTTTCTAAATCTGCCAGCAGATATGATAACTTGTCTATTTGAGACTCATATCAAGTTTGACAATTGGTAGAATCGTACTATTCTTTGTGTTTGTAATAAATTGGAAGATTCCTAACAATAAACCTTTGGAAACAAATAGAAGGAAACTTCAAAAATATATGCATGGTTTGAGTAACGAATTTTGACTGTATAAGTAAATTAAAGGAAGAATATCAGTATAAGCTCATACCAACTCTTACTAAAAAAAGGTGGAGCACATTACGGTGGGAACATTTGTATGACGAGACGATTCCCCTGTTCAGCTTTACAAATTTTATAGAATAATAACGACAATGAATAGTTCGTCAAAAACAGGATCGTTATCCAACAGAGTGTATCATTGCAAGGATCACCTGTTGGTCATTAAACGAGTAGAATTGTCGATTGCCTTCATATTGGTCACGTCAACTTTACTTCTCATCCTTGGTCATCCTCGATTTCGAAAACGTCATCATATATTTCCGTTCAATCTCGCTCTTGCTGACCTAACAGGAGTGATAGTATACGTGAACTTCGAGGTAAAACGCATAATGGGACAGGTATGTCTTTATTCTTATGATCCGGTTGCATTTGAAATATTACATTAAACGATGAATTGTTCTGGTGGTATCTCATTTGCCGTGATACTGGTTTGATTGGGATTTGGGACTAGTTTGAAACGGGTTTTAGTGGTTAGGAAGCTAGTTGCGGAGATGTCGTGTCCGCGGCGTCTCATGAGTCACAGGGGAATCGAACATGTTCACATCTATATAAGATTTTTACCGTCGCGAAGCCATCTCTGGGACGTCTCAGAATCTCAGAGTCTCGGAGACGTCTCCGCTAAGTGAGATACCACCTTTTGTGCTTGCAGATAAATCTTATCTAGAACGAGTGATTTAATATTTGTATCCATTCTGTCACATAATACATACACTATAATATGGATGCCCATAATCAGTAACCAGGGATTATCACTAATTTTCCATTGTCCATTTATGCCGAACAAGTACATTCAACGAAACTTTTAGCATGATAAATAGAACCAATGATAAGTTCAAAATAAGGAAGATACATAATTATTTGTTGTTAACATGGCAAGGATCAAAAGCGTTAATCGCTTTGATACGTGCCTTTATTGCTTTGCATAGTAGAATGAATTAAAATATGTTAAGATTTTTAAACAGAAAAACATCACCGTTGTGTTGATGAAAATGTCTTATCTGTAACAAACATGCATTCTTGATCGGTTTATTATACAGGAAGGGAGTTCTACGATTACCAATGCACTGATACCAGCATTGTACGCATCCCTACTGGTATCTAACGTCAGCATCTTACTCGTAGCTTTCTACAGATACATCACCATCAGACTCGACCCGTTCGGTGTGAGAAACATCATAACCACGACAAGATGTGTCATCGTTTGCATCGTAACCTGGGTCATTGCAGGAGGGTTGTTCGCCATCTCCAACATGAGAATCCGTTACTACCACATCCTCCCTCTCTGCACCACCATCATCTCCTTAGGAATAACCATCATCTGCTACATCTTCATCTATCGTTCCGTTGCTAAGGTGTCATCCGACGGCAACAGCCAGCTGGAAGAGCGGAAGAAAGAGAACCAACGGGTTCTGCGAACCTTCTGCCTTATCCTGGGCACGAGTGTCCTCTTTTCGTTGTACCCCATAGGTTTCTGGTTTTATCTCAGTTCTCACTTGAAATCTGAACTGAGCGCCTGTTATATTTTAGCAGAAGAGATTGTGACACTGCCAATTGGATAGCGAATTGCGTGATCTACTGGTGGCGACTTCAAGAGTTTCGATCCATAATCTGCAGCTGCACCAAGTGTCGTAATACATTAAATCCACAGGTTATGCCTTACTGATTCCTAATTACTGTTACAATACTGATGTGCTGTTGTCTCCTAGTTGACTATATTGCAAATACACATGCTGCAGTTTCTTGATTGACTGAGTGCTTTAATATTGTAATTCCACATTCTTTAGTTTTCTGATTGACTTAAGGTTGTAATATTGTAAATCCACATGTTATCATGCTATGTTTCTTGATTGACTAAAAGTACTGAAAAATATACACATGTTACTCTGTCCTGATTGACTAAACGTGCAGTAATATTTTGTTCATATACATGTTGTTGTTTTCTGATTGACGAAGTCCTGTATATCACATTGTAAATATACATGCTGCTGATTTCTGATTAAGTTCTGTATTTCATATTGTAAATATGCATGCTATTGTTTTCTACTTGACCCAGTCCTGTATTTTATACATGCTGGTGTTTTCGGATTGATAAGTTCTATATTTGGTATTGTAGATATACATGCTGGTGTTTTCCTAATTTACTAAGTGCTGCAATATACTGTGAAAATGTGCAGCTTTTCCCCTATTTACTAAGTGAAGTAATATATTTTTAACTATACGTGCTACTGTTTCCTTCATTTACTATCCTATTATTTCCTGATTGACTTCAGTAGTAAGTCTTCCAATATTGTAAATATGTATGCTGCTGTCACCTAATTGACGTTTGTTTCCTCACTAACATCGTAAGTCCGGTAATATATTGTAAATATTCATTCTCCTGTTTTCCGATTTACTAAGTGTTATAATTGTAAATAAATGTATACCACTTGTGTTTCTGTAAATCCACATGCTGCTGTGAGAAAAATTGTAAATACATTCTACATTTTCCTAATTGACTAATTCGGGTAATATATTGATAATTTTGGTAATATATTGTAAAATCTATGTGCTGATTTTTTTTAATGATAGAAGTTTAAGTCCATAAAATATTTCGATTTTTTTTTTTAAATATAATATTTCTCTAGATAATTAAACATGCTAATTACAGGGAGGTGTCAATGAAAATTCATGGAATAATATCTGTTTCCAGGCAAGCATTTCTAGCATTTTCAACAGCCTCACCGGTACGATTAATGTCATAACCTTTTAAGCCTATTGTCAGAATATGAAATATGAAATCATTAAAAATTAGGATCATGTGAGTCTTCATCCCAATATCAGCCAACCTGAAAATTACATTACATTATTATTTAGTTTGAAATTATTTTCTCCTCCTATAAAGGCCTGTGCCCCTAATTCCGTTAGACACGGCGTTATGCTGATGCCGAGAGGGCCGGCATATCATGAATAGTTCACTAAGTATTGAAGATTACCATGCTGTTTAGGGCTTAAACTTGGATAAGTACGGCGTTATTAGAAATAATTAGGCTGTTCTGCATGTTTGTCAAGATATAAGTTTTCCAAATTCATTATAATGTCCCAATCTTATATAAATTCAACGTGTATAATGCGTGAAGAGCATTGTTTAAAATATCGTTGAAGATTTTGAGTTTATCCAAAATCATATTTATTAGGCTCATAAATAATCTGACAATGTAAAACAACAATAAAGGGGAAAAGTCTTTTTAAACCACGAAAATTAGGGATTCTTGGATCATACTGAGCAATAGTAATACAAATGGCTCGTAATATTGTCTGATAAAGAAAAATATAGTGACTCTAATTTTTTTCAGATTAAGAATTTAATCCTTTTTAAAAGAATAATGGTAACATCCACAAAATATAAAATAACTTGACAAACCGGATACAAAATTCAACGACGAAATATAGGTTATACCGTAGTCACACCAGCGACAAGGACTCCAAACCGACATCGGACAGATAAGAAAATCACATGATAGCGAATGGCGGGTTAGTGGTTGGTCTTGAGTCGTTTTTGGGGTCGGCCTCGTTGTAACCGTGGTTTACACTTCCTAGATTTGTGCATCTTGACAGCTGTTGAGCTACTCCTAGTATCACCTTACGGAAACAAAACTCCGACAAGCTAACTGAATGTACCCTTTTCTCCTGTTAAAGCCTCTTTTGCTTGTTTTTTGTAGATTTTTTAAACATTACAAAACAATATGCTACATCTTTCATCCAAACTAGTTAAGAAAATACATAATGTGCAAACGTAAAGTGACATTTTAAAATATATTCATTTAAAACATCTAGAAAATCATTACGATTTTATTTTGTTGTTGTTGTTGTCATTCATTTCCCCTTCATTTTATTTCTTTTAAAAATTATATCTCAAAATGTACTTTACAGTGTAATGGAATCAAAGTTTCGCGTATCCGAATTTAACAAAACTATAGTTTGACGAAGAGCAAGGAGCTGTTCATGTTCTGTCCACTTTCGCTTTACATAAATGCCACGGTGTCATCGTCAAACAAAACTTGCCCGGAAAAAAATGCATGTCAAAATTTCACGGTTGTCAGTCAATATGCTTGAATAGACACCCTGGGGGAAATTCGCTACAAAAGTTAAAATTGTAGCAACCATTGAATTAATATAAATCACATCTCCTTGCCAAGTCACGCATTATTCAAGAGCGAACAACGTTACGTGTGAGAGAATTGGAACATTGAACAAGATGGCCGCTATGCCCCCGGCGTTCAGTTCCGATCTACTTATGTCATTGTATGTCACACATTTTACCTCAAACGCTTTAAAATTATAGGACCTAATTGAGGTTTAAAGATTTATTTAATTTTCCCTACTTCATATGTCCTAATGATTTTCTAGTGATTGAAATATAGACAAAATTATTTTTTTTCGTTTTTGTGTATCAAACAAAAGAACGTAACATGACACTTGAATATCGTGTATTACACTTGTACGTATTTTAATATATACCTCTGATTTACAGAGCGGTTGTATTTGTTGACATAAGGATAATTGTATTTAACTAAAAGTTTTTGTTTATCCTCACCATAAATTAAAAATAGATATATTAATAGTAATCTAGTCATTAGGTAACGTTCATGAGAACTATAGGCTTTGAAGACACACAATGATATTTTTCCTACTTGTTTAGCAGCTGTTAAATTTGGCTTCGTGTTCAATCTTGCAAAGAATTATTCATGTGATTATACCAAGGCAGATTCGTGTGTTTCTTCAAGACACTTTCCAACGTTTGCGTATACGTGTTCAAGATTCAAGATTCAATTTATTTTCCGTTTACAAACATAATACTTTCGTTAGATGCTTCGTATGTTCTACCTACTTATACTGTCCTTACTCAAGCAAAATATCTCTTCTTATAGTACAGTACATGACAAATATCTGCTACGATATAATTTAGAAGAATATAAGGGTCAGGATACTAAAAAAATGCACAGGAAATTTTCATTCTCTAACGAATAGTAGCTGCGTAAGCTCCTAGGATATTAGGGTATCTTAGTCTCAACAAGGTAGTAGTAGTAACTAATACATTTTGATGATTTTGCAAGGACAAAAACTTAAGCTAACACTTTAAAATCATAAGTAAACATAAATTATGATAAATGAATATGTCTTACATCTCGAGAAAATAGTTCATAATTTTTTCAGAATAAAAAGTTAGCTTGGAAAAATCAAAATACGATACAAATGTTTGGGTTTTTTCCATTGCCTAATGACAGGCTTTCTTTTAGAGATCACATTGTGGATCGATTTGCATATATATTTTTATTCTCGATGTCTTAATTTTAGATTTATAATTTTATTCGTGATAATCAATTCTACATGGTTGTGTTGGAAAATGTAAATTTACAACAACAATAACAAAATCACAACATGATGTGACTGTTTTTTGGTAGAAATAAAAGCTGTATAATTAGCAAAATTAATAAAGAAGATGTATGAGCTATTACGCACGTAAATATTGGTTAATCTAAGTGGATACTATATTTTGTGTTGGTTATAAAATAATGGAAAACATGTTGGTTTTACTTAAAGAGTGTGGTGTCGAACGAATCGTAATTTCATTTAATAATTTCTAAGTATGTAATTTCAAACAAGAATATTTTATTGAAGAAACATTTCAAAATAATAACCAGGAAAAAAAGGTTGGCTGAATGCCATATGGTTTTACATTGTAACAAATAACTGTCAGGTTAATTATATCTCTTTCTTGGTTCTGATATGATGCATGTGGTCTAATGAATAATTCTAAAGACTACAAACCAACGTAAACCACCTTGTTTGAGAAATATGATTCTCAATATGACCACTCTTTCATACTGTATTATTCAAGCATTATTCCAAAGGAAGTGAAGATGAACGTGTGGGAAAAGAGTGTTCGTTTTCATATAAACCTAGTTTTCTAAATACACTACTTATTTATTTTATAAGGCACTTAATTAGGAAGAAATTGGTAAAGTGTATAACAATTTTGTCACTTTTAATACTATCGATAAAAATATTGATAGTTCTATAGCTTTTACATTATCAAAGTCATAGGCATATTATTTATGTTTTTGAATTTATACAAAGTGAAAAATAAATACTTTAGGCTACATTTTAATTTCGGTTTGATTTATTACTTTTTATTCGGTTATTAGATCGGTTTGCTTATATTTCACTTACATTTTTCCTCTGTTTTCTTTTAATTGGCTTTCCATGTGAACATGATATCTCTCTTCAAGTTCATCCATGCATCGTCGAGCATCGGTTCTGCCTGACTGCGTGACATTAGAGATGGCCTTGATCGACCCAACATGATCTCTATTTAGTTCATGTTCGAGGGGGCCTCATAGCTGAACATCGGTCTCAATTACAGCATGATATCAATTGTTATTAAGAACAATACTATTCAATAATCCAATTATGACTTAAATATAGTTTATTTTTTACAAGTGTGTTCTCCCCTCTCTATCTCCCTCTCTTTGTTTCTCCGCTTCTCTGTCATATTTTTTCTTCATACTGATTGTTTGTCCATCTTATATAACCGACAGCACATAATTTGTTTAATATTATTACAAAAGATGAACAAAAAAGGTTTTAAATACTTTCAATAATAAATTATAAACAATAATTGTTGTCTCAAATTAATATTGGGTGTCTCCGATGGTTACAACATTGATGCATGACATGAATGTATTTCCGTGTAAACAAAAGGTGTGCTTACGTTACATTTCCATGTAAACAGATTAGGATTACCGCTGTACATACATTATGTAGAGGATTAATACCACTTATCATATTCTACACATGCACCTCAAATCATAACATGGACTCGTCTTCGTCGATATTTCTTTCTTTCTTTTTGTTTTTTATGAATGCAGCAGCTACGTGATGCAGTGTGCAGACCAGAGTGTCGTCTATGCGCATGCGTGCTAGCTGATTGATTTTATTCTTCGTATTCTGCACCCGCGACGCCGCGGGATTGGTTGCTGAACTTGTTCGATTCGATGTGCGTTCACTCGCGCAGAGCTATCGGGCCAAGCTCGTTCACCATTCGTACGCTTTGTAGCACAGATTGTTTTCACAGCCCTCCCTGAGAAATACGAGGAAAATATCAGACGTTAAATAGCAGCACACTTAAAATCACAGTTGCGAAGGTAAACTGATCGATTTGTTGACATTGGGACCGTGGAATCACGCTAAATGCATGCACGTTTGGCAGTATCACTGATTTGTTTTTGCTCAATCGCAAACATTTATTTTTGCATCTGTGAATACTTCAAAAATGTTTGAAGTGGTCGAATGGCAGTGGATCCATAACTTCTTGATGAATTTGCAGATCGTTGTTGGATTATTATGATGTGAGTACCTCAGCATTTCAATCTGGTCTCCCCGTGTGAATCAGATACTGTTAACTTTATCTTCAGTTGGAATGGAATGAAGGACTATTTCTCTCCTGGATATCAAAAGTGCCGATCATCTGAAATAACTCTTCTATTTTCATATTGAAAAGGTATGTATTGTATAAGAGGTTTTACACTATCTTCTTCAAGAATGTTTCTATAGTGGTGTTCGTCTCATTAGAACCCAACTGCACTTACCTCAAAGAGAGAGAGAGAGAGAGCGAGTGAGTGGGGAAACATCGCAAAACGATTAGTTATCTAATCAATATGAAACAATTTATTTCACTCTTTCATTGAAACAGAAATTAAATCTTTGTTATACCAGCAATTAGTGTACAATATTTTACTTCAATTTATAACAAATCCGAAAAGCAAAATTATCAAACACCTCAGTCATTGATTGGGGCTTTTCTTATTTCATGTTCTTGCATTCTATTTCCTTTATGATACACTGTACTACATTCCATCTTTATAGCTATTGAGGGACGGCAAAAATCCAAGTATATACATTAAACCATTTCAGAAAGCTATGAAGAGATCTACCGGCCGGACATTTTTGCAAAGCAAGAACAAAGCTTTACAGATATATGATTATTATTAAGAACGCACACAAGAAACTTCAAAATCTTGGTACCACCTTGTAATGACATTGCACCGGGTCCATTTATCCTAATTTCTGGTGCATTCGATTAATTTTCCCACGCGATTAGACCAGAAAAACATTATTTCAAAGCAAATATGCTACTACACGATTTCGGTTGCAAAGTTACAAGATAATAATAACCAAAAATATGAAAATAATCTTTGAAATTATAAAAATGAATCATGCATGCATTGCGGTAGCGGCATGCTCGCTTGAGCAATCATCCATTAGAGGTATAGAAAAGATTTATTATCATCTCTGTGTGAACAGTCTAGTTTAAAGGAAATATCTTTAAATCACAACTCATAAACAAAATTGTCAGTTAGTCACCAAAAGTTCAAGGAACAGAAGTGACACCGTATTCAAATTAAATACCACCTTTTGTGAAATCGATAATTCATCAGATATGTCTGCATCTTCTCCTGCACTTTAGTACAATATAATACGCAGCTTATATGCTTCGTCTAAAAAACACTTTATTCATGATTTGATTCGATTTATATGTTTTCTATTTGATAACATATGTGTTATTATCAAATACGGGATAATATATAGCATGTGTATAAAACAAGAAAATATATAATATAGAACAAGAAATCTCTGTTACCTATCTTGTCGTAATACCTCAAAAATACATTACAATATTGCCTTTACAAATTAAAGCTATCAATCAAATCTCAAAACCCCCAATCAATAACTACATTCAAGCGGCTTCTACGAGGAAAATTACGACAACAAGTTATCAACAAGTAATGAAGTCTGCTTCCAACGCGTCTTCTACTGCAGTTGATGCATCTCTTTAATCACCCAGGAGGACTTTTCTAATGCACAATGATGTAATGTATTAGTTCGTGATAATTGGGTACATAGCCTGGGGGCTTTCCCATTCTTACAACAAAAAGGAATCGAAATTGTAGCTTAGTATGATGGTAAAGGACGTTTTGTTGGAGGGTTTATAAACAATGTAAGTGCTTTTCATTTAAACCATTTCAAAACTCTTCAATTTAATAGTTAGTTCAGGGAATACCGCCTTGATGTTATACATTGTTCTTTGCCGCATAGGTGGTTACGTCTACCTAAGATGTTAACTCTCTATTAATGAAAAACTGTCAATTTAGCAGGTTTATATAATTATTACACCTTGATCCATAGATCACAGATTCCCACAGTGTGACACAAAGTGATATCACGAATCACATCTACTATTTAATTACTCCAATATGAAGGAGTAATTTCACAGCGTGAAACAAATATCACAGTGCAGACGCTTTGTGGAAAACCATACAACTGCGTAAAATCATCTACACACTGTTAAGTTCGGGTGTCTTTACATAGTCGACTGTGTGAACACACTGTGAACATGGTGAATAAAGTGTGGAAATTGTCATCATTCCATCAGGTAGTTTCGATGCAATTTATTGAGTTAACTTTTCAGGTAGTTTAGTGATAATACGATTGGATACAGTTTGGTTGACTCACTTTATGGTAATATTTTTTTTATATATATTTAAGTGTTTTATGGTAATATTTAACTGAGCTAAAGTCATTTGAAATATTTTTTATTTCTACTGAAAATTCAAACATTACATGGTAACGAGATAATTTCAATGTGATTGATTAAATTAACTTATTGGGGCATTAAATGATATTACACAATTTGATTTGAATTTTCCTAACTCATATTGAGTAAAAAATCATTTGAATTAATAACATATTTTAACTATATAACAAACAGTACACCTGTCACATTCGTATAAGAACAATATTTTCTATTAGCCTGTTTTATTGTTTGAATGTGACTTTATTTCACAAATAGATATTAAAAAGAGTCATCCAACTGCATTCAATTGCTTTTATTTTATATCTATTCTGAAATCTGAACACATCTATTGAAATAACTTTTCGTCATAATGTCAAATATTCTATATCAAAGAATGTCTGTCTACTCAACAACATCTGACGATCAGAAAGAAAATATCAAAATACTATATGATTCACGTTTTAAAAAAGCAATAAGCTTCAAGTATGTTATATATTTTCTTTACTTTGGGTCTAACCAACTGCTATGCATCACAGTGGGTTTACTGACGCAATTCTTGTCAAATTCTTTCCCGCTCCTTTTTGTCCACTCGTACCGGAAAGAAAGATTGATAGAGTCAGAGAAGAGAGTAAATCGCTGCAGAGTACTGATAGACGTACATTAAGGAATGAATGAGTAAACAGAAGGAAAGCCCGTGGAGGCAAGATTTAGAGTGCGGTGCCCTTTCTTTAGTGTCATTCCAAGGAAAAGAGAAGTGTGGGGATTTCAAGCAAAGAGATGTAAAGATAACGCTCCTTCATCATCATTAATACTGAACATGAATGAGAGGCTTCTGTTTTCCTCCACCCCATCCTCTCCAGTTCCTGTATTGATGGGATTGTTTGTCGCATTTTCTTAAGGCGCTTGTGATTCACTCAATACTCATCCAGACGTAAATAACTTTTTATTAACATTAGAGATAGAGTTTGGATGGATATGATGGTGAACTAATGCAGAGTACAGTCAGTGCAACAAGTTGTAAGATTGAATATTGTCATTAATTGATAAAGCATAATTAGAATATTGCTAAATAATTTATTAGGTATATTGCAACCTTGGTATCGCTATATTAATAAATTGAATGTGGTCATGTTTCCCGACAGTACTGTGTGGATCAACATTGGGAATATGTGTTCTCTGAGAAAATGAATAAGCAAGTTTACTGAGTTATATAAAATAAATGTAAGGTAAAAGAACCTAGTTTTTCTTTCACTTAATTTGGACAAAAAACATAACAAGTCATGTCACATAAACGTGCCCACGTTTCCATACATTGCCGTATGGAATTAATGGTGAGCAGGCGATACATTTCGTTCCATTTGAAACGATTGCTAGGGTAAAAATATTGTTCGGTTTTAACTGCCACAAATAAAGAAACGATTAAAAAGATTGGAAAGGGAACATTAACATAATATTATAGGAACCAAAATAGTATGTTGGCCACAATGGGGGCTGTACATGTGGCGAAACTGCGCGCTGCGGTTAAGCGCCATTGGCGTTACCTGCTCCTTTGCCCCCAGGGAAACAAAAACCCAGGCTGGCCCCCGTCAATAATCCATCAGTTATTGTAGCCTCGGATGGCTGATATTTGAGTATCAATCAGACCTGGCGGCCTGTATCTCTAAAGATCGGCTCTCCCGCTCATCGGATAGCCATCAATATACCTGAGTCTCATCTTCATCTGGCGGTCTTCCGCTTCATCCCATACCCTTCTCGGCTTAGTTTCCTCCATACGCATCCTCAGTCCTCCGGCCCGGCTTCTTCTATCCTATCTCCAGTATTTTGATCGAATCACCGTCATATCCTTGCCCGTAAATTGATCGGAGTTGACCATGAGGCGTTCATTAGTCATTACCGACCCGTCCTTGTTTCCCTTTAGTGTATAATGGGAAATAGTTTTAGCTATTCTTTTCCAAGCTCTTTCATATACACCTTGTCCATTTTCCACCACTGCGTGCGAAATAAAGAAACTGAGCAACTACATTGAAAAGTCTTTTAATGAAATAGAAAATACGGAATGTTATACTCACAAATTCCACCTTTTTCGTTGTCCTTTCCTTCTTTCTCCTCCTTTCTGTATAAGCTGTTAAAGAAACATTTGGATTGTATAATTACAGGTGTTGCCCTGTTCTTCAACATTGAGAATTTCATCAGTGCACACCTTTCTTCATCTTGTCGCTTGATCTCAAGACTTTCTCCACCCCCTCGCTCTCTTCCTCCCTCTACCTCCCCTTTGCTCATACTTTGTTACCCCTCTCTCGCTTACTATCTATTCCTCTCATTTACTATTTCTAACATCTACATTGTTTTTCTCATTCCGTATCTTTTTTTTTCTATCTCTCTCTCTCCCACACAACACACACACACACTCTCTCTCTCTCTCTCTCTGATGCTCTCGATATTATATGACATCCTCATCGTTTCTCTATCTCTCTCTCTCTGTCTCTCGTTCTCTCTCTCCCTCGCTTTCTCAATAGCCCTCAACCTTCTACAATTCTCCTGATAATTTCATCACTTGCCCACCTGAGTTTGTGTGGATCGAGGCGGGTATTTGACACGGTATATCGATGACCCAGGGAACTCCATCTCCCTTTTCATTAGTAAAGTGATTTCACTTGTTGGTCAGACTTGGATATTTAGCCTAAAAGACCCCCTCAATATGACGAATATGCTACTCTACATGGGTGTAGGAGGCAGTAGTTGGCATAATACGACTCCCTATCTGTGTCTGTGTCTTTCATCATTAGCATAATTGCAGTCATGGTCACCTGAAATCGAAGTTTATTTCGCAATAATGCTGTTCGTTTTAGGCCAAACGCCATATGCTGCTATCTTACCATCGCGTCGTCGCCAAACTTTTTTTTAATGATCAGATTAATATTTCTTTCAAATACCAAAGTGGAGCTAAGAAAATATGGATTATTTAGTACTTTTAGTAATAATAATTGTGCAATATATTAAATATATTGGCTATTTAAATAGTCCATATCATATTACATTTGAACCATTAAAAACGGGTTTTTATTCAAATTTGTATTCACAAGTACTATTGTCTGCAATGTCCTTGTAAATGCTATAATAGGGATTTCTTTTTTTAACTCCACAAAGAAATTACTTTTGAATTGAAACAAGGAGGGAACTTGACGCGTTCTCGATTAACATCTACCTTTTCTGTGTTGTAAAAATCTCTCAAACGTCTTTGAATGGGTTTGAATGTTACCCCAGAAAATGTCACGTCCTACTACATCTCGATTTCAATCCTCAAAATAATCATCGCAACCTCGCCTTAAATGAACGATCCCGTGAGGGGAATTCAATCATTCTTTGACCACTGTAGTTTCCCATTATGAAAGAGGAAGAAATTGTCTCTCCATATTGTACCACGTATTTCTGTTCTTCCGAATGAGTTGTGACCCTTGAATACTAAATTCTCTTCCTTCAGCTTCCTGGCATCCGGATTTTTCGATGAACAAAAAAAAACGTGCCCAGAAATGCATTTTTTTTTCGTGATTCGTGTTAAGTTGCATGTGAAGAAGGACTATAAATCATGTATTTACTCGATTTTAATCACTTGTGTATATGATCATTACATTTCACGTCCAAATTCTTGTTTTGTTATTATTTTAAATCTTGTATCTTGATGCAGGCCCTATGGAATGAATTATGTGGCGTTAAGACTAAACAAGGGCGGGATGCCGCCGAAAATTTTCCGATTCTAACATGTACAGTCAAAAGTTTTTGAATTATAGGGGGTATGTCCCCTTCGCCCCGCCTGGATCCGGTAGTACTAGGTCCCTGCAAACAAGTACCAAGTGGTCATCGCTTTCCTTGAGTTTGAATAGCTCTCTGTGCTACCAACTGACCAAGAACAGTTGCTCACTTTTGAGTGAACAGCTGTAAAGTTTGTCGCATCGAGAATATACAATGGCGTCTTCTTGAACAGTCTTGTGAATACATTTATGACTTTGTTTGAATCATCTTCGTGGTAATGAGATTCTCTTTCAACATGCTCGTATTCATGGTCTTGGACCTTGTATTGAATATAGACCAAAATGTTAAATTTCATTCGGAAAATTTCTTTATGAAATATTATTGATTCGGATAAATATCCGATAAAAAAATACACGGTAAAAAATACCCCCCCCCCCCAAAAAAAAAAAAAAAAAAAAAAAAAAAAAAAAAAAAAAAAAAAATGTATTTTTACAGCAAAGTGCTGTCAGCAGAGTCGCCATTAAAAAAAATGTGGGTTTTCTTTAAACAGATTTTCTATTAATTTCATCCCTGTAGTTAAGGGATAGAAGGGAAAATATCGTTTCTATAGCGTAAAGGGCCTGTCCCACAGGAGGCGATCGTTGTGGCGACAACCTATGCATGTTAGAACCTGCCAGAATCGTGTCAGAATCGTAGGTGACCGAAGATCATATACGTATCTACGACTCTGTCTACGATAGGCTACGACAACGACTTGCTTCCACGCAAACAATAGGCTAACAATAGATGGTATCCGGTAATACAATAGCCTCGACCTCCGCGCATCTCGCGGCTCGACTTCTCTTGTCGCAGCTTAAAATCAACCAAAATATGAACTTGCGCACTGTGGCGATCCTTGCGACAGACACAGGCGATCGAGTGTTTTCTACCTGATGGCGGCCTGTCGCCTTCAAGTTCGTGTTAGTCCTCTCAGTCGCACATTATAATTGGGGTCGTGAGTGATTTTTGAAAATTTCAAAAATCAGCGGCGACTATACAGTATCTGAATGGGAGGCCGATCCTGATTTTGGTGAATGTAGGCTGCGACAAAGGCCGTAGCAGCTTAAATTTCACTTACCGTTCGGTTCAGCGATGCGTGCAACGTACGCTGGAGCGCGGCAACCTACAACTGGCCGCCGTTCCGCTCTGCTAAACATGTTCTATCTGACGACTATCTACGATAGCACCTTGTCGCGACAAGAGAAGACAGGCTACGGTCAATGACGTCAACCCAACTGATGCCGGCTATTGTTTAACTTGTTGAGAAACCAGCGGCGAACAGAATTTTGCTACGTATTTGTTGGCGACAGACGCGATAATTCACGATCTTCTACGCGATTGGACCTGCGCATGGTGGCGATGGGTACTAAAAAGTAGTTCGTAGGTTGTCGCCACAACGATCGCCTTCTGTGGGACAGGCCCTTAACCCACGTATTTAGTTAAAATAAACTCTGCTGACAGCATTTTGCTGTAAAAATCGAGATATTTTGTTACAGTGTAGATATAAACTTCGATTTTAAAAGGCAATATACAATCAAAGAAAATGTCAAACGAACTTTTCTCATTTAGAAACAACGGGCTCCGTTAACAGATGGTAATCAGATGCAAACAAACATACATTTGGCCAGAAAATCTCGAATTGGGAATAGCGCGCCCAACTGGTCATAAAATCCCTTCTGCCATTTCCCGCTCATTAAGTCTTTAATTGATGGAGAGCAACTACCTGTTTTGGGGCTTTTATGGTCTCCCTCTAGACGACTGGTAAGTGAAGGAGTAAGCATTCTCATCTGTTCGCGTGCGGTAAACAGGGTTTTATTTTGATGAATGTTAGCTTTGGCCAAATTTAATTAGATTTTATTTCATTTTTAGAAGCGCTACCTAGCGTAAGATAGGTTAAGGCAAAGGTGAAATAGGACCTATGAGACATCTCGGCCAAATTTAATACTTTATAAAGGATTAAAAGGAGATTTAAAAATGTGTCTTATTGGTTTCAAACTGTTTCCAAAAGCTATGTTGATGGAAGTTGATAAAAGGTAAATAATGCTGCTCTCAAATAGGCAACAGTTGGACCAATACCAATTATTTTTTTACGCACATTGTCCCTCCTCCTCTGCCCCTTCCAAAAAAAAGTATACGCGCACTTGGGCAACATAATGCACTCTAGCAAACCCTCCTCAATCGAGAGGGTTCGGCGCAACTTAAGTCGGCAGGGACTCAATTAAATAACGTATCTGGAGGCTGAGCGATTGATCGTACTCCTTACACAAACGTACATTTAAGTCTCTCTTCCTTTCTTTCCTGATACCTTCTGTCATTTGATGATTTTGTAGCATCCTCCACCTAGGTAATCATCACCAAACGAACAACGGCACTTCGAATAAGGGCCACCGCTCACAAGGTATATTTTGTCGAAATTCTTAATTTCCTGTCGTGTCATTTTGATTTACGTCGTTCCGGTAATTGTCGCTGGGGGTAGACTTTTTCTCGCTCATGTTCAAGCTCTCAGACACAATTGTTTGTATTTGTAATGTCAGCATCGATTGTCGCTAGGAGGGGTGCAAACAGTTGTTCCGAAGCAGATAAATGAATATAAACAATTGGCGATGTGCCTAATTAGTTCTCAGTGTTCAATCAGGTTCTTTTTTCCAGCAGGCACTAAAATATGACAAAACATATGTTTTCTGATCTTGCAATTACTGAGATAACAAAGCTAAAAAAGAAAATTACTATTTTAGTATTAAATTGGCGTGAATATAAATTTGTAGCATATGACCGTAAACTTGATCTTTACCTCTCCGTGTAAAAGAATAAATATATGGAATTACCCAGCATGTCAGCAAATATGCTACACTCTCTTCCAGGCTTGTTGTGCAAAAAATATATATTATCGGCCTACTTTGTTTTCTTATTTTTAGAGAAGTTTTACAAAGAGGGATATAGATATTTATGTGGTCATTAATTTAACAATAATTGGAGAAGAATGCAGCAGGACGGGAGAAAAGGACAAGCCCGGCCACTTGAATCACATAGCCATTGTTTAAAAAAAAGTACTTCAAAGTTTTAAAACCAATTAATATTCTAGTTTACATGAAATTTTGATTAATATTATCCTTTTAACAACAGTGTTCAGAATACCCATAATTGTTATTCAGACGATGTAAATCATGTACATTTTAGGTCTCTGTATTTAATGCTAGCCTCGGTCTTATTCATTGATGTTATATTTCGATGTAACATTTCCACGATCTGTTTGTTTGGGTTTTTTCCCTTCTTCTTTCTTTCTTTTTAAATTTCACTTTTACTTCAGTCATTAAATTCAATTCCAATGAATATTATTGATAGATATTGTGATATTATTTGTATCTAAAGACAATGTAATATTTAACTGTTGTTTTATGTAGGATGATGCGTTATCATAATGCATCAAGATGTGGCACGCAGACGACCTCGCATGCTGGACGATATAAATGACAATTATTATCTCACTAATCGTGTTCTTAATTCTAGACTAATCGGATATCGACCGGTTTATCCTCCGATTGTCTGGATTAGCACCTCCAGTGTCAAACGAATAAACGCTCCATCATGAGCCCGTTCTCATTTACACATTTTGCACACACAATTAAAAAAAAAAGTGTGCGTATAGGTGTGTGTGAGAGCGTGCGTGCGCTCTGCATGGCGCTTGGATTTTGTAAAGCATTAGAATCACGCGTGTCAGTTAAAACTGGAAAGTGAAATTGTTGGGAGTGTGGACAAACCGCAGAAGACAGGTACATTTTTATCTAGGGATTTTCCATGGACGTGTGAAACATTAGGTGGTGAAGTGGTGGACTGATACTGCACAGGCGCCTGATGTACAGCTCTGAGGTGTGATATTGCTGAAATATTATTACCTCTTGCTAACTGTTATGGGAATTTTAACAATTTATGATGCAGTGTACAAGATCTATGTTCAGTCATGTTCTTGTCGTATAGCTGCCGTAAATCACAGAGTTATTGGTGAGAAACGTCCTTTTCTATTTTCTTCATGTTGTCATTATGGTCATTTTGATATTACGTTTGAAGTAACATGTTCATACCCTAAAAGTATAGTCATCTTACATAGTTATTTTAGAAAACCATCGTTAGCAGACCTGTTCGAAAAATTTTCTTGCCAAAAAAAAAAAATCCACAATAAGATAATTCATTTCAACAACTTTTCTTTACTTACATCAATCTTCCGTGACAAGCATTCTTTTGAATTTATGGCTCTTTTCTTAACACACATAAAATTGTGTATTGAAGGGCAAAGTAGGGCGAATACAATATTTGACGAAGCTTTTGTTGCTCGTGGACAATAATTTCCATTCCATCTCAATAGACTTCATTCACATTCGAATCTTGTACTCTACGGCGTCATCATGAATTACATTCATCGATTCATTTTTCCCCTTCCAAACGCAATGCCAATGCGTAAAAAAAAATGAAAGGCGAGATTGCAATATTTTGTCGACATTGCATCCCTGTCAGTTCCCTTTTTCAACAGTTCGTCATGAAGCATACTTTATCGAATTACGCAAATCAGGGAAGGGAGGCTCCGTTTTCCCGCTTCCAGAAGCGCGTTTAAGCTTAGGTATACTGCTTTAAAGGAAAATTCATTAAGCTCAGCGAAAACTTGGCTAAAGGACTGAGCTCAGAGCGTTGTAACATATTATTGGCTGTGGAGACATGTAAGAAGACCTTATATCAGCCTTAGAGCAGCAAAGATGGGTAAACAAAAATGCGACGGCGGGATTGAGGGAATATAATAACTGATTAAATACTGCCTGTGTAAATACAGGACATACAATTTTAGTCTGGGAAGTTTGCCGATCCGCTTAAGTATTTTTTGTTAAGTGGTATGATGAGAGTTAGCATGGTGTCGCATCTCAACCTTTGATTCCTTCTTCTAGCACGCCCAACTGTCAATTTGTATTTGTTTTGACGCGAAAGGTGGTACCTTTATGTACTTATAGATGGTCAAGAGAGTGTGATAAGGATACTTGCACTTTAAGATGTATGTTCTATTTTTGCAAGTCCCTGGTCATCTTCTTACCCAAGTGTGTTTAATTCATTTGAAGTGATTTAATATGTCGGTGTATGAATACAGGCAGAAGCCTTCACCTTATAGCCTTGAAGCTCAGGGAAATCATTTTTTCCCTCTGTACTAAACTCTGAACCCATATACTCACGAATAAGCTTTGTAATAGAAAATTAAATAATATTGTTGTTTATGGTATAGATATTGACTTGGAGTAGATCTTTAAAATGGCTATGAATATTATTAACACTGTCGTCATCATTCGGTAGCATCATTCTGCTATGGTTTTTTATAAGTTTACTTTTCTTTGTGGCCACCGTGTGGTTTAATGTGATTGCTATAGCCATGCAATATATCCAAATCAGATTTGTGGTCACATAATGTACCAGTATCTTAGACGTTCAGATTCTCTTTGCGGTCATACTTGGTAACTTGGTCCAAATCACTTTTTCTTACACAACCATTTGTGTATGAATATTACTATGGTCGCCATGTCTTTGACATAGCAGGATTTCCATGTACTGTTTGTATTTTTTAATTATTATTTTTAACCATTGGGCGTGGTAGAAGTTGTACCCGTTTAAACACTTCAAATGAACCTATTTCATTTTTCTTGAACATACTTGTATTGAAACAAGTAGGGCACATATATTGAAATAATTAGGGTAAATTTATAATGTTTGTGAAAGTACATACCGTGAATTGTATATACAAAGGTCACCAAACGAGAAGCCGATGAAACGAGTCCAATTGCTGGTACAGAGAACCCAGTGGCCTTTAATCTTGGTTCCAGTCCATTAACGTAAATCAGTCCTTTATAGTATTATTTTGGTATCATCGGTATATTCCGCTTTTTACATGGACAACATTATTAACCAAAAATCAAATTTGATGTTTTTGTTTAATGTATGTATTTCAAGGTATTTCAGGTCTTATTTTTAATGTTTTAATATATGTATATTAAATAGAAGCTAACACGCAATTAATATCGAAAGACTCAGATAATTCCTTTTCTATATTTAGTAGGGTGTATTTGTGTTATTTAAATGGGGTAACAAAAGAAATAATATTTTGCTCATTTTGCTCTCTCGTGTTCTTATATTTCATATATGCCATATTAACAATTCAAGAATTTTCGGTTTTAGAATACCTCAGAATTTATTTTTGATTTACTTCATCAACAAAACCTATCATTTTGTTTCTCTTCAACCCGCTACCAATGCTTGCGAAGTTGCGAATTATTTGATCTTTTTGTAATTTCCATGAACCTATATAAGTCAATCTATTCTATCTTCAGTCCCCTGTAACCATACTTTAATGAACGATCATTCATCAGTAATATCTGGGCCAGTGTGTTTCGTTTCACCTCCTAAATGCGACGTATGTTTGGGGCTCCCATCCGCTCATTATGCTATCCCTGACATTTGGTTTGACTTACATAAGGCGAAGAAAACAACGTAATCAAGGATATATGGTCCCCCTTTCTTACAATGAAAATGAATACAGAATCAGGCTTGTCGAGTAAACAAAGGTTAAGCAAAAGTAGATAAAACAAAACGAGAGCCAATATTATGTTGTATCATGATTGTTTATTTTTGCGTTCTTAATCATGTTAATGGAATAGTTTATCAAGCTCAAATCTTTTTCTGATTGATATTCCGAATGAGGCGGCGTCACAAATATTTTAAAATATGAAATTAAAGCCTATATTTTAGATGACGACGATAAAAGTATACATATAAAATCACGGTTGGTAATATTTAAATATATATCTTTTGAGGCTGGTAACAAAGAAAAACTTCACCGGCAACGTCCACTTGACTATACCATTCTACCCCACCCCTTCATCATACACAACCCTAAAAGGTATACACTTCCCAGTCCAGCTGTATATAATAGCTACGTCACATCATTCCAACACATGAGCTTATCCAAACCTGTTCTCCGTCCCGCCGACCATGGGCCAAATATTAATGATCACAATTCAAACCGCTCCGAACTCTCTGCAGGGGTGTAAACGCTGTATCTGGGTCACAAAATACCAGTAAGAGAGTGCTGGAAAGGGCAATTCGATTGCTTCAACAATCAGCATAAATCTACTCTTGATATGAACTCCCTTAAGAAACAATGCCACACGCAAATCACAGGGGATAATCTTATAAATTACTCCTTGTGATACAAATCGTCGTGCTAAACACGTCTCTAATTGGTTTAGATAAATAGAGCATTGGCCTATTTTAGTTAGGTTTTGGGACAGCAATACATTATATTTAAAGATTTCTCCAGTTTTATTTGGAAAGTAGTGTTTGTGTTGGAAAACGTGATCCTTGAATGTAACTCATTTGGACTTGCTTTAACATATTTACATTTTTGTTAAAGCTTTTCTGAAAAATGTGTCAAAT
This sequence comes from Paracentrotus lividus, assembly GCA_940671915.1. Taxonomy (NCBI): domain Eukaryota; kingdom Metazoa; phylum Echinodermata; class Echinoidea; order Camarodonta; family Echinidae; genus Paracentrotus; species Paracentrotus lividus. The sequence continues at coordinate 26,866,872 of CALNVZ010000174.1, read as the reverse complement.
TATCTCAAATAATATATGTCACCACAAACATACTCAAGTCATTATTGTCATAATGACTGACATTATGAAGGACTAAATACTATACAGTCTTAACAGTCAAGGGCTATCCACACTGCCAGAAATTAAAGCAAGCAAGCCTTATTAGGTAGAGTGAACATTTGTTTATGACATATTATAAGGTAGGCCTATACACCTGCATCAATAATACTGTATAAACCTAGGAACATGAGAACGAGGTTGTTCAGTTCTCGAGAACACCTACCTTGTATATTCATAATTTTCTTTTGGTTAGGCATGTAAGCAACATCAATCACTTTATGAAAGGAACTCGCTCCGAGAGCTCAATTTTACGCGTTTGTTTGCTCTCTTTCTTTATTTCTTTTCTTTTCTTTTTTCCTTTTCTTTTTCTACTCCGAGCTACATAAATAATGACTCCAAATGGTGGTAAATCGTTCTCTCGTGGGTTTTCTTTTATTTAAGCCACTCCATATTACGAGAAATCATCAAAAAGAAGCCAGCATTACGTGGTGTAAATATCCTTCACAATAACGGAATAAATGGGCCAGTTTACAATATCATTCCGCACTCCATCTCCTCCTTAGATATCGTGTTCAGTTGGCATGGCAACCATATTTGAACAAAGTGATGCCCGTTCGGATTCTCCTCCGTTATTGGCACGTACTTCTGCTTGCTCTTTTCTCTTCCATCTTCACTCGTAAATTTATAGGCCTCCCTTCCAAAAGCTTCACGGCGCATAGAGGTTGAGTTGGAATACGCCCCTTTGCATATAAAACGCATTATATATCTTTACCATTTTCTTGAGGGGTAGGGTTGCAATGGCGAGAGAATCTGGGTTAAAAGGATGGGAGAGTAAAATGCGTACCACTGTTATCTGCAATAAAGATGAAACATATGTAGATGAAATGATATTCACATAGAGACAAACGCGATCCATACATCAATACATGACTATGATTGGTGGAGAACCGATGTACAACTGACAATATATATAAGCTGGAATGCAGAGGCGATTTTTGGAGCACATTGAATGAAACCAATAAGAGAGGCAATATAGTTGAGAATCTAAAGAAAGAAAGAGAGAGAGAGAGAGATTTTGAAGCGCTCTGAACAAAAAGGTTTCAAAAGTTCATGTAAACCGATAAACTTTTTAATGTATTCTCACATTTAAATGCTAGAAATTTAATGTTTTTAAACGATCATAACTTTATTTGTTTAATCGTTGATTGCACGACAAGTATAAAAATAAAAATAAAAAGTATTGATTGAAACACCCTGTACTGAAATACATATTTATATTTGAGCCTAAATATCTTACTTTGAAAAAAAATAGAGTTTCCTGGTAATATGTGTCCAATTAAAGTCTATTCCGCATCTTTGAATATCTTTCTGCTCATTAATGTTGTATTCCATCGACTCATTTATATCTCGATGATAAATCAACAGATATTATAATACTGAAATGAGGAAACGTTATTGTGAAAAAACGCCCCGTCTCAAAATGTAGTCTATTTATGCTTGAACACCTTAACATTCTTGGTGATTGGTGGGCAGCCGGGCGGTACAGATATATTACCCGCTTGGCAATAAAAGCAAAACACCCATATTATTTACACTCAGCATGGAGCCGAGACAATCAGCAAGCAAATTGTCTGAATCATTCTCTTTAGTTACCCCACTCGAAAAATATCCATACTTGTATTCTTATAAGCCCAGCAGCTATGTATAGTTCCTCATAGTTTTGTGGTATTCGCAACAGCTGAAGTCGAATCTTGATGTATTCGAAGTATGATCTAAATCGGAAAATTATGCAGCATATGTTTGGTGTTTATGTTTCTAAAATAGAATCATGAACAGATGAAACCGAATTTTATGACAAGGGACTCATAAAATGTTAATTTTAGCAGAAATATAAAAACCTGAATCATCTGCAGCTCCATAGATTCACAAAATGTATGTCTCTTCTTTTATTTCTTTATTTCATTTTTTTTTTAAACAACATTTGATTTAGCTTTTTTTTTGTTGAGATTGATTTTATATTCGTATTGATTCTTCGATTCAATGGATTTCAATTCAATTCAATTCAATTCAAGAATGGTTTATTGTGAATAAAAGCAGTATACATGAATGACAGCCGAAGGGCTGAAATGGGCATGTTTACAATAAAAAATACTTAAAGGCGTTAACAAATTAACATTACCAAAACATTACATGTAAAATTGATTAAAAAATACTTAGATATGAAAATACATACATTTGCAGAAATTGACATAAGATAGAGAATTTTGAAAAGGTTGGATCAAACTGGATTTGTGTGTGTTTTTTTTAAATATATATATACATTTCAGATAATAAACGAATATGAACATTACTTGGAGTTTAACAGGTCAATAAGATATAGTATGGAACTTTTTCTGAAACGGTCGGTTTTACACCTAAATTGTTGAAAATTGGGAACATGTCTTAAAGAGATTGTAACAGTCTTCCTCTTTGGCAGCCAGTCCCTACACCTAGAATTTTCTAAAAGAGATTTTGCAAAATCAATACATATATTTTCTGTTCTTGTTTGTAACCGTTCCAATCCACATCTTATTAACGCATTTTCATAGTCTATATAATTTATGCCAAGCATTATTTTACACACTCTTTTTTGCATTCTTTTTAAATCTCCTACTTGTTTTACAGTCAATCCTCCATTAAAAACCGGGACATAATATTCTAAAATTGGACGAATATATCCTGTGTAGATTTGAATAAGGTCAGAAATTGGGAGATTATACTGCTTGACCATTCTAAAAATATACATTTTTTGTTGCATCTTTTTATAATATCAGATATGTGTACATCCCATTTCAAATTTGACTGAATATAAACGCCAAGTATTTTAACAGTATCTGTATATTTCAGGTAAGTATCTCCAATACACAATACATCAGGTAAAGGTGGATTTTTTGCAAAAGTAACTCTGATAACAGTACATTTATTTGGATTTAGTTTCATATGATTGTCAGAAGACCAGTTAACTAGTGCATTCAGTTGAGTCTGCAATACAGATGGGGTTTGTAATAAACGATTTTCAACTAAGGTAAGGTCATCGACATATTTAAAATATGGTAAAAAATTATTTTGACATGCATCATTAAACATAATCAAAAATAGAATTGGGCCTAATTTTGTGCCCTGGGGCACCCCATCATTATTTGTAATATAAGGAGATAATACACCATGATATTTAACAGATTGTGAACGATTATTTAAAAAGCTCATTATCGACTCAATTATACAAGGTCTGACATTATATTCAATTAATTTTTTAAATCAAGATGTTGTGGTCGAGTCTATCAAACGCTTTTGAGAAATCCGTTCAAACAATAGAAGAAACAGATTTTGATTTTTCACAATTTTCAAATACACAATGCAATAATTTAACCAAATAATGAGTAGTTGATAGACCTGGTCTGTTTCCATATTGATGGATATCAATAAATTCAGATATATCATCCAATAACCATTTAGTAACAAACGACTCAGCAATTTTAGATAATTGACTAGTAAGAGAGATAGGTCGAAGTTCCTTTATTGTTGGAGGCTGTGATTTTGGGATGGGAACAACCTGGCTTTTCTTCCATTGCCTAGGTACTAATCCCTACTGAAATGACATATTAAGAATATTGGCAAGAGGATGGCTCAATTCAACTGCAAATTCTCTGATTATACGAGGAGGTAAATCATCCGTTACACCTGCTTTTTTGCATTTTATTTTCTTTAGCATAGTATAAACTTCATAAGGTTGAACTTCCGGGCATACACAAGGAGAAGGTAAGACAGCTGGGGGTTTTTTATTTTTAATTCTCTCTTAAACCTATAAGATTTTCCCTTCATTTTTGCAAATGGAATTTGCAACGGATTTTGCTCCTATCCTTTCTTTCATGTTTTCATTCAAAACTGGATTTTGTAAAAAAAAAAATATTAAAAAAATAAATAAAAGAAATAATAATAATAATAAATAAATTATAAAAAAATTAATAAAAATAGTAATAATAATAATAATAATAATAATAAAAATATATGAATATTGATATTAGTTATTGTCTAATATCATATTTTAGAATGCCTTAGTAAAATTACATGTAGATTGTAGAATTAAAATAATTCTATACCAAAAGCGCAATTTGGGTAAAAGATGATAAGAGTAACGAATTCTTTATTAATAGTAACTAATACAAAACAGCAAAAGATCAAGGCTCAACCGATGCAATGGTTCGACCAAGACCTTATCGTTAATCCACTGGGGACATATGGCTAACGGATCGATACAGAACTAAATCCTACATAAAGAAACATCACAATATAACAAAAGAAACACATCCCAACCTACCTATTCGTTACAAAGTACCCAACAAAAGAGAAATATTGACCCTTCAAGAGCCTCGCCCGTTTCATTCGAGTATATGGTGATAGTAACATTAGTACGCCTAGGTTTACGTTAATGATAACTTATCATACATGTCTTGGGAGCCTCGTGGATATCAAGAGATTGTCTTGTGTGGCCAGGGCGTTAAGGTTGTCAATTTTAACTTTGATGTGCATGTCTAGCGTGACTTTATAGAGAATGAGACCAAAGAAAAGGTACGTACTTTCTTTGTATTAATTAACATGTGTGTAGTTATTAACCCTGGTTGGTTATTAAAACGATAAGACGTTACGTGAAACCTAAATTGAAATTTCAGAATCACCAACAATCTTCGCTAGAATAGTCCGTTTGAATATGAACAATATATTTTTTTTAAATGAAGGTGCATGAAAGAAGACCATGTGCGCGACATGCATTATCCTTTAATACGCTTCCTGCTAGCTAAGATCTAGAATTAGATACGAATCAGAAAGGATATTTTGTAAACAACTTGACACCATTCGCTGTAAATCCCCTGGCTATATTCTATAACCGATATAGCTAAGATTATACCTAAGAGCCTTGAAATTTAGAGGTGGGCTACAGATTTGGTATATGTAAAGATAAATTTATAAACTTGCAAATTTTGAAAATCATTAGAAATGTGCATAATATGAATATTAAATCAAAAGTCGGGGTCCCGACTAAATGAGCTGTATTTTCTTTCTGGTATAAAACTGCCATAATATATAGAAAGGAATATTTCAGGATAATATTTTTTGGACATAGTAACAAATTTGTGAAATGGTCACATCGCTCTTTTAAGTGGTGAAGTATTTCGCTGGAGACGAATAGAATAAAATATTGATTCTTACCAGAATTTTAACCCAGCTTTAAATAAGTAATTACATTGGCGGAGGGATATTAATCTCAAGTGCAAGATAATGTAGCTCCTGATTGAGCATGAACCCATCTTTTAGTCGGGAAACCGTCCGGGATGGACTGCTTGTTCGTGTATCATCATTTTGTGCCTCTGTGCCAGATAATACCTAATGTAAAGAAAGCAGGCGAAATGGCATCCCTATAAATTTTAATTGTAAAGCTTTAGCCATAACCATATCAATCCATATCTCTGTCGTCTTTTGAGAAAAATACGGGGACATTTCTCTTCTGATAGCAACGGTTGGGAAATCAATGTGGTGTATTTTAGGGAAATGTTAAGGAATTCGACATAAATGTGCACTCTGCACGATCGGGCAGCAATAATCACCATGACACATTCTACCTAAAGCGGAGGTTTCGATATTTTCTGAGAGAGCTAATTATCAGTAAGTGTACTACCTGATATGGGTGCCACGCCAGATCATTTGGTGCAGATTCGATACGTGAAGTCTACGGTAGATATTATGATCCCCATCGCAGCAGCTGAAGGATCCAATGTGGAAAGAAGGGAATCTGTAAGGGGTCCCTAAAACAATCTGGCAAATAATAATTATTCAATGCATTCAGTTCCATTACTATACATCATATTTTAAAGGAGTCACGTTTTAGCGAAATCAAGATGTAATCTTTGCCTTCAAATTGTTCTTCGAAATTATGTTGATACATGCTTTTTTGGGGGGGGGGTTTACAATGTAAAGAAAATGATACTTATTACACCGCACGTACAATCATTTAAAAAAAAAAAATTAGCCGAACACCATTTTTCATCTCCAAGCAATAAAAAAGAAGATGTTAATCTAATTATTTAACAATTTATACTTAACACTGTCAATTAGAAAAAAACATACTAAGTAAATTTTAGATATGGGCTTACCGGCTTCATAGTTAGCTGTAGGGAGAACAAGCAATATATACGAATAAGGGTTTGCTCGTGTTGAACTCATCTTAAGTAGCATATATGGTAATTTTCCCATTTGTCCACTTATGACCATTATAGAGGTTATGACCCGTGTTCATCGACCGTGATTAAAAATATACGCAATGCAGTCGTATAAAATAAAAATAGAAGAGCTTGTATTGGCTATATTTTAAACAACATAATTGCTTTCATAATGCCATCTGCAAGAAAATAATTGCTTCAGTTAGTATCTTCATTGCATTTTTCCATAATGAGACAATTTATCTATTATATATAACTATATATATAATATATGATGATATATATGATAGTATTGAGAAAATATAGCTAAATTTGTCAAGCAAAAGTTAAGTCTATCAGAATTCTTATCGTAAGAACTTTCTGAAAAAGTTTACGTTAGATTTTGTAAATGAGAATGTCTTAAAGTTAAGTACGACACACGAGTTATCAGACAAGATTTTCTTTGCAGAAGTAAGAAAGTAACTTGTGACATAACTGAGAGTAAGTATACTCGTTGACATCGTTCCCAATAAAATGTTAATCCATTCTGGCCCGAAGTGGCACTTGAAGAGCAAACACGTATAATCACGAAAGTCAAACAGCTACCCAATGATAACTTAAGGTCATGAGAGATCAAAACAGGGATGCTACATTTGTTGAAGCAAGACAAAATGGGAGCATTTTTCATTGATGAATGTTCTGTGTTACCTATTCGAGAATATTTGCGATCCATCTTGCACCTTTGGCTCTAATATGAAAAAGCCACACCTGCCCATACTTCCCACAAGCATGAGTTATTGAAACACCAGGTTACAATCATGTTTCAATCTCGAGTGTTCGTACTACGCAGAGAATTTTAAACCTCTATGGCTGAAGGTCATCGAGTCGCGGGTTCAACGAGAGCGGCGTTTTAATTCTCAGTTTTTGTAAACTCATATCGACGAATTTGAAAACCAATAGCGTAGGGGCATTAACTCGCGGGCTTCGTATGAACCAGGGCGCTTAATTGCCTTAAACCCAGATCTGTCCGGAGGTTTGTTCGAAGATCTGCAATAATTTCGGAGGTGCTTAAAAACCCCGAGTGTGTCCTCAAATGTCTTAACTTTAAGTTATCAATTCTTTGGGGTAGTTTGAGGCTTACTTAAAGTTAAGACCGGTCGTGTGAACGTTGCTATTAGCTCTCGAAGGGGGTAATCCTTCTACGTTCCACCAGACAGATAGTAGACTAGAGAGATGGGTTAACGAATATATCATGCACATGTATTAGATTAAGATTGATTTTGTTTGAAATTAATTGATATATCTGCTTGCCCGTCCTCTCGTTGTTCAAGAGCTCTCATCCCACTCAGTTATAGATATAGGGGACACTGGAGAAAAGTGGATGGTCTGTCCCCATTAGTCCAGGCGTTCGCTCATTTCATTCGTTGATTTATTTAGT